>JAJSOF020000027.1:110738696-111116196 GCA_025594305.2 Periplaneta americana | reverse complement strand
TACTACTGCTACTGCTAGTACTACTGCTACTGCTGCTAATACCACCACCACCACCACTACTGCTACTACTGCTACCACCACTACTACTACTGCTAATACTACTACCACCGCTGCTGCAGTACCACTACTACTGCTAATACTACTACTACTACTACGCTGCTACTACCACCACTACTATTGCTAATACTACTACTACTGCTGTTAATACTACCACCACTACTACTACTGCTAATACTACTACTGCCACCACTACTACTAATACTACTACTACTACTACTACTACTACTGCTAGTGCACCACCACCACCACCACTACTACTACCACTACTACTACTACTACTGCTAATACTACTACCACTGATGCTAGTACTACTACTGCTGCTGCTATTACTACTACTACTGCTGGTACTACTACCACTACCACTGCTGCTACCACTACTACTACTGCTGCTGCTACTACTGCTGCTGCTAGCACCACTACTGCTGCTAGTGCTACCACTGCTACTACTACTACTACTACCACTTCTACTACTACTACTACCGCTAGTACTACTACTACCACTACCACTACTACTACTACTACTAATACTACTGCTGCTCATACTACTGCTGCTGCTCCTAGTACTACTACTGCTGCTAGTATTACTACTACTACTACTATTACTGCTAATACTACTACTACTACTACTGCTAGTACTACTACTACTACTGCTAGTACTACTACTACTGCTGCTAGTACTGCTACTACTCCTGGTGCACTACTACTCCTAGTACTACTACTACTGCTAATACTACTACCACTACTACTACTGCTACTACTGCTACTACCACCACTGCTACTGCTAATACTACTACTACTGCTGCTAGTACTGCACTACCACTGCTACTACTACTACTACTACTACCACTTCTACTACTACTACTACTACTACTACTGCTAGTACACTGCACCACCACCACCACTACTACTACTACTACTACTAATACTACTACTGCTCATACTACTGCTACTGCTCCTAGTACTACTACTGCTGCTAGTATTACTACTGCTGCTAGTATTACTACTACTACTATTACTGCTAATACTACTACTACTACGGAATCATGGCTTTCCAGCGAAGTAGCAGACTCAGAAGTATTTAGAAACGACTATGTAACATACAGACGCGACCGTGTAGGAACAGGGGGAGGGGTTTTTATGTGTAAAAGAGTGCCTGCAAAGCGCTGAAAATTTTAAGGACTCGGAGTTCGAAATGTTGGGTGTAGACATAGAGGATGATTATTCGCGAAACATATTACACATCATCGGTTTATACAGGGCCCCGAAAGAAGGCTTGAACGTACTGTATAAAATAAGAGATATGTTGGAAAATAGAAAAATCCGCGGGCAGTATGTTATCGTTGCAGGGGACCTAAACTTGCCTCAGGTAAACTGGCAGGGTACAATAGAGGGAGGGATGAGTCAAGCCCAGTCATTAGTAAACGCACTCATCTGGAAACATAACTTAATTCAAGTAACAGACAGGGCGACAAGGGGAGATTCGTTACTAGACATATTTCTTTTAAGACCCTCAGAAATAGTCGCAGGTATTGAAGTGATTCCAGGTATTAGTGACCACGACGCGGTAATTCTTGAAATATTATGGAATGCTAAGTACAAGCAAAGCGGTAAAAAGAACAAAAATATCTTGCAATATAACAAAGCGGACAGAGAAGGCTTCCAAAATTATCTTAGAGAAAAGTACTCATCATGGGTAGTAAAGGGCAGTAGTGTAGAAGAATGCTGGGCGGAGTTCAAGCAGATTATATTAACAGGAATACAGAAATTTATCCCGGTTAAACGCTTATCAAACAATCCCGATCCGGAATATTATAATAAATACATACGGAAACTGAAAAGAAAACTAAGGAAATCCTACAGACAGCGCAAGGAAAGCCTTGCAAAACAAACAAAATTCACACAACTATCGAAAGAACTGCTTAATGCGAAGAAGATAGCGCAGGAAAATTACCTAAACAAACTTTTCAAAGGTGAACAAAACGGGTGGGGGAATTTTATAAATATGTGAAGAGACGACGCAAGGAAAATTATTCGAGCCTCCCCTAAAAAATGACCGCAATCAATTTATCGTACAGGACAGCGAAAAAGCAGAAAAATTAAATTCCTATTATGCCACTGTTTTTGGGATGAGGACAATAGTACCACACTTAGCTTCTGTGGAAAATACGGGTCAGTTTTCTATCAAGCCTAGGGACATAAGGAGAAGGATCTCTAAATTGAAAACTCATAAATCAGTAGGACCTGATGGTATCGCCGGAGACGTACTAAAATTGGGAGGGGAAGCCATGATTCCCTATCTAGTGCGTATATTTGAAATATCAATTAACAATGGTACTGTCCCGCGAGATTGGAAAGATGCAATAGTGGTTCCAATTTATAAGTCAGGGTCTCGCTCTGATACAAAAATTACAGACCGGTCAGCCTTACCTCTGTGGTTTGCAAACAGATGGAACACTTGATTTCAGCTTATCTAAGGCAGCATTGGGATGACTCAAATTGGTTACATAACTGTCAGCATGGATTTCGGGGGCTATTCATGTGAGAGTCAATTAGTAACGGTATGTCAGGATTTAGAAGACGGAATAGATTCCAATAGCCAAGTAGATGCAGTGATTATTGACTTTTCACGCGCATTCGATGTAGTCCCACACGATATATTGTTGGTTAAACTACAATCAACGGGGATTGACTTCAGAGTGCTCCAGTGGATCAAGGAATTTTTAACTTGTCGCACTCAGAGAGTACGGGTAGGGGAGGAATTATCGAACCCAATTGAAATTACTTCCGGGGTCCCGCAGGGGAGTGTCTTGGGGCCTCTTCTATTCTTGGCTTTTGTAAATGATCTGCCAGTTAATATCTTATCTAGGGTTCGCTTATTCGCGGATGATTGTATGATATACAGGAAAAAAAAGTCATGAAGATACTACTCTTCTCCAGAATGACCTCAATAGAATAAATGATTGGGCAATAGCCAACAAAATGAAAATAAATTCTCTAAAGAGCAAAGCCATCAGCTTTACAAGGAAAAGAAATAAAATAGTCGCATCGTATACGTTAGGGGTGAAACCATTCCGGAAGTTAACAAATGTAAATACCTCGGAATAACATTTAGCAGCGATCTCGGCTGGGGGAACACGTTACAGACACAGCGGGAAAAGCATGGAGAGCGTTACACTTTGTGATGAGGGTACTAAGAAAAGGTTCTGATAAATCCAAAGAGATTGCATATAAATCACTAGTACGTCCAGTAATGGAATATGGTGCTGCATGTTGGGATCCTTACAGATTAGAACATATTAAGACACTGGAAAAGATTCAAAAACGGGCTCTTAAGTGTTGTTGGAAAAATTCACCATTAAAATGGGACACACTCACGGACAGGAGAACGCGAATTCGATTATGCGCACTGTTCAAAACATACAGAGGTGAGCCTGCCTGGAAAGAAATAAAAATAGGTTGCAGCCGCCAAATTACTCTTCAAGGAACGACCACTCATATAAATTGAGGGAAAGAAGGCAGAGGACGGACACTGGAAAGTTTTCTTTTCTCAATCGTACTATCAGGGACTGGAATGCTTTACCTGCAGACTTACTAAAGGCTTTACCAACAACCAAAAATGTATTTAAAAATAGGCTTAAGGACCTTACTAATAGACGGTAATTATACACAGTACTTAAAGGGTGTAAATGATATGTTGTTATTGAAGTGTTGTATCAGTGAAGAATTATGTTGTGTCAGTGAAGTGTGTTGTATCAGTGAAGAAGTATGTCGTGTCAGTGAAGTGTGCTGTGTAAGTGAAACGTGTTCCTGTCAGTGAAGCTGTATAGGTTATAGTGGCAGTGCAAAGTATTTGAACAGTGAAATGTTTTTGAAGTGTTAGTGAAATCAGGATAGAATCAGTGAAATGTGTCGTAGTTCCAGTGCAGTGAGTGAGTTGACAGCGAAATGAGTGTAATGTTGAAAGGTACTTGTGCAGATATGAACATATACTCGTGGGTTTTAGTTCGATCTTAGTTTTAAGATACAAATTAGAATATTTCAAATGTTATTTTAAGTGATCGTTTCATTTAATTTAGTATATTCCCTGTTGTTGTTGTTATTATTATTGTTATTATTATTAGTATTAATTATTAGTATTATCATTAATTGTATTTTTAATTAATAAGTTTATTATTGTCATTATTGAGTGTAATTAGTTACCACTGCCACCGGGTATATACCCATTGCAGTGTGAATAAATACATACATACTGCTGCTAGTACTACTACTACTACTACTGCTAGTACTACTACTACTGCTGCTAGTACTACTACTACTGCTAGTACTACTACTACTGCTAATACTACTACCACTACTACTACTGCTACTACTGCTACACCACCACTACTACTACTGCTAATGCTACTGCTACTGCTGCTGCTAGTACTACTACTACTGCTAATACTACTACTACTACTACTACTACTGCTGCTACTACCACTACTACTATTGCTAATACTACTACTACTGCTGTTAATACTACTACCACTACTACTACTGCTAATACTACTACTACCACTACTACTACTAATACTACTACAACCACTGCCTGCTAGTACTGCTACTACCACTACTACTACTACCACTACTACTACTACTGCTAATACTACTACTACTGATGCTGTACTACTACTGCTGCTGCTATTACTGCTACTGCTGCTGGTGCTACTACCACTACTACTACTAATACTACTACTGCTACTACTGCTGGTACTACTACCGCTGCTGCTAATACCACTACTACTGCTAGTACTACTACTGCTGCTGCTAATACTACTACTGCTGCTGGTACTACTACTGCTGCTGCTATTACTGCTACTACTGCTGGTACTGCTGCCACTACTGCTGGTGCTACTACCACTACTACTACTAATACTACTACTACTACTGCTAGTACTACTGCTGCTGCTGCTAATACTACTACTGCTAGTACTGCTACTGCTGCTGCTAATACTACTACTACTGCTAGTACTACTACCACTACTACTACTATTACTACTACTGCTACTACTACTGCTGCTGCTGCTGCTCCTGCTACTGCTACTTAGGTTAAATGGTATTCATATCTCTGTCTGTCTCATATATCCCACATTTTATTAAGAGTGATTATTGTCGAAAGCATTTTCGTAATCGACAAGGGCCGCATGTATTTCTAGATATATTCTTCCTGTTTAATTATATTCATGCGAATATTAAATATTCTGCAGGACAACGTTATCACAAGTTACTTTTCAGTCGCCTTTTAAAGACAAGCACAGGAAAGCGTGAGCAATGAGTTTTCACCGTTTATCACCGACAGTGATTGTGCTTTGGAGCAGTGGAATAGAAGTACTGTACTGTACTCCGCATCTCTGCTGAAAGCTATTCCAAGGGGATATTCCCCGCTGGGCTCATTAATCTTTCTACTGCTGTGGAAACCAGGACTCGTTCGCTATTTCTTTCACATGACAATGTTTTGTAGTTTTGAGCTAAACATTTGAACATTGAAATGCTATCATGAACCCTAGGAAAATAACACCGCTGCACTTGTGCTACTGTTAACAAAATTATTATTAAAAAAACAGGGTCATTTGAGCAAATAACACAGGTAGACAAAGCTCCATTACTAATCAGTTAGTGGTTAGGATTCCGCTCCAAATCTTATGAATAACGAAAAGAAAATTGGGGATGGGTAACATTACTTACAGAAGAAATTTCTTTCTCAGATTCATCTTCGTCGTTATAATTTCTTCATTATCTTCTCTTTCTCTCGCTTTCTCTCGTTACTCCTTTTACTCCGATATTCATTCTTCCTTCTTTTCATGTTTTCTTCACAATTCATTTTTATAAGTTTGCTTTCTTTAATTCATCCTTCCTTCCTACATTTTCATTTTTTTCAGTCTTTCTTTACTTCGCTTCTTTCTTCTTCCTTTCTTATTTTCTCCTTTACTCCTGTCTTTCATTTATATATCTTTCTTCCTTTTGTTCCCTTCAGGAATTCTCTCATTCATTTTTCTTTCTTTTCTATAATTATTGCATGCTTCCTTTGTCTATTTCCTATTCCTTTGTATCTTTCTGATTTCCCTTCCTCACCTATTTTCACCTCTCTTCTTGCATCTTTTCATCCCGTCTTTTCCTTCGTCCCCCCTTTTATCTCCTTTCCTTCAGCTTTTTTTTTCTTTCTGCTTCCTTCTGTTCATTCTTTCTTTCTGCCTATTTTCGCTCCATTCCTCTCTTCTTTCATGATTCCTTCATCTTCTTTTCTTTTGATTCAATTTTTTTTTCTTTCTATCTTTAACTGACGTCAGTTTATCAGTTTTCGATCTGTTCCTTTACTCAGTTAAAGTCGTCTGGCAGTTGAACAAGGTGTGATGTTCACCTCCTATTGAACGGCGCGCTGTGTACTGTCAGCTCAAGTCTGTGCGCGCTGCGGCCATGTTGCGCGTCATAATATGCGCTTGTAGTCGTTATTCAACAAGTGTGTAGATTTGCTATGTGGAACAGTGAAAGGCACTAACATGCCTGCCTCGCCGGGCAGCAGGTTCATGTGTCAAATTGCATACACGGGACACACAGACTCTAATGACGCTACATTAACTACTCGAAGTGAATTTTATGTGGCGTGGTAACAGTTTTCAAAGAGCGAGATGCGCGAAATTTTCATTTATGCTTTTTAGTGCAATAAATCGACCGGTCTTGAAATACGCAGTACTAAAGACGCAGCTTTGAGGAGTGATCTGTATTAGAGACAGGCAAACTGTCGATCAGGCTTGCCCATGACTGTTTACGTCCGTGAGCGGGCTTACGCTTCGTATCGTTCGCCCGCCTGCAACCTTCCCTCTCAAGCAGGCAGGCAGTGTGGTTGCACGCGACTCCCAAACAGTCCTAAGAGTGACCCGAAAGGACTGTCGGGTTCCGCCGACCTGCGCCAGACTGCTGCTTTCAGATGCATGATAAATATGAACCAAGTCATTCAAACCTGACAAGAAGCCTACAGATATAGACAAACTACTGAAAACTTAATTTGTTGTCTTCTGAAACGTACCGTTAATAAAGACAAAGAAAATTATTTCTCGTCAACATAATATCCATTAAATGCCAACAGTTATTATAAATTACTTGCACTTTTCTTTTCATCGTAGTAATATAAATTTAATGCAAACCATTCAAACTTTCAGCTTCATAAATAAAAAGAAATCTGTCCCTCAGAAGTTAAATAGCAAGTCAATATTCTGAAGAACGAAAAACTTTTATACATTTTACAGGTATTCATGAGGCTTTTAATTGTTGATAAGGGAAAAGTTAAAATGAAATATTTTTCTATAATAGTTGTTGATATTCATAATAATTGTTACCAATATCTTTTCAACATCTCTTCTCTTCTCTTCTCTTCTCTTCTCTTCTCTTCTCTTCTCTTCTCTTCTCTTCTCTTCTCTTCTCTTCTCTTCTCTTCTCTTCTCTTCTCTTCTCTTCTCTTCTCTTCTCTTCTCTTCTCTTCTCTTCTCTTCTCTTCTCCTAGTCCTCTCCTAGTCCTCTCCTAGTCACAAGTTACGAAATGTTACTATTTTGTTGAGTCAGATGCACTTTGCAGGAATATGAAATGTATAATATTGTCTTATTACTTTATGAATTCTGTAGCGCAATAAATCGTAAAACTGTGTTCCTTTAATCAAGAAATATCTGCCGTGTTGGACCATAAGATAAAGATTTTTTGAAGTGACTAAATAGCCAACGAACTTAGGTTTCAAACTAGTACTGTTTCATCTTAACCAGCGCAGACTGGCTTCCGTGAATGAAAGTCACTCTACCTTATAATACGAGCAAACAGGCAGGCTTTCTTGGGTCCCGCCTAGACTGAACCTATAAAACCCGGGCTCAATGGGTTCAGTCTTAGAAGTTAACTTGCTTTGTAGCGTCACCGGAACCCAAGCCTGACGGCAAGCAGGTACGGGCATGAGTCTTGTGTGATTTGCCAGTCTCTAGTCTGTATGGGCCGAAACTTTGAAGGTCTTCCCAGCTCGGCCGTTCACTTCTGAACCCGAACTCGACATGAGTCCGCGATTGTTTTCAGAAATATTATTCAAGTTTTTCCAAAACTCCAAAACATGCGAAGAACCAGGTGAAGGCTTGAATTAAGATTTTTATGTTTAGAAATTGACTGTAGCTTTTCCGCTGTATTCTGGAATTTAGCATTTCGAACGCTTAGAAAATACAGGGACATCATTTTATTTTTACTTCAATTTTTATTGTACCTGAGTTTTTGAATGTACTTCACTCCCACCCCTTCTACTAATGAAGTTCAACCGTTCTCCACACAGATCCAAGACCGCATATACAGGCATAGTAGCCTTACGGTCATAGTAAACAGTACGTTCCAAAAATACGTTCGCGTTTTCCAGTGACGAAAGAGCTTTCAATATTGAATCATTTTCGCACAAGTACTGTCGTCCATTTGCCTACGTCGTATCCCGGTTTCCCCTCACCAGTTTTTATTCGCCACCTGGTGGCTGGCCTGTCTTAGCTCTTTTCTGAGAACATTAATTTCTGTTAGGAATTGGACGTCTACGTAATATTATACAACTGTTTAAAATAACTTAAATAAAAGGGCTCCGTTAAGTAATTAACTGTCACGTGATTTCCTCCCTTTCTACGAACCTACGACATAACCACTTGGACGGACAGTACATAGCATATCTGAATAATTCTATCTTTTCGGATCGGGCAGAAGTGAAGACTGAATTTACAGTACGTAAGGTACTCTTTATAGAGTAGGTACAGAATTATTTCAACATGAGTTACTAGTACGAAGAACGAAACTGGTAATTGGAATTAGGTACAATAGTCTATAGTGCGATAATATACACATTAGAACTGAGGCCTGTATCGAAATGAACGGCCACCATTTAAAAAAATGTGTTTAAATATCCTTATTATGATTATTTTTCAATTTGACTTCATTCTCTATATTCTACACTAATGTGCTGTAGACAGTATAATATACACTGCACAATGAATACGTCCACATGGACAGCTCAATTCGTGAGTAAAAACACTCATTATTCATACTGTACTGTATTTTGATTAAACAAAAACCTAATGAAAATGATCAAACTCAAAAGCGCAATATTTCCTAGTTTACGTAAATGGATGAACTACTTTTCTTCCCTCCTATACCTAGTAAAGTGATTTGTTTGTATATTACGCCAGTATCATCGAACTCCAGTCCTGGAAGGGGGTAGCAAACAGCGTTGATCCAGAGGTATAGGCAAGTTAATATTGAAAATGTTAGTAAAAATAAAATGATGTCCCTGTACATAGGCCTGCAGGTTCCTTCATCAGGGCAGATAGGTAAGACCAGACCAGAGGGGTCACCTACTCTGTTGGGCTGGTTATGTCAGTCAATAGAGCTCAGTAAGGGAAGAAACAAGGAGACTAACAAAATAAAAAGTAAATCAATTTGTTTTTAAGTTGGTTATTTAACGACGCTGTATCAACTACTAGGTTATTTAGCGTCGATGAAATTGGTGATAGCGAGATGGTATTTGGCGAGATGAAGCCGAGGATTCGCCATAGATTACCTGCCATTCAGCTTACGGTTGGAGAAAATCTCGGAAAAAACCCAACCAGGTAATCGGTCCAAGCGGGAATCTAACCCACGCCCGAGCGCAACTCTGAATCGGCAGGCAAGCGCCTTAACCGACTGAGCTGCGCCGGTGGCCAAATCAATTTGTGTCCGCCGCTGCGGAGTAACGGTTAGCATGTCTGACCGTGCAACGAGCGGGCCCGGGTTCAAATCCTGGTTGGGACAAGTTACCTGGTTGAGGTTTTTTCCGGCTTTTTCCCTCAATCCATTAAGAGCAAATGCTGGACAAGTTTCGGGACTGGGTCCTGGACTCATTTCGCAGGCATTATCACTTTCATCTGATTTAGAGGCTAGATAACCATACCAGTTGAAAAGCGTCGTATTAAATAACCAATAAAATCAATCAATCAATCAATCAATCAATTTGTGTGATTTGAAAATGAGTGCTTATTGGCCGTTGCTAACCCCTGGTGTCACTCATTGTCATTATACTGCATACTAATCACCTTGCGCTGCATTATCATCTGTATTATTAAATTAAAAATAAAATATGCGACTTGTATATTTGCCGCATGGAGGCATAGCACAAAGATTTCCGTTTTTTTTTTCTTCTACAGTAGAACCTCTATTATCCGCGGTAATGAAGGGGGTGGACTGAACGGTTGATCGAAAAAATCGGAGAACCCGTACTATAGACAATTTTGTAATTTCCTGCATGGTCTTGTATTTAACTCGCTATGTAGTGGATCAGAAGTTCACTAATTTAAGTCTGGTTGTCAACGACGGGTTTTAAGGGCAAGGAAGCCCTTTGTAATGACTGTCTCAGGAAAGATAGGCATAAAGGAGGTCTCATGTTGTTGATTTAAATTTTTTTACACTTTGTCCTTGTTTTTTTATTAAATCGCACAGTTGTAGCTAGAGCTGAGACGAGATGTTATGGCACCAACCTGCGCGAAGTTTTAAATTGCCGGCCAGCAGGGTAGAGGAGTGGGGGTTGTTAGGGTTACGGTTCTCAAGCTCAGAGCGGCAGGCATATCCGTTTCATCTCTTTCTAAAAACATTCGTCTTACCTTAGTATCACCACTTTCCTACTCAGAGTCCGAAGGTACCTAATGGAATTACGCCCGCTATTCCGTCTTTACATTCTTATTCTCCGTCCGAATCAGACGACTGATCTGTGCTGGAATCAGATGTCCCTAAGTTTATGGAAATGTTCTCCAAAATACTGTCCATCACGTGCTCAATTTCAATGTAATTGTTCTCTACTTTCTTCACATAATCATACACTGATATCCATTCTTGGAAGAAGCGATTGCAGAGTCGGCCTCTGCTTATGCGTAGCATAGAAATTATAGATGAGTCTTCTTAGGACTTCCTCATCAAAACTGTCTACAGTTGCAACAATCTTCTTCTTCGGCTGTGATTTTTCCGGACTGGAGAAATATCTGCTGTTCCTGCCTCAATATTTTTCCCTTCTTTCCTGATTCTTGCCAAGGTTCGCTTTGAAATACCAGTGGCAGCCAGTACTCTTGCACACACGCTTTTCAATGGAATTGGTATTCCATTTACAGCCTCTTCTGACATGAATTTCCATACATTGTATGCTATTTCATGTCCTTGACTATGAACTACTCTATGATTTCACACCTTAGACAATGCCATAATGAGGGCGCTCAGAAGGACAATGTTTTCAGTATTAGCAATAGCGGTAGTAGCAGAACGATCTGGACACTCGGAATGCTAGTAACCAACTAACCCAACACCCCTCCAGTTTAGTGTGAGGGCGAGTCCAAGCAAATGAACTAAAATGCTTCCCTCGCGTCGATGCCATAACTTCTCGTCCGGGCTCTACAATCTCGTATTCTGATGCGAGATGAGCCACAGTTTGTCTTTCTCAGACCAATTATTTCCATTTTTTTTTCGATATTTAGCACAACACGTTTTCTGTTAACACTCACGGAAGACATTTTATATGCTATGCAAGTTATATTATAGAACGGCAATTCGAACAGTACACAATGCTGTGTAACGATAAAGGCTTGCAATAACACCCTCTAGCAAAAAAAAAAAAAAAAAAAAAAAAAAAATTAGAACCTGCTAATATGATGTACAAAACAGTACTTCATATTTCTGAAGAAAAAAAAAGATCGAGAAATAGACAGTCGGATAAACCGTCAATCGGTTAATAGTGTGACGGATAATCGAGGTTCTACTGTATATTGCAGAGAAAATCATTATTAACATGTTTTTATTGCTAAGGATAAAAACACTAATATGGCCGAGACGTAGATGGGAGGATAATATTAAAATGGATTTGAGGGAGGTGGGATATGATGATAGAGACTGGATTAATCTTGCTCGGGATAGGGACCGATGGCGGGCTTATGTGAGGGCGGCGGTGAGCCTTCGGGTTCCTTGAGGGCCATTTGTAAGTAAGTAAGTATGGCTCAAGGAAAGGCCAGCAAAATGTTTAATTCTTGTTATAATTGTCCAAGCCTGACCAGAGTTCGCGAAGTCCTTGAAGATTTCAGCCCAGACGACTTAGGCTCGTGTCCGGGCCCGTGCAGATCTGCTATTTTGAACACCCGAATTCGTCAAAGTGAGATACAGTGCTGTCTTAGAAAAATAGTCACTGAAGTCCCTCACGTTGCTATAGTTTTTCTTTCTTTCTTCAATTATTTACGTTTTCTTTACTTCTTCCTTTCATCTCTTTTTCATTTTCATTTTCCCTATTTCTTCTTCTTTCATTTTGTGCTTTTCTCCTGTCTAGTTTTTGCTCATTTCCTTCTTCTGATATTCATGTTCTCTTCCTCTTTTCATCTCTTATTTCATTTATTTCTCTTTCTCTATTCTATCTAATATTTCTCTTTCATACCTGTCTTCCTTCAATTTTCCTTTCTTCATTTCTTTCTCTGCTTACTTCTTTCTCCTTCCCTTTTCTCTTTTTGCTTTTCTTCAAACATTTTGTTTTGTTATCTTCTAACTCTTTCATTCACTATTTCTTACTCTTTCATGTTTCCGATCTTGTTTCTCATTTCCAACATTAATCATTATTTATTTTCCATATATTTTGCGTCAAACGTACAATTTCTTCGGTTAGGCTTGAGCTACGACTTATCCGAAAGAGGACAGCTGGAGTCATGTGACTTACCTTGTCTATAGGCGCAGAGTTGGGTTATAATACTGTACTACGCGATATGGAAACATCTAGCGTATCTTAAATGAATTTCTTACCTTGAAAACTATTGCATATTCTTGCTTATGAAACAATGTTCGAGAGGAGGTCACACTGAGCTTTCTACACTGGAATGCAGGAGGACTGACCCAAAGTAAGAAAACAGAAGTTACAAAAATATTGGGAAATGAGAAACATGATGTCTTTCTTATTGTGGAGGCCAACATTAGTGAGGACAGTGTAAAATATTATGACTTTAGGGGATATCAAATGCATCTTCTTCTTAAACGTCACCAAATAGCTAGTGGGATACTGGTTGGTGTAAAAGAAAAATCATTAATAAATTGACAGACTTATGAGACAAAATTGAAATAATCAGGTTAGATATTTGGAAGAACAAATAACACTTCAGCTTATCTGAAATACATTTATGAGTATGATCCCCCAAACAACACAGCTAATCTGCTTAGTCTTGACACATCAAAAAGACAGATGACAGTGTTTCAAAATGCCTGAGCATTAGGTTAAATAAATAAATAAATAAATAAATAAATAAATAAATAAGTAAATAAATAAATAACTAAGTAAATAAATAAATAACTAAGTAAATAAATAAATAAATGAATAACTAAATAAATAAATGAATAAGTAAAGAAATTAATTAATTAATTAATTAATAAGTAAATAAGTAAATGAATAAATAAATAAGTAAATAAATAAATAAATTAATTAATTAATACATGAATAAATGAATAAATGAATGAATAAATAAATAAATAAGTAAATAAATAAATAAATAATTATAAATAGATAAATAAAAATAAATCAATTATTATGAAACGCTTTCGAAGAACCCATTTTACTTGTTTTGTTTTTTTTTTTCCCCTGGAACTCTTTTCAACAATTCTGAAACTTTCTATTTATTTGACCGATGTTTTAGAATACAATATGATTTTGACTGGTTCGCTACTGAGACACAACTGACAGATTTCTTCCCTCTCTTTGCAATGTGCTGTGTACCAGAGAGCTCAGGGTCTAACAGCTTGTAGCGTACTTTAATGTTTTCCTTCTAGCCTTCGTGTTTTGTTTCTTTCCCTTCTTTTGTCTGTCTCTCCTTTCATCTGTTTACCTTCACTTCTTTTTTCTTTCTCCACTTATTTTTCTTTCCCTTCATTTTTCTTATATTTCCTTCAGGTATTTTCCCCTTCCATTATGAGCCATTCTCAACTGCCAGATATTAGTGATTGTGAGTACAGAATAGAGGGGTTATTAAATGGCGGGGTGCAGGGCAGAATAGTAAGGAGAATGGAATTAGCGAGGAAGAAGAGTGTTCAAAATTGAGTGCAAGAAAGTCAGAGACGGCAAATGTGATAGACTAAGAATACCAGTAAAGAAGAAAGTGTGAAATGTAATAGTGTAGTAAGATAGATATATAAACAATGAATAAAAGAGAATTAAAATTAAAGAAAAGCTGAACAAATGAGAAGTGGAAGAGAAAGAAATTAGAAGTGTAATTAAGTGAATTAGATATTTCATGTTTTTCAATGTTGTGGGTTGGAGTAGAATCAGGAGTGCTATAACTGTAGGAGTATTGTAGATATAAATTTATGGAATGAGGCAATAAAATAGGGAAGTTAGGAGTGAAGCGAAGAGAAAAAGATAAGTACGTAGGCTAAATAAATAGAGGATGGAATAATAGGAAAATAATAAGTGATGTGAGTGTTGTAAAATGGAGAAAATGGAAATGTAGACAAATAGCTGGAAAAGAATGATTAAGAGTAGGTAGATTTGAGAATAGAGGATAAAATAAATAATGCAAATTATTAAGGAAAGGAATATACAGTATTTAATAGCAAACCGAGAAATGGAAGGGAGTCAGTCTAGGTATGAGAGAGAATAAAAGAGGATGGATAGGGAAGGATAGATAGCAATTCAGTTAAAACAGAACATACTTGGATACAGGAAATATTTGGCAAATTAATATATTAATATAAAAGGTGGGAATGTATTAAAGTTATGGTAGATCAAAAAGCAGAAATGTAAAGGTCCACCATACCTATGAATTGCAAAGTTGGCTGACAAATAAATGAAGAGTCCACTCCAAGAATGATGGATGTCATTTGGAATACATTTTGCAGGAGAAGCAATTGAAAGTTTGAAATGCTTAGCGCTCAAAGCTTAACTGTGATTTTCCGATCATTACTGGACAATGACTATCAGTGTTAATGCCATATAACTCTCTATGTACATTCTATATGTCTTAAGCTATGCATTGACAGTCTTGGTTCATTTTCGACAAGGAAGTGACATCCATCATTCTTGCAGTGGACTCTTCAAATATCATATATCAAATATGAACCCTTCTGTTTTTCTTTTACTTTGATTTTTCTGTCTTCTTTAGGTTCCATTTTATTTATAAATATCTTTTACTTAATTTCTCTTTCTTCCCTCATTTATTTAATTTCTCATTTTTACTTTTTCATCGTCTTATCACCTTTCTTCGATCTAATTTTTGACTTCCTGCTGTTCTTTTTTTCTGTCTATTTTTCTACCTTTCATCATTTCTCTTTATCCTTTCGTTTGTTATTGAAGACACTCGTGGCCCTCGAACAGCTTTGTCCGAGGTCTTTATCTGGAATTTTAATACTACTAAACATCATAGTAGTCTGAAACTCTGTTACAACAGAGACACGAATCCTGTACTCGTAGCTGGAAGTCTGCACCTTCTTAGCCGTATAATGGTTCTCACTAGAATGGGGGTATAAATAAACTTTGGGCCATTTTTGTGTCTATTTACCCGACAGAGAACAAGTTGTGTGACAACCGAACATCTATTTATTACCATAGAATACATTTCCACGGCTGAAAACACGGGTTTCCGGGACAGGAACGAAAGAAAACACGTTTGTACGTTTGTGTAATATCGAAGAACCTGCTTCCCACTCCGACTGGTGAAGAAGATGGCAATGCTATTGTCTCTTGGTTCTCCACGCACCTCATCGCGGCCATTGCTTGTAATTCCATGTTAAAGATCTCTTATCGACTTACCAATGTCGTCATTTACTCGTCGTGCCGTACTGTTAAATCTCCATCTTGATGCCAAAAGGGATTAAGTACGTACATGTTAAGCCACTTTGTGGCTCCTCATTTTGGGAAAATTTGCCGCCTTCCTGTTAGTTAGAGACTCTGAGTTTCCTGTCGGACACCGCCTCAAATTCCGACGAGACCCAATGGACATTGTATAAATTAATAAATATAAAAATATATTTTGAACATGTACTCGTATTGTGCAATTATATTATCATATCTACAGTTGTAGTTCAACCCAAGCTACGAGCAACTATGACTTCCCGCCAAAAGACCAACATATTCTGAGGTTTGTTTTTGTTAGATTTTAATTTTAACAAAGTTGGAATTTAATATGATATGAAAATCAATAAAGAAAGAACTAAAAATCTGCGCAAAATACCCTGTACCTAGCGAAATATGTTTAGATTAAAAAATATTAGAAAGGATATAGTAATATGCGTTACAAGAGCGCTATGTTGAAGTTTTCATGTTCGAGGAAAAGTCTGAAAAAGCGAAACGTAGTTGAGCTTTTTTAATTTCCGAGAATTGAAAGAAAACGTACCGCTCGTGTATCGTACATTATTTTGTGCGAAGATCGTTTATTACATACCTGAAAGAGGAATTTCTAATTAGTTGCAATGAAATCTCCATCCTGGTTTCTGTTCAATGACGGAAAATTTGCAAAACAAAAATATCTATCTTCAACATTGTTGCTTTATAATGTTTCCTGTGTTTACTATACTCCAGCAGGCCGTGATATACGTCTGTCTTTTTTTCCCCAGTCTATGGAATCTTGTTGATTTTTCACGGCTTCCTTAATGTTACTTGCATCACGAATGCAGTAACTTCAGTGGAGTTGTAGAGTTTACTTAATTTTTGCAAATATTTAAAAACAATAATTAACAGTGCAATTTATGTGATATTGCAGTGGTAAGTTTCAATTTATAATTATTACTATGTTAAACGTCTCTAAAAATAATATGTTAAATGCCTAAAGCAGTAAAATCAATATGTCACTTAAGCGGTAAGAAGAGGAAATTGTTATGTGTGTTAGGTTGGGAATACTGAATGTGGAATTTTAGACTTTCCGCGGATTGGTTTTGTGCGGAAACCAAGTAAATACGCACGATCTCGCACAAAATTATTTTACATATCTCGGATACACATTATCTTTTCTCGATGAAGTAGACATTTCACAGAAAATTTCTAAATACACCAAAACAATGGGAATAATTAACACCATTATGAAACCTTCCCTAGTACAAAGGCATACTCGAATTCGCCTTTACAAGACCTTGGCCAGACCTGTACTTCGTTACGGCAGTGAGGCATGGACATTGAGGAAGAAAGACGAAAGCAGAATAACGGCTAATGAAATGAAATTTATGAGATATACAGCAGGATATACGAAATGGGATCACAAATGCAATGAAGATGTAATGGAAGAATTACAACTAGAACGTGTAATTAATCACGTAAAACATTGTCAGAACAACTGGATAAATCATCTGCATCGCATGCATAGAGATAGAATCCTAAAAGTCATGCTCCACTATCGTCCAAACGGGAAGAGATCTCTCGGTCGTCCAAAGAAGCGCTCGCTGGATTGAAAATTCAACTGTGAGATCGTAACAGGCCATTTGGCCAATACTTGAAGGGGAGAAGAAGAAGAAGAAGAAGTTTTTGTTGGGTTTAAAACGGCTGTGATCTAGTTATCATATAGGCTACCATAAAGTTTTCAAGTGACAGAATTGAATTAGGAGTTGTTGATACGATTGTAGATGTTCCTAGGTGACGTTTAGTACCATGTTTTTGACAAGTTCTATGCCAAATAGATCTACCATCTGTCTCCTAAATATTATCATGAAATCTCAGTTGTTGTACAAGAATTAGGTGCTAAGCTTATGAAGGTAGCCGGCTGTTAAAGTTCGATGGCTAGTCTCAGGGTTTAGAGTACTAAAAGCAGACGACGATCTAACCAGGTTTTGATTGTCCATTTTACAAGATGCTCAACTGACGACCAGAAAATGATATACTGTACAATAGAGGAATTAAAAATACTACAAGAAACACTATCAAGTCCCGAGTTTTTATTCAATCTTGCATTGCCCTCTGATAATCTAGAAGAATTAGCATCCTGTGACATTATCTTCAATAGGACAGTGCTAATATTCTCTCTTCATAACGAGCAATTACAAGAAATAAGACCTATAGAAGGAAAAATAATAATAATAATAATAATAATAATAATAATAATAATAATAATAATGATTTATTTTAGCTGGCAGAGTTAAGGCTGTAAGGCCTTCTCTTCCACTCAACAAACAAAAACTATACATACATATGTATGAACTTACAAAGAATTCAACAATTTGATTTAGATGAGAGTTACATGTATACAAGATTTATTTACGAATTAAACAACAAAATACTATGGACTAGTAATTAAACAATGAAATACAAACTGTGTAGCAGAATTAAGCTAAAATACAAAAATGTTAATATATTTCAAATAATGTTACGTAATAGACAGAGATTATTATGAGACAATTTTGAAAATACAGCACTATCAGGATGATGTCTAAAGGAAGGAGTAACAATGTAGACAGTGATAGTTTAAGTCAGTATGATTGGAGTGAAATACTAAGCTTTTAGGCTGTATTTAAAAGTGTTTGTGCGAGATCGTGCGTATTTGCTTGCTTTCCGCACACAACCAATACGCGGTAAGTGTGAAATACCACATTCAGTATTCCCAACGTAACACACATAACAATTTCCCTATTCTTACCGCTTAAGCGTCATATTCATTTTACTGCTTTAGGCTTTTAACATATTATTTTTAAAGACGTTCAATATAGTAATAAATATAAATTGGAAACTTACCACTGCAATTTCACCTAATTTGAACTGTTAATTATTGTTTTTAAATATTTGCAAAAATTAGGTAAACTCTACAACACCACAAAAGTTACTGCATTTGTAATGCAAGTAACATTAAGGAAGCCGTGAAAAAATCAACAAGATTCCAGACTCATCATAGACTGGGGAAAAAAAGACAGACGTATATCACGGCCTGCTGGAGTATAGTAAACACAGAAAACATTTTATAGGAACAATGTTGAAGATAGATATATTTGTTTTCCAAAGTTGCCGTCATTGAACAGAAACCAAGATGGAGATTTCATTGCAACTAATTAGAAATTCCTCTTTCATGTATGTAATAAACGATCTTCGCACAAAATAATGTACGATACACGAGCGGTATGTTTGTTTTCATGTTCTCGGAAATTAAAACAGCTCAACTACGTTTCGCTTTTTCAATCTCTTCCTCGAACCTGAAAACGTCAACATACCGCTCTTGTAACGCAAATTACTATTATTGTCTTGCAGCCCCTAATACTTTGTGACAAGGAATTCCATTGTCGTGAGGTGGATATTGTGAAAGATGATGAATAACGAAATGTTCTATGAAGAGGTATACTTAGCGTGCCACAGATAAGTGATCTGGTATTTACGTCGTGGTTGCCAGGTGTCTACGTGAAAGAAGCCGAAAAAGTAATTAAAGAGGGTCATTTTAAAGAGAACCAAGCAGAGTGACTATTGCTATGTAAAGGCCTTAGTGAAATTTAAAATACAGACTACTTATCGTTGATGATTTATAAAGTTTTCAAATCTTTAACGAAAGCAATAGGCAGTTTAGATAGGTGATTATAACATTACCAGCCTTGGCCAACTGGCAAGGAAAAGCTAAGGAAGCTCTGTCTTATACACAATGAATTTAAAGAGGAACTCTCTCTATTCGACATCTCTCTTTGATGTTTATAACGGCAGTTGGACCTCCACTAATGGAAACCGGAGGATTACATCAAAGTATGGTCCGCAGAGGACAACCAAAGCAAAAATGCGAATCTACACTTTCAGCAGTCTAATCGATACGCCAGCTTGTGGACAATTTTTTTAGGTGAGTTCCCTCCACTTTTTTGTTAGAAATTAAGGTCTGAGTTTATCTATCACCTTTCAAGAAGTGTGTATATATTTTTTTAATGCTCTGTATTTATTTTTCGAAATATACTTTCCGAACAGAATCAAACACATTACGGTAATAAGGCCAGTAGTTCATACCATAACGCATATCGTACCACATCACGTCCTAAATGCCACATTATTTCACAGGACAATATATATAGTATGTACCAAACGGTATATCCCAGGCCTGCACAAACAGCGCTCAACGAGCGCGCGCGCTCCTTCGGAGCGGCAGAGCGGTGTTTACCGCTCGCCGAAACGGAGAGGAAGATACTTCAGAATGACATAGACTTGCTATAGATAGAGGAGAGGGAAACGACCACTCAGCTATCTAGTGGAGTGCAGTGTGTAGGCCTATCCTCAGTAACAGTTTCACGTTGCTTACATACTGCTACAGTACAGTATGGAGGAATCTAAAAGACGGAACATAACATTTAACATTTAACGATTTACAGCTCGAACTTATTGATCTTCAATGTGACCTAAGGGCTAAAGATCGTTTGAATAATAATACTAGCCTGGTTGAGTTTTACAAGACTAAACATTAGCAATAATATCCACGACTACACAGGCTGGCTGTGAAAATGATTGCTATGTTTGGCTCAACATTTATATTTGTGAGCAACTGTTTTCTATAATCAACTTTAATAAAGGCAGACATCGAACATCTGTAACTGATGTTTCATTACGATCAGTAGGCTACTGTTCCTTTCAGCTGCCAACAGCATAAAACCTCGTTTTGATGTACTGATAAATAAAAATATTGTACATTTAAGTAGCTATAGAATTTCTATTATTTCTATAAAATAAATATTTCTTTATTAATTAATAATAGTCCAAGATAGTTTTGAAAACACTGAACGGGAATTCATTTCATAAGCACTCGTAGTAGTACTTTCTTTGTGTACATTTTGTACGAGATCACCCCTTCTTCCAGTCCACCCTTATACAGAGCGCAGCTAATATCTGCATTCCGCTCATGAGCTGTGAGCCGGCTCGGAGAGCGCAAACCTTGTGCAGGCCTGATATATCCTATCACAAATCATGTCACATTATAACACATCATATCACGGTACGTTATTACTCATATCTTAAGTTATGAAGTCATTCAGTGTTAATGTCTAGGTTCTTCAATCACAGTACCAATTTATTGACAGCTATCAACACATCAGCAAAAATTTTGCATAATGTATGTTTGAACGTACTTATTTCATGTGGTTATATTCGTGTAGTTGAACACATTCAAAGCCGTTGAAAACAACATAAATAATGAACATTTACTGAGTGTAAAAATTGTAAGATCTATCTTATTTTGCTTGTGGTGCTTAAAGAATAAACTCTTCAGTCTTATTTGCATTGCAAAAACTGGTTTGGTTACCAGCATAAAATAGCTGTGCGGTACGTTCATAAGCATATGAATGGATGTGATGCATAATTTAGAAATAACGAATATAACTTACCTGGGGTTCATTTTCTGCCGTAATGCGAAAGTTTGTTGATGTGTGTATCTTTATGTTTTTATACACACATGGGCTGTTTGACACATTTCGGAAACTGTCTGCGGATACACGATGGAGAATTAGAAACCAAAACATTGTTATCCTACTTGGAGTGTGGGGGTGCAAATGGGCACAAAAATTTAAATTTTATTCACGTAGTTTTATTTGAAAAGAATATGTAACGACAATAATTTTTGCTGTTGGTCAAGTAATTATTTCCATCTCCGAAAAAAAAAATTGCAGAAAGTCAATCTATGGATTGAATTGAATAGCAGAAGTAAGGTGGGTGCTCCTGTTATGGCCATGTTCCTGATATGGCCACCCCCCCCCCTATTGTGAGTTAGTTAACCAAAAAATCCGCTAAATTGCAGCAGCATCCAGTGAAAGGGCATCCTGGTATGTCACTTGATCGTTTTCCATCCAGTCAGGTTGAACAATATGGCGTCAGTTGTCTGTTTTGCGGTTTTCATGTGACCTCTTCTTATTTTACTCTAGTAAGTCTCCTTTGTTTTATGCATGTTTTTCAAAGACTTGTTTCATGAAAACCATCGTTCAGTTTTTAATGTTCTGTTGATTGGTGTTGTAGTTGATGGCGTATCTTTTACGAGTTGTTCATAATCAAACGATTTTCGTGAAAGCTTACCTGCTCCTGATATGGCCATATCAAATGCACCATGGCCATATCAAGTTCATTTCACTTTTATTTTTTCACCTGACAAATTTACATGCCTTATAGCTGGGATTACGCAAAAATTTTGTTTTCTAAGAAAAACAACTTATTTTTTATGGAAAAACCTGTATGGACTACACTTTTGAATTATAGAAAAGATTAATAGCCTAAGTGTCATGTTTATTCATTTTACACCAAAATTATTTAATTTTAGCACAACTGCGCTATCAAACTGAAAACAATCACGATTTGTAGAACATGGAGCAAGGGTGGCCATATCATGTGCACATGTCCCTGATATGGCCACTAGGTAGACTTCTGGAATTTGGGACTTTTTGGACAATTAAAGCTATTTTTATGGGGAAAGGAAATTGTTTTAAGAAAGTCCATTAGCCTGAGAACGAGTAAGAAAAAAGTGGTTTACATTTTCTTTCAAAATGGCGGCTAGATAAATTCTCAAATCTCAGCATGGTCATATCAGGGACACCTACCTTATATAAAATACTCATTTCTACAAACAAAAGTAAAATAATAACATTGTGAGTAAATACAGCGTAAGATCTGAGAGTGTAATTGAGAATAATACTCTAAATCAAGTAAACAAGTTTAAATATGTAGGATATGCTGTGTCATACAGGCCTGAGACTAATTTTGATCAAAATAAAAAAGGGAAAATATAAGTTTGTTAATGGTACGATAAGACATTGAAAAACAAATGTAGACTGTTACAGGCAAAGCTGCCTAATGCATGATGGATGATAATAAGAAGTAGTGGGGTGATTACGTTCAACTGCTGTATGAATTTGTTTGTCGACCACTCATGTTAAGTCATTGCCATTTTAATTTTATTGCTGCTATATTTTTGTGCAGTAAATTGTTTAAAACAAATCAACACTGTTGTCAGAATTAGTTGAGTTCAGGATTCTGAGAGAGCAATATTTATTACCATTTTAAACCATTTCGAGGAATAGACTTCTTCATTACTGTATTTCATGATTTGAGTGTTGTATTGTTACGTTAAGTTATATTTAGCCTATTCAGTTTAACAAAATTTCAATATGTCGAAAATAATTTCACTTTCGTTATACCGACATTTTATTTGACTAACTTCATTACATACTACTTCTCTAGTCTTCCTTGCAACAGACCTTAGAATGGGTGGATTGTGCGACGATCATGTATCTAAGGTGGTTGAAACAAGTTAATAGAGTGAAGAAATGTAAGTCATTTTGTGGTAAAAATTTTGAACGAGCAGAAAAAATGAAAAGATTCCCTTTAATTGTCGCCTCCCATTCCATTCATTCCATTCCATTCCATTCCATTCCATTCATTCATTCATTCATTCATTAACTCAAAGTTTTCTGCCCAAGGGCAGGTATTTCATTGCAAACACAGCATTCTCCAATCTTTTCTATTTTCTGTCTTCCTCTTAGTCTCCGCATATGATCCATATATCTTAATGTCATCTATCATCTGATATCTTCTTCTGCCCCGAACTGTTCTCCCGTTGACCATTCCTTGCAGTGCATCCTTCAGCGGACAGTTTCTTCTCAGCCAGTGACCCAACTACAACGATCTTTCCTCTTTCTGATCAGTTTCAGCATCATTCTTTCTTTATCGAGTCTTTCCAACACAGCTTCATTTTTTATTCTGTCTGCTCATTTCACAAGCTTCATTCTTCTCCATATCCACATTTCAAATGCTTCTTTTTGTTTCTCTTCATTTATTCGTAATGCCATGTTTCTGACCTGTGCAATGCCACACTCCACATAAAGCAAGGTCCGCAGAAGATGTTTCTTTTTCTGTTAAAAGCTTTCTTCGCAATTGCTATCCTCCTTTTGACTTCCTGGCAGCTCGTAATGAAGAAAGAAATTTTCGCTCTGATGTAATAAATGGACAAGTTCAAGTCACATACGTCACTCTTGCTCGGAGCGGAATGAACGTAGTAGCTCGGAGGTCGCTTTCGTTAGTCAAGCGGGAATTTGCATAAAACTAACACGCGACTTACGTTCTGGAACTTCACTGTGCTTTACACTAGCCGGCACTGTTAAGTGGACGAGGTGTTGTAGTGCTGTTGCTTCGAATCTTAGTTACAATCGGCTGTAAAGAATCAGAAGGCAGATTCTTTGGCTTCATAAACAAATCAAGACAAGAGTAAAAAAAAATAAAAGCGAACTAATAACGAAAATCCCACTAAAATTCTTAAAGATAAGGTCGCCCATATACAGTAAGTGTAATTTTGTAAGTACACAATAGATTGACGGCAGAAAGAGTACCGTCAACGACCATCGCTTCTCCCGCGAAACATGGAGGTTATGACTTTCGATTTGGAACGTAGGGAAAACACGGGAATTTTACTGGAAGCAAGTAAAGAGATAGGTTTGGAAGTAAATCTCGAAAAGACAAAGTATATGATTATGTCTCGTGACCAGAATATTGTACGAAATTGAAATATAAAAATTGGAAATTTATCTTTTGAAGAGGTGGAGAAGTTCAAATATCTGGGATCAACAGTAACAAATATAAATTATACTCGGGAGGAAATTAAACACAGAATAAATATGGGAAATGCCTGTTATTATTCGGTTGAGAAACTTTTATCATCCAGTCTGCTGTCGAAAAATCTGAAAGTTAGAATTTATAAAACAGTTATATTACCGGTTATTCTATATGGTTGTGAAGCTTGGACTCTCACTCTGAGAGAGGAACAGAGACTACAGATGTTTGAGAATAAGTTCTTAGGAAAATATTTGGGGCTAAGAGGGATGAAGTTACAGGAGAATGGAGAAAGTTACACAACACAGAACTGTACGCATTGTATTCTTCACCTGACATAATTAGGAACATTAAATCCAGACGTTTGAGATGGGCAGGACATGTAGCACGCATGGGCGAATCCAGAAATGTACATAGAGTGTTACTTGGGAGGCCGGAGGGAAAAAGACCTTTAGGGAGGCCGAGACGTAGATGGGAGGGTAATATTAAAATGGATTTGAGGTAGGTGGAATATAATGATAGAGAATGGATTAATTTTGCTCAGGATAGGGACCAGTGGCGGGCTTATGTGAGGGCGGCATTGAACCTCCGGGTTCCTTAAAAGCCAGTAAGTAAGTATGAGCATTAGTGAGTGGGAGTGACTATGAGTGTGAGACGATGAGCGTGGGTTCTGGTGAAAACGATCTTCAAAGCGAGAATGTACACGATTAGAGAATGTGAGTGTGAGAGTACATAGATGTGGGAAAAGATTAGAGTTTGAGTGCATTAAAAATAGAATGAGCGAGTTTAGGAGCGACAGTGAGAGAGGAAGAGAAATGTGTTTGAAAAATTCGTAAATTCTCTCAAATAGTAGCAATGTTCGTTTAATGTACCTAAAGGAATGTTGGCCAGCAAATCAGACTAGCTAAGAATCCAGCGCTACATTGAAGTCGATTCTTTTATATCTTTTAAGAGAAGTTTAAGTAGTGAATGAATTCCAGTTGCAAAGATTGACTCCTTATGTTTTATTTTGTCGTTTGCAAGGAAAACTAATAGTGTTGGTTTTTATATTAGCAGGTGTAATTTAACAAGAGTCTAGGTCGGTCTTCTGTCGTCTCGGGCCGCAGGTGTAGAGTTGACTCTCGGAGTAATTGTACCAGTATACCTGTCGCTGCCCTCATAGTCGAACGCATTTCCTCAATTGGTTAAAATGGGTTTACATTGATCAGTATTTATTAACTGGTTTCAGTCACTTCTGAATGTAAATGGCAGATCCACTCGCTCAGTTTCACCTCCCAGGCTGATTCTAGCTATATATTTAACTGAAGGCCTCACTATTTCAACAAATATATTGCTAATGTTTTCGATAAAAAATATCTACAGTATATTATTATTATCGTTTGCTGTAAAATTTGCACACACATCTTACCATCTCATTATGCCAAGTATAAAGACACGGTTTTATAGTACCTCAACAGTGATGTCAAAGCAAGCGCATTTTTCTGATCTTGACGTCGTGCGCGAGCATCAAGCGCTAAGTATGGAAAGAGGAAGGGTTGTGTATATGAATAACCAGCCTGTTTGAATAAGAAAAAAGTGGTGTACAAACTTCAGACGGAACGTGAAATTTTATGTCGTTATTTTTATATGGCTTCTTTCTGTTTGATATTATCTATATTGTCTGTAAAACAAAAGTACTAATACCAATTTCTTAATATTGCACTTGTGTTTTAAATCTTAATAACATAATAGAGAGTTCAGAAGGAATATTCACATAAATTCCGTAGTAGTACAACTATACTGTACTAAATGGATGAAACACATCATTCATAAAGGGAAGTGATATCCCAAAAAAAGAGATTGAGTACGACATTATAAATTGGAATTGATATTGATGGTACCTTTACCCTTACAAAAGTAATCAATAAACTAATCAAAACAATATTACAGTACAAAGAAAAGTTACCTAGGTGCTGTATATGTTTTAAGTGCAACTAATATTCCATAACAAAACTCTTATCGCATTATGCTTTTGTGCGAGATCGTGCATATTTGCTTGGTTTCCGCACAAAACCAATCCGCGGAAAGTGTAAAATTCCACATTCAGTATTCCCAACCTAACACACATAACAATTTCCCTCTTCTTACCGTTTAAGTGACATATTGATTTTACTGCTTTAGGCTTTTAACATATTATTTTTAGAGACGTTCACTATAGTAATAATTATAAATTGTAAACTTACCACTGCAATTCCACCTAAATTGCACTGTTAATTATTGTTTTTAAATATTTGCAGAAATTAAGTAAACTCTAAATCATTACATAACCTTACCGTTTGTTTTAAGTTCGCATTTATAGACTGGGGGAAAAAAAGACAGACGTGTATCACGGCCTGCTGGAGTATAGTAAACACAGAAAACATTTTAAAGCAACAATGTTGAAGATAGATATTTTGGTTTTGCAAATTTGCCGTCATTGTACAGAAACCAAGATGGAGATTTCATTGCAACTAATTAGAAATTCCTCTTTGAGGTATGTAATAAACGATCTTCGCACAAAATAATGTACGATACACGAGCGATATGTTTTCTTTCAATTCTCGGAAATTAAAAAAGCTCAACTATGTTTCGCTTTTTCAAACTTTTCCTCGAACATGAAAACTTCAACATACCGCTCTTGTAACGCATATTACTATTAAGGTGATATTGATGAGCAACTTCCTGTTATCAGATATTAAAATATATTTTCTTGAAATGTGCTGAAGCTATAGAGCTGACATTTTTACAACACATGGGCACGTATCTTTTGCTTATGATGTAACAGTAGTTGCTTTCTTAATTCATTTCCTTACAAACAATGTCCATGCGAATATTTTAAACATTTTCAATACACAATCTTCAGAAACACGTATTTACGGTATATTAGATTTACGAAAACATTCTGTAAGGCTACTAAATAAATAGGCCTATATCTGAAAATTTCACTTTTCTATAAAACAAAGTTGAGAAAATATTCCTTTTGAATAAAAAACTCAAACTTGTGAAAAATGAGCATTAAAATTAAAACTTACATTATTATAATGCACTTATACTTCTCAGGCAAATCTAAAAACTACCATGGATACAGTTTTAATAAGTTCTCTTCCCTTTATCTACTGAATCAGTGCTGGCCATCCCTGAATATAGCTCGACCAAGCGGCATATACCACCCCTTTCGTCTGTCTCTTTCCTTTCCGCTGTAAAGCGCTCAGGCTCTCCTGAGTTATAAAGCGCGCGCTTGCTCCTATGGACATTAATTGACATGACTGTACTACAAGAATAGTTTCTACGATACGATTAATTATTTATTCTGCGAGAAAGGGTTTTAGTAGAACGATCCACTGACCGAATGTATCAACCCTGCGACACGAATAAAATCATATTTAACATGTTTACTTGTATAGATACATTACTCTCGACCTCTCCCTTTCTTATTGTAACAGCGAAACTTCATTACATTAAAAGTAGGCGATGGTATAACTGAGTGGTAGAAACCGAGAGGTCCGCAGTTCAAGATTGGGTATACCCTAATTTTTTCATAATTACATTTAATTCTTAATTGCTTCATATAGGTATTAATTTGTTGTGCACGTTTAATAACCAAAAACAGTCTTTTGAAAGTAGGCCTGGCATGTTTGAGCCGCTATGCTGATCGATAACGATTGCTTGCCATGAGATAGATCGAAAAACAACCGGCAATTTGCTGAAACAGTTGAAAATCAGTGTTAAAATTCGTACCAATGTTAAAAGTACTTTTCGCGTGCTACCGTATAATGATAAATTTTTCAGACTCTTGCCCGGAATTAAAAGATCTACTTTTAAGTTTAAAAATGATTACGAGATTGACATGAACACGTGTTATCATAACGACACGATGAATTGTGTACTGAATTTAGTTCATATTCAGTATCTGCTTGCCAATCAACTAGGTTATTTCAAACAATTACTTCATGATGCAATCTGTCTATAACCTCGTATATGTTGCCTCCCTTACATCAATTTAATTTTGGTAAATGTAACTGCCAAGTTTATTTGATATACATATATTTTGCAGGTGTCTACTTCTGTGTTCTCTTGTATTCTGTGTTTTTAAGTGTATAATATGTATCTATCAAAAGTGGTTGAGTGGCAGAGGCGACCTTACGGCCTTACTCTGTCAGGAAAAAATATTACTACAGGGACATCATTTTATTTTTAGTTGCATTTTTATTGTACCTGCATTTCTGAATGTACTTCACTCTCACCCCTTCACTAATGTCCTTGCTCCCGTCAGACACACAAACTTACGGCCGCTATTGCATTCGAAGTCTTCACGCAGTGAAGTAAACACTGCAGTGTATAGTGTGTTTCAGAAATATGGTTGCGTTTTCTATAGAAGAAACAACCTATATTAATAATATCGTACTAAAAAATTATATTCAAGAAACGATAAATTCAATTTCAGAGAATATGCTTCAAAATATTTTTAATAATATGCGTACTGAATTGAAGCCTGCATTGTTATGAACGGCAACCATTTTCAGCAACTTGTTTAAAAATTCAGATTAGCTTTTTTGAATTGAGGTGGCTAGAAGCAAAGAAATGCTAGTGACATTTGTAATAACATGAGTTAAGTGCATCCAGTGTAAGCAAAAGTATCTAAAATTTTAGTGGCAAAGGGATATTTTACTCGCATCACACATTAAAATTTAAATAAAAAATTTCACCGATTTTACGAAAGCTTAAATATTTAAACCCCATTTTCTCAAAAGTAACTTAAGTGCACTTACAGCCCTTTACTTATGACCCCTCAATTTAAATGCACTCTCTATATTGTATGATAACATCAATAATTAATATGCTAAATAAAGTAGACATTACATAACGAACATAGCCGCCTGAAAACTTGAGATTTTGAAAAAAAAAAAAATGTTACTACTCTACTGTATTTTGATAAACTCCGTAAAAGTGATGATCAAACTGAAAATCGTAATATCGTATTTCCTACAACATAAATGGATACACTACTTTTCTCTCCTCCTATACCTAGTAAAATGATTTGTTTACATATTGCACTAGTAACATCAAACTCCTATAATGGAAGGGAGCAACAGTGTTTCCGAGTATAGCCAGGTGAATGTTAAAAATGTTGGTAAAAATAAAGTGATGTCCCTGTACTACTGCTATTACTACTATTACCACTACCACCACTACTGCTGCTGCTACTACTATTACTACTACTGATATTACTACTATTACTACTACTATCGCTGCTACTACTACTTGTACTACTGGTACTACTACTACTGCTATTAATACTACTACCATTACTACCACCACTACCACCACTGCGCTGCTGCATTACTACTACTACTACTGCTACTACTATTACTACTGCACTGCTACTACTACTACTACTGCTACTACTACTACTGCTGCTACTACCACTACTACTGCTACTACTACTACTGCTACTATTACTACTACTACTATTACTACTACTATTACTACTACTATCGCTGCTACTACTACTAGTACTACTACTATCGCTGCTACTACTAGTACTACTACCACTACTATTACTACTATTACTACTACTACAACTACTATTACTACTACTATTACTACTACTATCGCTGCTACTACTACTAGTACTACTGGTACTACTACTACTGCTATTAATACTACTACCATTACTACCACCACTATCACCACTGCTGCTGCTACTGCTACTGCTACTACTACTATTACTACTACTACTGCTACTACTACTACTAATATTACTACTACTATTGCTGCTACTACTACTAGTACTACTGGAACTACTACTGCTATTAATACTACCATTACTACCACCACTACCACCAGTGCTGCTGCTACTACTACTACTACTACTACTACTACTACTGCTACTACTACTATTACTACTACTACTACTGTTACTACTACTACTACTATTACTACTACTATCGCTGCTACTACTACTAGTACTACTGGTACTACTACTGCTATTAATACTACTACCATTACTACCACCACCACCACCAGTGCTGCTGCTGCCACTGCTACTACTACTACTACTACTACTACTACTATTACTACTACTACTACTACTGTTACTACTACTACTACTATTACTACTACTATCGCTGCTACTACTACTAGTACTACTGGTACTACTACTGCTATTAATACTACTACCATTACTACCACCACTACTACCACTGCTGCTGCTGCTACTACTACTACTACTACTACTAGAAGAGTAAATCTCGAGTTTATATAAGTATTGTGAATGGTTTGTAAGCCATACATTTTGAGGAAGAAATATTATCTTAACATTTTATTGAAATCAGAGTGCCACACAATCATACAAACTGTACTGTAAAAGTGACTAGTTTTCTTGATACATGCCACCAAATTTGGTTCAAAATCGTGAAAATCATGAACAAAGAACAAATTGCAAAACAACGTTTTGATTTATTTCTATAATCCTTTACTGTTAATAACTAGACTACATAGGTGTCCTTCCACTGTGTATAAAATTGTCACACGAATTTACCAGTAATTTAAGTGACTACAACTTTATTGCACTTAAATTTCTTAGTTAGCTACTGCTCAAAATGTAAACTTGGAATGTGTGGCCGCCTGCTCCGCGTGGCGCCGTTTGTTTATAGTTTGCAATTCAGCAATCATTATTGTTTACTATTATCATTTTCAATTCATTCGCTATGTACTTATTTTTATGCGTTGTAGGGGTTATAATTTGCAAGCTCTGATATTGCGCTCCGGTATTAAAGCATTAACGCTCTTTGTAATTAGTGAGATTGTGTTTAGTTATTAATGTGATTTCTATTACCATCAGACGTAAGTTTATGTTTTATTAAATAATATCCTTCGGCAGAAGAAGTTACTGCTGTTCATGAGCGGAAATGTCTGTGTAAATGACGTGCTTAATGTCGCCGTTATTATTGCTTTCATTGCTTATGAACAAATTAATATGTATTGGTCATATAAATTTCAGTTAATTATTTAAAGGAAGGATGTTGGTTTGTTAAATTGACATCAATAGTCCAGTTAATTCGATTTCAACTTTCATTTTAACAACACACTTAATTTTCTCTAGCCACATTATAGTTAACAGAAATGAGAATAGCAATGCTTTCAACTAACTTTTTTGCTATGTTGTCTCATGTGCTGTTCATAGAGCAATTTCAGTTTTTTTTTTTTTTAAGTCCTGCTCTGTGATCTTCTACATTTTTTTTTTCCTTTTTACCTTCTCTTCTTTCTTTCTTTATTTTTCTTCTGGTCTCATTATTATTGTCGTCGGCTTCGTGGTGGACGGTCATCTTGTCGACTCCAACTTGCGTCTCTGATATCATGGGACACAAACATTTCTTACCACTGATAATTTATTGATAAGAATTTTCTTGGTTAGGTCGTCATTGGTGATTGTGACGATTCTGTAGAAGATGGTGCATAATTATAAATTAAACGGTTTTAATAGGTTATTTAATGACGCTGCATCAACTGCGTGATTATACAGAGTGATTCTACAGGGACATCATTTCATTTTTACTTCAATTTTTATTTTACCTGAGTTTTTTAATGTACTTCACTCCCACCCCTTCTACTAATGAAGTTCAACCGTCCTCCACACAGATCCAAGACCGCATATACAGTCATAGTAGCCTTACTGTCATAGTAAACAGTAAAAGGTAAAAAGGTAAAGGTATCCCCGTAACATGCCATGAAGGCACTTGGGGGGCATAGAGGTAGAGCCCCATGCTTTCCATGACCTCGGCACTAGAATGAGGTGATGTGGTCGGCACCACGCTCTGACCGCCTTTTACCCCCGGGAAAGACCCGGTACTCAATTTTATAGGAGGCTGAATGAACCTCGGGGCCGTTCTGAAAGTTTGGCAACGAGAAAAAATCCTGTCACCACCTGGGATCGAATCACAGTAAACAGTACTTTCCAAAAATATGTTCGCGTTTTCCAGTGACGAAAGAGCTTTCAATATTGAATCATTTTCGCACTGGTATTGTCGTTCGTTTGTCTACGTCGCATCCCGGTTTCCTCTTCCTGCTTCTATTTGCCTGTCTGTAAAGGCTAGTGGCTGGGCTGTCTTAGCTCTTTTCTGAGAACATTAATTTCTGATAGGAATTGGACGTCTACCTAATATTATACCCATACAAATGTTTAAACTAACTTAAATAAAAGGACATCGTTAAGTAATTAACTGTCACGTGATTTCCTCCCTTTCTACTACCCTGCAACATAATCACTTGCACGGACAATAGGTAGTATGTCTGAGTAATTTTATCTTTTCGGATCGGGCAGAAGTGAAGATTGAATTTACAGTACGTAAGGTACTCTTTTATAGAGTAGGTACAGAATTATTTCAACATGAGTTACTGATAAGAAGTACGAACCTGGTAATTGGAATTACGTACAATGGTCTATATTGGATAATATGCACATTAGAACTGAAGCCTGTATCGAAATGAACGGCCACCATTAAAAAAAGTGTTTAAATATCCATATTATGATTATTTTTCAATTTACTTCATTCTCTATATTGTACGCTAATGTGCTGTAGACAGTATAATATACACTGCATAATGAATACGTCCACATGGACAGCTCAGTTCGTGAGTAAAAACACTCATTGTTAATACTGTACTGTATTTTGATTAAACAAAAACCTAATGAAAATTATCAAACTCAAAATCGCGATATTTCCTAGTTTACGTAAATGGATGAACTACTTTTCTTCCCTCCTATATCTAGTAAAGTGATTTGTTTGTATATTACGTCAGTATCATCGCACTCCAGTCGTGGAAGGGGGTTTCCGGTTCTGAATCGTTGTTTCAAAGGTATAGCCAGGTTAATGTTAGAAATGTTAGTAAAAATAAAATGATGTCCCTGTAAATGACAGTGTTGAAATGAAATAGGAAGGATGGCTGCCCTACTGCAAATTCTGAAATTGAAGCCAACATAAGAAGATATGGACTTGAATGTGAGACAGAAACCTATAGGGTGGGAAACCTACGGTGATTCTGAACAACTGTGGGACCAGCTTAGCCGTGTAACGCAAGTAACACACAACTTGTTTATTCGTGGGGATGCAGAAAACCCTTAATTCACCTGAAGTGCTTAGGGATACTCCATGTGACTTCTGATATGTACTTCTACTTTTCTTCCTCTCCTTTTACGAAGTTCTTAGGACCTGCCCGGGTTCTCACCGCGGATCCTCTTGAGTAGAAACCATAATTGTATTGTTATTAGAAAAGAAAAATTCGCTCCGGCGCCGGGGATCGAACCCGGGTCTTTGGTTCTACGTACCAAGCGCTCTAACCACTGAACTACGCCGAAGTTCAATCCACAGCACCGGATAGAATCCTTCTCCTCTAGTGTTTTCCCCTCTGTGGCCTGACTCCATGTTCGACATATATGTTGACATAATTAGGCCTAAGTCAACTGCCATTATATAAAAACTAGTGGCTTGTGCAGCAAATGCAGCAAACTAAGTTCATTAGACGTTCAAATAAACATTTTCCAGATTTATTTTCAATGAAGAATACCAGACATTCTGAAAGTTATTTGCTTCCATAATAATGAAAGATACCCTCTCTCGAGCCAATACTGAAGAGAACCACGCATACAGAGTGCTCCAAAATTCCCCTTACAAACTTCTAGGACTTGTTAAGGGGATTGAGTAGATAATATTTTGAATTGGAACCCATGTCCGGAAATGTACCGTTTCCGTGCTACAGTCGTTCGAACAAAGATGGATAGGCCGAGGTGGTCCAATTGCATGGCCTCCACGATCACCGGATTTTACTCCATTGGACTTTTTCCTCTGGGGTCGTATGAAGAGTTTGGTTTATGAGACTCCTGTAGAGACAGCTGAAGATCTGGTGGCACGAGTTGTGGTCGCTGCAGGAGAGATTGCAGATACATCAGGTGTGATAGAGCGCTTTTACCAAAACATCATTCGTAGGTACAATGCGTGCAACGAAGTTGGTGGTCGCCACATCGAACCGCATTTGTAGTGGATTTGAATGTTAACCATCATTTGAAAAGGACAAAAACAGTTTAAGTTGAACTGTAAACAAAAGTGTTTGTAACAAATGATTCAGTTTCCACTTTGTTTCTTTGGTTATTAATGAGTTGAATTGTAAAACAAGTGATGTACTGGGTCACGCCTCATAATAAAATTAATTACTTGTGAAAATGGTCGCGTTAAAAACATGTTTTCAAACGGCTGTAGCACGGAAACGATACGTTTCCGGACATGGGTTCCAATGCAAAATATTATCTACTCAGCCCCCTTAACAAGTCCTAGAAGTTTGTAAGGGGAATTTTAGAGCACCCTGTATAAATACCTACACCACACCGCCATTAAATATATGAATAAGACCCAACCCCACTTGATTAATAACTATAAAAATATTTGATTTTTAATAATATTATTATCTTACGTAAGTTTTATAGCTTTCAGTAACATATACTATATATAGGCCTACTATATAGCCGCCACTCAGTAAAATATAGAAATAAAAATCTAATTTAACTTATTCTCTACATCTCCTTATATAATCCCAAAACGTTTCACTTTCATATCATCAATATAGCATTAATATGTATAATTAATGAAAAATACTCACATCACGGCATTAACTACAATAATATTTCATTTCTAATAGCCTAATAATAATGTAGTTTTTAATATCCAATACACAGCTGTACCCAGAAAATTACACACCACAGAATCGAACTTGTAAATTATTTTTAGTAAGTTAAGTTTTTAATAACCAATTTAATTTGAGCTCTAAATGTGTCAGCATTCTTGCAGATCACGGCCTTCGTATAATATTGTTTACTGTAGTGTGTGTTTTGTTTTATTCTGAAATGCAACACGGCCGACTTGATGCTCGCTTCGCTCCTCCTGAATGCAATTAGCTAGTTCTCAAAACTGACGACATATGGATTTTGGAAAATAGGAAAATTGTGTAGGAAAATTGTCATTTCACTGAAAACTAATATTTTTCCGAAAAACTTTGGGTTCCAAGCTTCAAAATGAGGGGCAATTTATTAAAATCCGTTCAGCCGTTTTCCCGTAATTTCCATAACCAGTTCAAATTATTATTATATAGAAGATGTAGGGCCAAAAATTAATCTTTACGTAGAAACCATAAGCTAATTTCCTGAGTTTTATTTAGCCTTGGTGTTATAGCAAGAACCCTGAACAACTGAGACAAGACGCCTTGTTTGGTTTGTAAATAAAGTAGATGTTATTGACTGTTTATGAATGGATGAGTTTTACGCGCAATTCTCAGACAAATGATTACGTTTGCTGTATATTTAGATGGATAGCCCAAGGCTAAACGTGGCCTGAATCGTAATTTTCAACATCGGTTACGTGCATCATAAGACAAATTGAGACAGACAGCCGAGTCACTGGATGAACGCACTTTTGCAGCTTAGACCGGCGAGGGAATTTATCTGCGGGCATAGGTTGTCATTTGTCAGAGCACCCATGTCCTTATCGGGGCGTAGCACCCTTCATCCCACAGGGGGTCGTACATATACGCGAGCGGGCAAACAAGTTAAAACTAATTAATCGTGGCGCAGCGCTCATTTCGCGGTATATCTTACAAAAGATAGAGCAGTTACGTTTGAAAAAGGAAAGCCGTGTCTTTTTTATTACTGGAGCTTGTGGTTATTGTTATTTATCTGTGATACGTATTTATTATGAGGGGTGTGTAAAATGCTGATAATATGATAATTCTCTATGCATTGCTAAAAGACTTTCCATTGTCTCCGAAACTCGCGTGATCGAACCCGGCCGATGACGATCTAATAAATAAATAAATAAATAAATATTTAAATAAATAAATAAATAAATTTACAATATGTTTGTTTGGATTATATCAAGCTTCGACGGTGATAAATCCAATTCCGTTTATTGAAAATATTAAGATATAAGAGAAAATGGGCAACTGGTTTAGCTTAGACAGCAGCGCGTTTACTTACTGATCCAAGGCTACGTTCAGCCATGGATTCTGATCCCGTTTGTTCTCATTATGTGGTTGGGTTTTTCCGAGGTTTCTCCTAGAATGTCAGGTAACCTCATGACGTAACGTTGAATTCATCTCACCAAATACCATCCTGTTATCGCCGTTTCTATGGACACTATATAACATCGCAGTTGATACAGCGTTGTTAAATAACATGCTAAAATAGAGCATTACATAACTTGGGAGACATAATTTAAGCCCGAAAGCAATAGCGTTTGTCACTGATATAATCGAGACAAAAAATAATACAATTCGAGAATAGCAATGATGATAATATCGTAATAGTTATGATGATGAATATGATGATGAAGAGACAAATGAATTGATTGGGTTGCTGGCTGAAGGATACACTGGAAGGAATGGTGAACGGAAGAAGAGTTTGGGGTATAAGAAGATACTTTGTTTATAGTGTTTTTTTTCTCTCTCTTTATTTTTTGTGTAGCTTTACTTTGTATATAGTGTTTTTTTCTGTTTATTTCTATTATTGTATTTGTATTCCTGGTTTTGTGGAAGAGAAGGCCTGATGGCCTTAACTACGCCAGAATAAATAAATAAATAAATAAATAAATAAATAAATAAATAAATAAATAAATAAATAAATAAATAAATAAATACTAAATACTAAGATATCAAATAATAGACAACATTGAGATATATGGGTCATATGCGGAGACTAAGGGGAAGGCAGAAAATAGGAAAGACTGGAGAATGCTAGGTTTGCAGTGAAAGACCTGCCTTTGGGCAGAACACTATGAATAATAATAATAATAATAATAATAATAATAATAATAATAATAATAATAATAATAGTAATAATAATAATCATAATCATAATTTTATTTATTAACAGGGTTACAATATAAACTACATCTTCCTGTATCCAAAATGTTTAAATTCTTATCTTCTTCCTCCATTCTTCTCTTGCCTCCCAATCCCGTTCTTCCAAACCTCTCTCCTTCATTCCACTTCTTATATCGTTCATCCAGGTTTTCCTTGGTCTTCCCCTCTTTCCTCTTCCGGGCGGAATCCATTCCAAAATCTGTCTGGGGCAATCTTGTATGATGATAATAATAATAATAATAATGCGCGAACTAAAAGATTACACACAACATAATGCCCTTTGAAAAGGCAGTAGGAAGAAATGGATGATGATGATGATGATGATGGTGATGATGGTGATGGTGATAATGAATTCGTTGGTTCCTCAACGTATCAGTATTGTACCAAAATGATCTCCCTTGCAGGGAGAATGTTACGCGTGGGGTGTGGCACCCCTATTTCATACATTAGAGGAATCACGCGTATACAAATGATAACACAATCGCCCTGCGTATATTAAAGTGGGTCCCACTTTTCATGGCGACAAATGGAGACAGTATTACAACCAACCACCCAATCTCTGGAGTCATTTTTTTCAGAGCGCTGTAACACTAAGGGAATAAAATTATTTCTTTTATCACTTACCGTAAATTAAAAAAGTTAATGTCGTAATTTTTGTGTGTGTACTCTTTTTATCTGGACACGCGTTTATACTGGACAGTCGTGTTTATCTGGCTTACTCATTCGAGTATATATAACACTTTCAGAAAGAATTGAGGGGGAGGAGGAAGGTTAGCAGGAAATTTACGTAAGGGTTTACGTCCCTAAAGGCCTATGTTTCTACATATGCTTTCCCTGATAAGGTCTATAGTATCTATAGTAGCTTCATTCACTGCATACCGAAAACAATAGGCGATAAAATAGTAGCGGGGCCGAATGGAAGCAGGAGTGAAAGAAGCCCGTTATAAATTGACTCGTGTTTCAATAACTTAGAACGAATCGCTGTTGTACAACTGCTAAAGAAGCTTTTAAACAAATAGAGATAAGGATACTTTGTTGTTTAAAATCGTGACGATCGTACACATGTCGGAAATTTCTACCTAGGCCTTTAAAAGAACTGATTACAGTATCGTGAATCCAGACCAGAACTGTTGAACCGAGGTTTTCTGTACTGGTCCGTTTTGGGAAAGGCATTGCACCGGGGACTGATATTATTATTATTATTATTATTATTATTATTATTATTATTATTATTATTATTATTATTATTATTATTATTATTATTTCATTTCATTTATTGTATCTCAGACTTCACATCAGTATTGTAGCTTCAGATCTAGAAATATAATGGGTGCAATACATAGAAGATTAATTCACTTTATAAGCATAAATAATTCACCATATAAACGGATCTGTTACTGACTCAAAGACAAATGAGTTGGACATTACAGGAAAATATTTTGAGACGATCTAATATTAGAATTTGACGTGGAAAATGTAAAAGCAACCAATAACTACAGAAGTAGCTGGGGAGCCATTTGTAAAAATGAATCTTAACATTCTGATTCAGAAACGGAAAAGAGCTGTGAGACACCCCAGGAATTTATGGATGGATCATCCTAATAGTTACGTTTCACCAATATTTGAAGACGGAAGAGACTAAATGGCCTCACCCATAAAGATTTATTATTATTATTATTATTATTATTATTATTATTATTATTATTATTATTATTATTCTTTTGAAGTCATTAAGAACTGCTCTGTTCAGCTTCCTAACTAACAATTTCATTTTTATTTTGTTACCGATAAGCTGCTATAATTTAATGTGTAACACTTTTATTAAGCCGCCAATGCTTATCTACTATAATATTCATTTACATGAATAAGATTTTTTCAATAAGATTTACATGAATACATTCATGTAAAAATCTTATTCATGTAAATGACTATTATAGTAGATAAGCATTGGCGGCTTAATAAAAGTGTTACACATTAAATTCCTAACTAACACTAGATATTCCAAGTCGCAGGACTTCGGCACATGTATTAACATGAAGCGAAGAGAACACGGTTGGATGATTGGATTGATGGTTGGATGGATGGATTGATGGGGGGATGGTTGGATGAATGGATGGAGAGATGGTTGGATGGATGAATTGATGGTTAGATGGGTAGATTGATAGATGGATGGATGAATGGATGAATTGATGGATGGATTAATAGATTGATGGTTGGATGGATGGATAGTTCAATGGATTGATGGATGGCTGGATTAATGGTTGGATGGATGGATAGTTCAATGGATTGATGGTTGGATAGCTGGATTAATGGCTGGATGGATGGATGGATTGATGGGTGGATGGATCGTTCAATGGACGGGTGGGTGGATCGATGGACGGATGGATGGTTCAATGGACAGATGATTGGATTCATGGATGGATGGATGGTTCAATGGATGAATGGGTGGATTGATGGTTGGCTGGATGGACTAATTAATAGAATAGATGTGTCTGGTGGATAGGCGAAATAGAGATTATGGTGACGTATTAATGTTGGTGGGATAATGGATATTTGGATTGATACATGAATTGGTGAATGGGTGGATAAATGTACGGACGGAAGGATGGATGGTTAGATGAGGGGATGTGTGATTGAATCATTGAGTGGTTGAATGAGTAAGTAAATAAAATAAGTATTAATTAATTGACTCATATGGATTTGTATATTCTTAATGGATGGATGGATGGACGGACGGACGGACGGACGGACTGGTAGATGAATGGACGGACGGACGGATAGATGGAAGGAAGGATGTATGACTGGATGGACTAAAGGGTAGATTGATGAATTTGTGAATGAGTATGTAGATGGATGATTGAATGAATGGATATACGTCATATGGATTTTAGATAGATAATTGAGTGGGTTGCCAGATGGATGGATGATTGAATGAATACATCAATGGATGAGTGGTCGCACTAACGCATAAATAGTTGCACGGATTAATGCCTTGCAGTTTACGATTGATGCTACTCTAAAGATATTCTAAGCATACTGACATCGAAGCTTTATTAGGGAAAATAAAAGAGTTATTTTGCTTAAAATGTTGTATTCCAAATTAAAGCTATTAGACGTGACCATTACCAGCCTCATGCTGTGTATTGTGGCACCTGGCCAGCTCCGTGAATATATTATCTTGTTTCACATGTAATGACTCGAAATGGTGTTTTGCCGGGTGCACTGCACTTGTTAATTACGGGTTAAGTGTTTTCATAATGAATAATTTTATGCATCAAATGACACAAAAATGTTAACTTGAAGCAATTAAATTTGATGTAATAAAATTAACGATGTCGAAATGATAGTTTTAATGCTTGGAAGGCTGTTTAATTACTCTATCTTAAAAACGTGTAGTCGAGTAATTTAAACAACAGGAAGATGTTACGCGAAATATTACGTGCCTACCCGTAGTGGGCCCGCGGACTGGAGGTCGCCGCAGCTAGTGACCCGTGACTGACGTCCAGTTGGCGTGGCTGTGGCTGTGGTCTCGACAGAACAAGATTATTGTAGCATTCATTTGTTTATTTTTGCTTCCCTGCAGGTTTTAGGTTCTTCCTTTTTCTTATTATAAACCTCATGTGTATATGTAAGTCATAGCTGGTGGTTTTGAGGTGGGCGAGAAACGAGTTCAGGACTTGTTCTTCTCTTTCTAATTATCTCTATCGTTTTCTCTTTTCGTTTCTCCGTGTTCTGTTTTCTCATTCTCGATTCTCCTCCGTCCCATTCCTGCGGCCAACTCGCTGGTCGCAGCGACAATCAGCCTTCCAGTAGAAACTTCGGTTTTCCCACAAAATGATGGGGGAGGATCCATTCTGTAACGGAGTAAAAAGTCCACCGATTGAAGCGGAGCAGCAGCAGTTGGAGTTGGGGAGCATTTATTACATTTTATCCATAAACTTTCACATCCGTGGGGGATTCAAAGCAAGAAGATGCAGTATCAGTACTCAGAGGTTGCAGCTGACAAATTAAACAAGTTTGTGCGAGATCGTGCGTATTTGCTTCGTTTCCGCACAAAACCAATACGCGGAAAGTCTAAAATTCCACATTCAGTATTCCCAACCTAACACACATAACAATTTCCCTCTTCTTACCGCTTAAGTGACATATTGATTTTACTGCTTTAGGCTTTTAACATATTACGATGAAAGAGTAATGGAACGGAGAAACATTCTCTCCGGCGCCGGGATTTGAACCCGGGTTTTCAGCTCTACGTGCTGACGCTTTATCCACTAAGCCACACCGGATTCTACCCCGGCGTCGGAAGAATCGTCTCAGTTTTAAGTTCCAACTCTTGGGTTCCCTCTGGTGGCCGCCCTCTGCACTACGTCATAGATATCTATGAACCTAGGACCGAAGTCCACACATATGCTGAGGTGCACTCGTAATGAGTGACTAGTTGGCCGGGATCCGACGGAACAAGCGCCGTCTTAAATCACGAAGTGATTTACGCATATCATATATATTATTTTAATGTACCGAAGTACTTATGATATTTCCATGCAGATATTCTGCGTCATCATACGATGAAAGAGTAATGGATCGGAGAAAAATTCTCTCCGGCGCCGGGATTTGAACCCGGGTTTTCAGCTCTACGTGCTGACGCTTTATCCACTAAGCCATACCGGATTCTATTCTAATCAACAAGATTCCAGACTCATCGATAGAGAAAACTGGTGGTGGTGCTCCAGTGGCTCTGAATAACTGCACAAATGTAACAATTAATTTCAATGTGCAGAATTAGATGTCAAAGATATTTTCCATTTCTAAACATCTCCTTGACCGGCAAAATTAAACTTGCCGATGTATTACTGCAATATGTTATATAAATAATATTGTTAAAATATTAAAGTGAAAAATAAATCATTACATAACCTTACCGTTTGTTTTAAGTTCGCATTTATAGACTGGGGGGGGGGGGAAGACGTATATCACGGCCTGCTGGAGTATAGTAAACACAGAAAACATTTTAAAGCAACAATGTTGAAGATAGATATTTTTGTTTTGCAAATTTGCCGTCATTGAACAGAAACCAAGATGTAGATTTCATTGCAACTAATTAGAAATTCCTCTTTCAGGTATGGAATAAACGATCTTCGCACAAAATAATGTACGATACACGAGCGGTATGTTTTCTTTCAATTCTCGGAAATTAAAAAAGCTCAACTACGTTTCGCTTTTTCAAACTTTTCCTCGAACATGAAAACTTCAACATACCGCTCTTGTAACGCATATTACTATTATCTGTTTAGATCTTCTCCACGAACATTTTGTGTTTGGTTTAGATGCATGTATGCTTTACTAAATGAGAATGAAACTGAGAAACAAGCAGCAGGACTTGGTAGTTGAGCGTCCAAACAATTGTTTTGTTTTCTTTATAATGTACATATTCCGCAAACAGCAACACTTCAATGCAGAGGTGCATATTATTGAAGCCCGTACGGGCAGTAGCACGCGGCGGTGAGATTGCTTCCCCTACTGCAACGCACCGAAAGAGGGGTAGCGGTGGAGGTTTGTCCATGCATACATTAGGTAGAATAGCGATGTATAACTTAGAACAAAGAGGAGTCATACTGTCCTTAATGTGGAAAACATTGCATTATTAAGAAATGCGGTATTCAGAGATGCTAAATGGAAATGATTCAAAACAAATTTGACCTCTTTTGTCGTCCCCTTCCGCAAATACAGGAAATAATTAAGTGTACACGACCGCTGTGGAGGATGAAGCAACACTTCGGAGAGAATTGTGGAGGCTTCTCATAGGTTACAATACGATTGACGGCGGGCTTTTTTTTTTTTTTGCGTGTTCGTACCTCAATGAGACAAAGAGCAAAGGCTTGCATTATAATAATAATAATAATAATAATAATAATAATAATAATAATAACAATAATAATAATAATAATAATAATTTATTTTAGCTGGCAGAGTTAAGGCCGTGAGGCCTTCTTTTCCACTCAACCAGCAAAAGTGTATATACATATGCATGAACTTACAAAGAATTCAACAATTTGATTTAGATGAGAGTTGCATGTATACAAGAGTTATTTACGAATTAAACAACAAAATACTATGAACTATTAATTAAACACTGAAATACAAACTATGTAGCAGAATTAAGCTAAAATACATAGAATGTTAATATATTTCAAATAATAATAGATAATAAAAAGAGATTATTATGAGACAATTTTGAAAATACAGTACAATCAGGATGATGTCTAAAGAAAAAAGTAACAGTGTAGTCAGTGATAGTTTAAATCAGTATTATTGGAGTGAAATGCTAAGGAGGTTATTTTTTAAGCTGTTCTTAAAGGTGTTTGTTGTCTTACAGCCCCTAATACTTTGTGACAAGGAATTCCATTGACGCGAGGTGGATATTGTAAAAGATGAGGAATAACAAGATGTTCTATGGAGAGGTATACTTAGCGTGCCACAGATAAGTGATCTGGTATTTACGTCGTGGTTAGAGTATAAATAAGAGAAACGAGACGAAAGGTAATTTGGTGTTGAGGTGTGCAGAATTCGAAAGAGTAAAGACAAAGAGTGTAAAGTTCTGCGTTCTTTAAGTCAGAGCCACGAGAGACTTGCGAAGGACGGTGATATGTGATCATATCGTCGGATGTTGCACACGTATCTGACGCACATATTCTGAGCTCGCTGTAACTTGACTGACAGTTCAGAACTTAGGTCACTTAACAAAACGTCACAATAATCGAAGTGCGGCATTACTAGGGTTTGTACTAGGGTAAGTTTTAGTTGCTGGGGCAAGAAGTTTCTCAAGCGACTCAAACAGTGAATGGAGGAACAGATTTCTTTTATCGTTTCTTTAACTTGAAAATTCCAACTTAGATTATTATCAAAAAAGAAGCCAAGATTTTTTACGACAGATGAATAAGGGATTATGGGAGGGGTGTGGGATTCAGTCCTAAAAGAATAAAATTGGGCCATGCACCTACATACTCCCGGTCACAAATTTCGACATTTTCCAAATTAAAATCTTCACAATTCGCAGTCTTGTCTTCGCTAGTGGGCATGCGTACTTCGGGACGAGTTTACTGTAGCTTCGTTACCCGTGTAATGCAAGAGCTCAGATTCCTTGTCTAGCGAGGATAGCGACGCCCCCTCACCACACACACTGCCCAAGCTTTGACCCTCTCCTACATGATGTTCAGTCGTGCTGCGCATCGTGCTTACAATAGTCTTCATTCTTATACGGTAGCTATTAAATTCATTTTCGGCTTCTTCCATTTAAAATTCAACTCAACGGTAGAAAACAAAGAAAAACAAGTGGCCAACAGGGTTGAAGCTCACATAAATTCTTCCTCACAATCCCAAATTCCTTTGCAAGGACGAGAGATCACTTACCTTTTAATAATTATTCCTCCCATTTCCCTTCCACGTTATTCATCTACACTGGTGACCATAATTCTGGAAACTTTTTTGTTTTTGTACTGAATTATTATAACATTTGTATTAATTCACAGATTTATACAATTGAAAATGTTATTCGTGACTGACCCGTTACTTATGAGGTTGTAATAAAGGTATTTTATTAAATCATGAATATTTTAACAATAAATTATCATTACTATGTGGGAAATTATGTTCTTGTCGTTTAAGATCTAAATATTAATTTCAGATTTCATTATAATTTCCCATTATTTACTGTAATAAAAACTGGTCCATTGTTGAATTTAAGATTATTGTTGATCAGCAGAAGTATTGTTGAGCACTGATAGCATAAAATACTAAGTCAATTGCTGTGTAGAACTTCCTATATCTCTTTAGAAGATTTCCTTCGGTCTTTCAATGCTATTCGACAAATCTGCCTCACATCTCTTGGACTTACTTCAGGTTTTCTACCAGTCCTAAGTGTTGTTTTACAAGATTTTGTGGATTTGTACTTCTGCCATACCTTCTGGACGCCAGACAATGTAGCACCATTACCAAGTTTTCTTGCAATTTCCTTGATTGTGTAGCCTTCTTCTCGAAGTGTGACTGCCCTAGAAGGTGTTCAGTTCTTTCGTGGATCCATTGTGATAAAATGATCAATAAACTTTGTTGTAAAGCAATCAGGTGTTCACCTAACGAAATCTTAAGTCAGACTAATGATAGAAACAAATTAATAATGTACATATTTTATGCTACCAGTGCTCAACAATGCTTCTACGGATCAACAATAATCTTAAAATCAACAATGGACTAGTTTTTATAACAGTATAATATTGGGAAATTATAATGAAATCTGAAATTAATATTTGGATCTTAAACGACAAGAACATAATTTCCCACATAGCAATGGTTATTTATTGTTAAAATATTCAAGGATTTAATATAATACCTTTATTATAACCCCATAATTAACGAATCAGTCACGAGTAACATTTTCAATTGTATAAATATGTGAATCAATGCAGATGTTATAATAATTCAGTACAAAAACAAAAAGTTTCCAGAATTATGGCCACCAGTGTATACTAATAATAAATCTGTAGCCGAAATTTTTCTGGTAATTTTCGATTTTCCAAAAATAATTGGTCCTAACATATATAATCAACCACCCTGAAACCGAAAACCGCATTTTTGAAATTTTTGTTTGTATGTCTGTCTGTATGTTTGTTACCTTTTCACGCGATAATGGCTGAACCGATTTACATGAAAATTGGAATATGAATTAAGTTCGTTGTAACTTAGATTTTAGGCTGTATGGCATTCAAAATACTTAATTTAAAAGGGGAGTTATAAGGGGGCCTGTATTAAATAAATCGAAATATCTCGCTTATTATTGATTTTTGTTAAAAATGTTACATAGCAAAAGTTTCTTTAAAAATGATTTCCGATAAGTTTTATTCTTTACAAAAGTTTGATAGGACTGATATTTAATGAGATAAATAAATCTAAGATGGTGCAATTAATTAAGAACAAATGAGTTCGTCTATAAGGGGCCTTGAACAACAACAATCGAAACAGGGGCCTTGGACATCAAAAATCGAAAGCTATTAAACATAGCCTACAGACAATGTTTCTGCATTTGTATGAAGTAATATCAGAAGCTAAATTAACTGATTTGTATAATTAATTATTATTATTTCACCATTGGAAAGTGTAGTTTCTCTAGATGGACATAATACTAGGCTATAATGTTATTATAGTAACGTCTGAGTAAATCGAGGACAGGTAAGATTAAAATAGCTTCTTATGCACAGAAAATTTGATAGGCTATTTTGTACATTCGTTTTCTGCATTTCTTAAAATAATATTTATGTACACTCATTTTAATCTCAGAGAATTAACGAACAACGAGAGTGTTAATATGCAGTAATAGTACGTTAGCTTAGCAATCCATTATTTTATAATTCAAATTTTAACTATGCTCAATTGAATCGTGTTAAAATACATAAAATATATATGCAATAAATGCAATGCAAAAAAAAATTGGGTAATGAGCGAAGCAGATTATCTTGCGCTGTTGTAAAAGTTGTTCCCTGGATCAAACGTCCTATTTTAATTATGTAATTACTTTATATTTATTTGTAACAGGTGCAGCGGAGCGCACGGGTACGGCTAGTTGTGTAATAAATCATGAATAACAAAAGAAATTACGCAGGGATTTTAGGAAAACTTCAAATTGTTTTGCGTTGATTTAGGCATAGTGTGCATATACTGTAGTTATGGATGAAGTTATAGGAAAGCTTGGCAGGCTATCATGAAAACCTGAAGACCATACGTGGAAGAGGACCGACAAAAAAGACGAAGAAATGAAGTTTCAAACGAACAACATACTTTTCGCCGTTCTGTTTTATTTACTTAGTTGTTATTGAACATAACAGGCAAAGCCCAATTACAATGTTCAAGACTGATAAACTAATTTATAAAACATAAACAAGGAAAAGGAAACATAGACTTATTAAAAGACTGAAACAAAATAGAAATAAGAGAAAGAAAAAAAGAGAAATTGAAATAAGGTGTGAAAGTAGCTTCAAATTAGCTAACAACAATATTCTACGTGTCCGTAAATGAGTATTCAACCAGATGTTGGCAAAATACTCTTGACATGTAAATGAAACGTTTCAAAACTATGTCCATGTAAGAGTCGACCTGGTTGACAAGTTGGTATAGCGCTGGCCTTCTATGCCCAAGGTTGCGGGTTCGATCCCGGGCCAGGTCGATGGCATTTAAGTGTGCTTAAATGCGACAGGCTCATGTCAGTAGATTTACTGGCATGTAAAAGAACTCCTGCGGGACAAAATTCCGGCACATCCGGCGACGCTGATATAACCTCTGCAGTTGCGAACGTCGTTAAATAAAACATAACATTTTCCATGTAAGATGTTTTCATTCCTTAGACGCGAGAAATATTTCCGAAAAATGTTACAGCATAGTGTATCTTAGAGTTAAATAACTGATAACCGAATATTGACGGGTACAAAACTGAAAATGTAAGATGTTATTATGAAAATATCCCGAGGTATTGCAATTACTGTCCTTTATCTTTCAGTTTATGGTTGGAAGGCCACACATGGCATCCTGTAGTGGTGATATCAACCGTAACAGACTCAATTATCTTCCATACATTGAACTGAAATGATACGCTAGAAATTAAATAACTGTGATTTTGCACATTCAGAAAACCGCACAAAACACTGAAATCCGGACTCGAACTCAGGAGCACCGCAATGGAGATCAAAGTCACCGTCGAGCCTCGGTGATCTCTCACGGACATTACACCTTTTATGAAGCATAACTAATGCATGAAGTGTAATATGTTTCATCTCGTACCGGTGGAATAAAACAGGAGGAGGGATCTATCAAGATTTTCGAGAGATGTCTAACATCATGTTAACCAAGTCGTAAACTTGATTTATTTTACCAGCGATGTCAAGAAACTCGTATCAGCTCGTACATTGGAAGTAGTAATAATACCAATAGCTATCTTTCCTATTAGTCGTGTTCGATAAAAGAATGACTAATGATAGCTTCCGCTTCGGCCGTGGGCTGATCTGCCTATCTGCAATGATTATTCTATCTTGCCTTATCCGTAGCTACATTACACGTCATCCATTCCGACCGCTCTCTTCTTAGAAGATCGGAGAGTGGCCTCGTGTAATGTCAATCAATCTTCACTTCATTAGGTAGTTAAAGATCGTTACGTCTCCGAGGTTTACTTTCTTATTATGCGAAGTGTATAGAGTAATTCTGTGATGGGAAAACATAAGCTGATGTGTGCATTTTTGCGATTTTGATATGTGTTACTTTGGTGACAAATTTTAATCTGTAATAATCTGGTATAATAGAGAAAAAATAGGAATATAAGGGTATAGTGCATCAGTTATTCATAGATTTCAAAAAGGCATATGACTCGGTTAAGAGAGAAGTTTTATATGATATTCTTATTGAATTTGGTATTCCCAACAAACTAGTTCGATTAATTAAAATGTGTCTCAGTGAAACATACAGCAGAGTTCGTATAGGTCAGTTTCTGTCAGATACGTTTTCAATTCACTGTAGGCTAAAGCAAGGAGATGCACTATCACCTTTACTTTTTAACTTTGCTCTAGAGTATGCCATTAGGAAAGTCCAGGGTAACAGAGAGGGTTTGGAATTGAACGGGTTACATCAGCTGCTTGTTTATGCGGATGACCTGAATATGTTAGGAGAAAATCCACAAACGATTAGGGAAAACACGGGAATTTTACTTGAAGCAAGTAAAGAGATAGGTTTGAAAGTAAATCCCGAAAAGACAAAGTATATGATTATGTCTCGTGACGAGAATATTGTACGAAATGGAAATATAAAAATTGGAAATTTATCTTTCGAAGAGGTAGAGAAGTTCAAATATCTTGGAGCAACAGTAACAAATATAAATGATACTCAGGAGGAATTAAACACAGAATAAATATGGGAAATGCCTGTTATTATTCTGTTGAGAAACTTTTATCAACCAGTCTGCTGTCGAAAAATCTGAAAGTTAGAATTTATAAAACAGTTATATCACAGGTCGTTCTGTATGGTTGTGAAACTTGGACTCTTACTTTGAGAGAGGAACAGAGATTAAGGGTGTTTGAGAATAAGGTGCTTAGGAAAATATATGGGGCTAAGAGGGATGAAGTCACAGGAGAATGGAGAAAGTTACACAACGCAGAGCTGCACGCATTGTATTCTTCACCTGACATAATTAGGAACATTAAATCCAGACGTTTGAGATGGGCAGGGCATGTAGCACGTATGGGCGAATCCAGAAATGCATATAGAGTGTTTGTTGGGAGGCCGGAGGGAAAAAGACCTTTAGGGAGGCCGAGACGTAGATGGGAATATAATATTGAAATGGATTTGAGGGAGGTGGGATATGATGATAGAGAATGGATTAATCTTGTTCAGGATAGGAATCAATGGCGGGCTTATGTGAGGGCGGCAATGAACCTCCGGGTTCCTTAAAAGCCAGTAAGTAAGTAATAATCTGGTAAGTATATGAATTGAAATAGTCACGAAGTTGTCAGGACACTTCTCGACATCTGATTTGGGAAAGAAACAATAACCGCCAAAGCCTGATACATGACACTTATGTTATGACACATTTTTATTCTATTCGTTTATTTACGTGAAAGCATGATATGTGACTCACGAAAAGAAGCTAATTGTGTTCGCTGCACTGTAACCAAATTGAACACTGGGTTGGCCGCACTGTCTTCTCTAGTCAAATTATTATTGTGCACTCTCTTCGCTGTCCTTAACATGGGACTGACAGACAGACTACAGCGTGTTCGATTTGTCCGTAGATCTGATCGTATCTCACCTTCACTAAATATGCTGTCCTGGGTCCGTCTCAAAGAGCCAAGAACTATTCACTCTCTCACGTTACTCTTCAATATTCTTCAGAATCCCAACCCTAGCTATTTGCCTTCTTCTTTTCAACATTTGTCCCCATGTCGCTCAATAGATACTCGCTCACAACACCGTATCACACTCTCCATTCCTAAACACAGAACATCCTCCTACTCTTCATCTTTCACCGTCTCTGCAGCTAATCTCTGGAATTCTCTTGATGGATTGATGGTTGAATGGATGGATTGATGGTTGGATGGATGGGTGGGTGGTTGGATGATTGGATTGATGGTTGGATGGATGGATTATTGGGGATGGATAGATGTTTAGACGAATGGATTGATGGATTGATGGTTGGATGAATGGATGGAGGGATGGTTGGATGGATGGATTGATGGTTAAATGGGTAGATTGATAGATGGATGGATGGATGGATGGATGGTTGAATTGATGAATGGTTGGATGGATGGATTGATGGTTGGATGGATGTGTGGGTGGTTGGATGATTGGATTGATGGTTGGATGGATGTGTGGGTGGTTGGATTATTGGATTGATGGTTGGATGGATGTGTGGGTGGTTGGATGATTGGATTGATGGTTGGATGGATGGATTGTTGGAGATGGATAGATGTTTAGACGAATGGATGGATGGATTGATGGTTGGATGGATTGATGGTTGGATGAATGGATGGAGGGATGGTTGGATGGATGGATTGATGGTTAGATGGGTAGATTGACAGATGGATGGATGGATTGATGGTTGGATGGATTAATATATTGATGGTTTAATGAATGGATGGAGGGATGGTTGGATGGATGGATTGATGGTTAGATGGGTAGATTGATAGATGGATGGTTGGATGGATGGTTGAATTGATGAATGGCTGGATAGATGGATTGATGGTTGGATGGATTAATAGATTGATGGTTGGATGGATGGTTGGATTGATGGATGGATGGTTCAATGGACGGATGAGTGGATTGATGGACGGATGGATGGTTCAATGGACAGATGACTGGATTCATGGGTGAATGGTTGGATTGATGTTTGGATGGATGGACTAATTAATAGAATAGATGTGCCTGGTGGATAGACGAAATAAAGAATATGGTGACGTATTAATGCTGGTGGGATAATGGTGTTTCCGAGGTGGTGTTACAAACTTTCAGGGATGATGGCGAAGGGCACATGACGTAACAATTTGAGATAACAACCCTGATCCGGAAATGATTGAGTCGAAAGTTACAAGAAAAATAGTTCTGTGGAAATGAAATAATTTTATTCCTCTGTACACCTTATTTATGTGTATTTACCTGTACATCTTACACATACTGTAGTCATCTGACGTTGTTTACGTTGTCTACTTACAGTATTCCATTCAATGCGCTGTCTGAGGGATGGGGACAGGAAACTACACTAAAGCAATGCAGATAGCGTAATGTGTAACGGACATGGTCGGTCCTGATATGCACGTCTGTAGACAGCAGTGTATGTGTACAAGTTGCAGTGTCCAGTCGATCAGTCCTAGTGAAATGGAGGAGTACACGAGAGCGGAATAAGCAGACCTGATTTTCGAATACGGATGAGCCAATGGGGACAGTAGACAAGCTCACAGATTGTATCGGGACAAGTACCCACGTAGGAGACATCCGGCCCATATCATTTTTCCACGGCTGTTCCAAACGTTAAGGGAAGAATGGCACATGGTGCGAAATTACAATTCCATACGCGATCTCATTTTTTTAAGTAACGAACATATTGAAACTAGAGCGCTTGTGAGTAAGAATATATCGATGTTTTGTCCGTTTGATCGAGGTTTAATGAACGCAACAACCTCATGCATCCATGAACACTATTAAGACCAGAAGTTCAACACACGTTTATTGCTGCTGTAATGTATATAGTAATAACTACAGGCGTGAAACAATGCTTTTGAAGACTCGGTCGTCACGGTGTAGTGACTAACACACCTCCACGCCATTCGAATTAACTGATTCGTGTCATAGAGGGTAACCTATCTCATCCCGAAGATTGATGTTTTTGTTTCAATTACATTTCCATTTTCTCCTCTGCAATAATGAAACAAAATTGTATTTAAAGGTATTGTCGCACCATCGGATCTGCGCCCCTTCAGCGCTGTCGTCGTTCTTGGAAAAGTTAACGCCTCTACTCACCACATTCCCGAGGTTCACTCAGCCTCCTATAAAATTGAGTACCGGGTCTTTCCCGGGGTAAAAGGCGGCCAGAGCGTGGTGCCGACCACACCACCTCATTCTAGTGCCGAGGTCATGGAAAGCATGGGGCTCTACCTCCATGCCCCCAAGTGCCTTCATGGCATGTTACGGGGATACCTTTACCTTTTACTCACCCCATTCCACCCGTTTCTCTCCCACTACGTCAAACAGCTGGCCACGAACCTTGCCGAATAGGGATGTTGCCAAACTTCCGCCAAACAGTGTCATGTCTCTTGAATATTGCTTATAAAAATGTAAGGTTAATTATTACTTATTCATAATTTAATTTAAGTAGGTCTAATGACGCTGATTGACTTACGATTGTTTGCAGATAATTATATTATTACATTAGATATTTATTGGTTAAATTGAAATTACCATCAGAAACATCATCGCTTTGCCAGCATTTTTTAACAGTATAATGTGGATGTATCCATGTTTCGTCTAAATACACAATCTACTTTCCTTCTCTGCGAAATTTCGCAATTTTTCTTAAATAACTGGCCCTCCATGCTACAATATCATTTCTTTCAATCAAAAATATCTTGTATTTCTACAGTTTTTAGATCTAAATCCCACGTCTCGAATCACTTTCCGTAACGTTTCTCTCCCTCCTTGAAATTTATTGCTTCTCTCGCAACCTTCAATAATTTCTCCAATGTCGGAACTTCTTTCTGCATCGTATAAAATTCTTGTATCTTTCTTCTTAAAATACATCGGTTCATATCATCTACAAGAATTAAAGGTTCCCTTGGTCTGTTCTTCTCTGGTGATTCTAGCTTTTCATCTCCTGCACAGACTCCCTCTCTCCTGATTTTCTTTATTAGGCGCTCTTATCCGCCTATATAAATTACATAAAAAAATTGTATTATATCAGTATTAGTTAAGTAGGTAATTTTAATACGTAATCAATTGAAATAAAATAAGCCTCACATGTGATCGCAGCTGCTCTTTTCGTTGCCTGATTTATAGGAAACAGATACTGACCTGTTTGTTTCTCTTCATCGCAAAATGCTATTACGTACTTGCTGAATAATATTTCTTTCACCACTCCGTGCTACAGTATTCATGTTGAGTTGACAACATTGGACTGCAAGTGCAAATAAACTGTCCCTCAAGAAGGCTCAAAATTGTGAGTAGTGGGAGAGAGAAAGGGAGAGTGATAGAAAAGAGAGAAATAGGAATACAGGGAGAGAAATGAATTACCGAGGCTGAGAAGGAATTAAGGTTCAGTTCGCATATCTTACGGGGGCACAGATCCAAATTCTTTGAATTCTATGTATTACGAAGAAAATTGTTTGTGACGTACTATATGTCAATTTTCCTGTTTGTCCAGCCATCCATCAACCTGTGTACAGCAATATAGTCTGAACTATTACGTGGATTTCGTTCATATCCAGTATTCAAAGAAAATAGCAATTTACTTAAACTAGGTTATAGGCTACGGATTTTCTTCTTGAATATGTTTATTTAAGATAAAACAATAAATGGAATAGTATTACATGGTGTTAAAATCATACATTATTTTGAGAAGTAAAAAAAGTAAAGAAAAAACATGGTCCTAAAATTAAATTTTGTATGAAACATGGCTTTCAAATTTGTATTTTAAGAACAGCATATCTTCTAATGAGAACTCTTCGCTTCTTTTTTGTTGAGTATATAATACATATCGGAAATGAATAAACAAAAGAGTAAGAATGTGTGAATTCTTAGGACGCAGGACAGAAGTGTGTGTTACAACGCATGTAAATCACATTGAACATCTGTAATGTTGACAAAAATGTACTAATTTCGGAGGATATTGATATTAGAAGGCCTCTCTTCAAATTCTACACTATCATCTATATGTTAACACGTAAATTTTTGTTTTAATGTACAAATCGAATCATTATTTTGCTCGTTTCATTTCCCTTTATCTTTTGTGTTTGTTAATTCCGGATGCCAGTGGTCAACCTCACTTGAGGACGGATGATTTGAAGTAAATCTTAGTAGTATTAGATTTCGTTTTCTTGTTTTATTAATACTACCGCCTGTCAAAACATTCAGTACTTTGCTAACACTCTGTGTTAAATGGCTGTGCTTCCAAAATTTTTCACGTCTGAGAAATAATGATCTATATCATTGACTGTGCCTTCAGTCGACAACTTTTTCAGCACATGATTAATAGTTCTAAGAGACTTGCTTGAATTACTTTGAAAAATTACATAACATCTATAGTTTGACTACTTACGTAGATGAGCAAGTATTTGTATTTCTACTTGGATTGCTTTGTTGTGTATTACTTTACATTCTTTGTCTGTTATAAAGTAGGGATTTTTAAAATTTCGGTTGCCTACCTCATCAGCATTGAAGAAGTGCTTTTTGGGGTGGGAATTGGCAGCATTCTTTTGTGTGTGTGTGTGTGTGTATGTGTGTGTGCGCGTGCGTGCATCTCTGGGGTAGAGGAAGTAAAAGGTAATAAATAGGGCTATGATTTTGATGACCTATAAATAATGAAAAAATGACCTAAAAACAATACATTTATGACCTAAAAAATTTAAGAAATGCCCTTAAAATGCCCTAAAATTGATTTTACATAATTTACTTAGTAGGAAAAGAGGTTTCGTACTACTTAATATTTAGACTAGTAATTAAATTAAATTTTACATAATTTTTTCTAAGTAGTACACTTTTATTAATTTATTTATCTGATGTAGTTTCCATGTATGATCGTTCACCTCTGCGTCGGTATGTGGACGTGAGGTCAACAGTCGGCTGGTCGATCTTGGCCCTTCATGGGCTGTAGCGCCATGGATTTACTTTACTTTTAGTTTCCGTGTAGTCTACCACAAGGCCACTCTTATCCGGAACTAGCAGGTATACAGGAGTCTATATTGAAGGGATGGTTGCACTGATCCATTACATGGGGTGTACTACGTTAAAATGGCAATATTTGTGTAGAAAAACAATTAAAATATTATACAAAATAATGAGTATTAATAGACAAAATATGTAAAGAAAATATCAAAGAAAATAGACATTATTTTGCATTAATAATGGGGATTTATGGCCAAAATTAAATGAAAATGCCTAAAAAATGACCGAATAAAACAAAAGATGCTCTTATGAGTAGAAACAGGCAAAAACTGCAAAAAAATGCCCTAACAAATATGACTTAAAACACTCAGTTTATCACATAACGTATAAATACTAAAGCAGCTATGTTTCTGGCTTACTATAAAAAAGATGCAATTTCATCAAAATTCTAGCCCTAGTAATAAATAGCTCTGAGAGTGGGAAATTTTGTAAGTGTATCGGAAAAAGCTCTGTAGAAATTCAATCTTATATAAATTGACAAATCTTTACTTAGTATAGTGAATACTTGAAGGCCTGCGTAAAGTGCAATGAAAAGGTACGTGTAATTTTATAACATTAATCCTTCATTTATGTACGAGTAATATGGCTACTTTACTGTTATTAATAATTGTGAACATTGAATTCGCTACCTGCTCTCTGCAAACTAAGTTTGTTAAACAAGGTGGAATAGAACGCTCAAGAAAAAGGTGATTGGTGTGATTTCTTCATTTAATGATGTTTTTTTAGTTGGTTATTTAACGACGCTGTATCAACTACGAGGTTATTTAGCGTCGATGAAATTGGTGATAGCAAGATGGTATTTGGCAAGATGAGGCCGAAGATTCGCCATAGATTACCTGACATTCACCTTACGGTTGGGGAAAACCTCGGAAAAAAACCAACCAGGTAATCAGCCCAAGCGGGGATCAAACCCGCGCCCGAGCGCAACTTTAGACCGGCGGGCAAGCGCCTTAACCGACTGAGCCACGCCGATGGCCTTTAATGATGTTAATTCTAAGAGCAATAATAATAATAATAATAATAATAATAAACTAGCAAAGTGCTTTGTATGGAGTGTGACATTATACGGGTCAGAAAATGGACATCACGACGAAGTGAAGAGAAGCGTTTAGAAGCATTTGAAATGTGGATATGGAGAAGAATGGAACGCGTGAAATGGACAGACAGAATAAGAAATGAAACTGTGTTGGAAAGAGTGGGTGAAGAAATAATGATGCTGAAATTGATCTGGAAGAGGAAAAGGAATTTGTTGGATCACTGGCTGAGAAGAAACTGCCTACTGAAAGATGCACTGGAAGGAATGGTGAACGGGAGAAGAGTTCGGAGCAGAATAAGATATCAGATGATAGACGACATTAAGATATATGAATCAAATGAGGAGACAAAGAGAAAGGCAGAAAATACAAAAGATTGGAGAAAGTTGGGTTTGCAGTGAAAAACCTGCCCTTGGGCACAACACTCAATGAAGAAATTAATAATAATAATAATAATAATAATAATAATAATAATAATAATAATCATCATCATCATCATCATCATTCTTCGAATCTGCTACCGAGAACATTGAATGTAATTTTATGCTCGACCATGCCGAAATGTAGTAATTATACACCTGGTAGCAGTCCTTTAATGCATGTCATTAAAGTACACCTACTCATTAAAGTACAGGTGTTTTCAGCCAATGACAACTCAGCTTACAGGTGTTCAGCCAATAACAAGTCAGCTTTGTACCGTTATAAAACCGCAAGTATCGATTATTCTCGGATATGCAATCGAAAGAGAATTAGCGAAAAGTCACGGAGGCTGGAAATCCAATACTGTCGCAGAAGATTATGTTCTGTTACTATAATAATTAGCGTTAATTGTAAATAATATTCAAATAAATTCAATTTGTCACCTCGTTTTTCAATGTCGAATTCAATAATGAAGGTTATACCAAGTTTAACGGGATTACATCAAGGTCAATGACATTATTGTTCCTCGGAAAAAATCAATTCTTTCGCGTCTGCGCACATCTCACAATTCACGACCTAGAACAAGGTCACTTCCGATCTTGTCAGATACAAATAAAATGTATACATCTGAATAATTTTAAGTTAGAAATATGGTCGAGCATAAAAAGTCGTATGAAACTCGCCTATAATGGTAATTAAGAAGCTCGTATGAAAATTATGAAACTCGCTTGCGCTCGTTTCATAAACATCCATACTCGCTTCTTAATTACTATCATTATAGGCTCGTTGCATAATGTACTAATATGTGAAACTTCAATACTTAGGCTAACCAATGTACATTAAATTTGTCAAAAATAAGAACAGATGTTATTGATCGTGATGATGATGATTATAATGATAGTAATAATAATAATAATAATAATAATAATAATAATAATATTAATAATAATAATGCTTCTCTTGTTTCTTACGTTATTTGTTCTTCCTTTCTCTCTGTCTGTCTGTATTTGCTTTTAACAACATAATTCCTTCCTTTTTCGTAAAATATCATATCTGAAAAAAAAACACTACATGTTTTACATCTAAACTCTTTTAGAAATAAAATAAAAAGTTATAAATCTCATTACAAATATCAGCATGCATTCCTCGAGTTTATTCCGCACTACAGTTTCCTTGTGGGCTGTATCTCTTACTGCTGCTCCAGATGTAATGTAAACAAATGATCTTGTAAAATATTGCAAGTTGTAAGTTTGTAAATTTTTATGTTGTTGGTACACACGTAATGGTTCAGTCAGAATCCACTGCCTTGAATAAACTGCCATTCCTACGGAAACCATCCTAATAAAGAGTGCAGGGACCACCGTAAATAATACTGAGTTTCTTAATATGCTAATATGGAAGCAAATAGCCTGTGTATATGGATATGAGTACAATAAAATTACTTGAATGTCGACAAGTGTTGAGCGTTTGGTATCAATACAAGATCTGGCCTCTCATATTCAGCAGGAATAACTCCGTAGTCTCTTGCACTCCCTTTCCACTCTCGCATTCTTCGCTTCGCTGTTGTCTTTTTGTTTCAGAACTGGTAGCATAGTCTTTCAATTTATTTTTAAAGAAATCCTCCGTTCTTTATCCTCTTCCTTTACACTTGTTGAAAGGGGAGCCCTCGGTAATAGCAGGTTACAGCATGCTTAAAAACTCGTGCTCCTCACTCGTGTATAAATAAATCTACAAGTGTTCCCTTTCTACAGACTCAAAGGGGAAATAAATTAGAAAATATAATAATTAGGCTACCTCTGAGGCTGGCTAGCTCAGTCGGTATAGTGACTGGCCAAGGATTGGAATCTCAGGTGGTGGCGGGAATTTTGTCGTTTCCAGATCTTCTAGAATAGCTCTGGGGTCATTCAAATTAAGTAACGCATATTTCCCGCGGGTGAAGTAGTACACCATCTCGTTCAAGTCTCGAGGCTAAAAAAGCAAGAAATTCTTATCGGACTCATTTCGCGATCATAATTACATTTTCAGGGTGTATAAAGTGGATAGGCCTACATTTAATCTCTTTTATCATAGGTATCGTCTCTTGTCATCGTCGTCGTCATCAGTATCATCATTATCATCAAAATATCATGATCCGATTTGGCATGTTTTTTTGTGTACCAGTGAATGATTTGTAATATTATAAAATAATAATAGCTCCTACGTATATTGTACGAAATGGAAATATAAAAATTGGAAATTTATCTTATGAAGAGGTGGAGAAGTTCAAATATCTTGGAGCAACAGTAACAAATATAAATGATACTCGGGAGGAAATTAAACACAGAATAAATATGGGAAATGCCTGTTATTATTCCGTTGAGAAGCTTTTATCATCCAGTCTGCTGTCAAAAATCTGAAAGTTAGAATTTATGAAACAGTTATATTACCGGTTGTTCTTTATGATTGTGAAACTTGGACTCTCACTTTGAGAGAGGAACATAGATTAAATGTTTGAGAATAAGATGCTTAGGAAAATATTTGGGGCTAAGAGGGATGAAGTTACAGGAGAATGAAGAAAGTTACACAACACAGAACTGCACGCATTGTATTCTTCACCTGACATAATTAGGAACATTAAATCCAGACGTTTGAGATGAGCAGGGCATATAGCACGTATGGGCGAATCCAGAAATGCATATAGAGTGTTAGTTGGGAGGCCGGAGGGAAAAAGACCTTTAGGGAGGCCGAGACTAGATGGGAATATAATATTAAAATGGATTTGAGGGCGGTGGGATATGATGATAGAGAATGGATTAATTTTGTTCAGGATAGGGACCAATGGCGGCAGCAATGAATCTCCGGGTTCCTTAAAAGCCAGTAAGTAAGTAAGTAAGTAAGTAAGTAAGTAAGTAAGTAAGTAAGTAAGTAAGTAAGTAAGTAAGTAACTCTTTCTCAATGAACTGAATTTTTACAAAACACATAAATCGTAATTATAACTCGCTGAAAAATTATATTTCATCTTCGTGCTGTTCATTTGTAATTAGTGTCATTTTTATTCTGAAAGAGGCACGGTCAGACTAAAAATGCATAGCCATATTGGGGATAGCTCGTATAAAGTGGTAGTATGAATAAAAATGATGAGAACATGTAAAAAGAAGAATAAGAAGAAAAGAAAGAAAAAAACGAAGCAAAAAATCGCATTACCAAAAATACATAGTTATTTCAGTTTAAAATAATTACGAATTAACATTATAGCCTTCGATCGCCGGAATCAAAGAAGCCTCATTCTTGACCCCACTGTCCGTTTTGAGAAGGATGATCAAGAGGCCAATGACAAAAATGAAAAGAAGTCTATTTACAACCCATGTATTCCTCACTTCAGTGAGAGATACAAAATGAATATTAATACATGGGAAGTGAAAGGACTTCTTTTTGGCGCTATGGGATCTTCATTTAACTCCTTTCTCTTAAATTTTCTAATGAAGACACTAACAAAATTTGTTTAATGGTATTGAGAGATTCATTATCCATTTTACACAATCACGTGTATAATACTACGTAATATGTATATTTTTTTACTTCATTTCATTACTCTTCAATGTATTTTCATCTCATGTTTCTCCGAATTCAAATTGTACTTTATTTTTAAATTCATCATTGTTTCGTATTCTCTCCGCAATCATATTGTATTTTTAATTTAACCTCTGCTTTGTATTCTGGATCCTAGTGGTCAGCCGTAGATGTCGGCCAGATGTCCCAAATTGTGGAATTTGTTTTGTTGTTGTTGGGACAAGCAGTTTGCTTTGAAACCAGCATATACATATGTGGCGTTTAAAATTTAATTTGATAATGAACATTTTTGTTCTTAGATTGTTTCTTTTTTTAGATTACAGTAGAACTTGGTTATAACGACATCCAAGGGACCTTAAAAACTATGTTGTTATAAACGAGTGTCGTAGTAACCGAGATTCACATTTTCAGTCTAGTGAGGTGGAAAATTAAAAATAATAAACATAATTAGGCTTATTTTAGATTTATGTATTGACTTTTAAGCCTACAATGAACATAATAAAATACCCATAGGCCTAGAATTATAAATACAATAGGCGTATTATGTATTAAAACAGTTTGTTCAGTACTCACCAAACTACTTTACTTAGAAGTGAAGTAATCAGTCATTTTACTCTGTTGTCTTCTACTTGCCCAATACACACTTTCTAGAGCTAAATTACGTTCTATGTTCATAATTTCAGTTGCAATTTCACTGCTCCCTTCCCTAGCTTCATAGAACATGTTCACAATTCTAATGGCTTCTAAAACGTCACTCACTTCTTTTAGTGGCCATACTGCGTTAAAATGCGTGTACTTAGTGAAAACCTCCTGTCGAAACTGATCTAATACCGCATGAATTCGGGCAGGTTACAATGGGGTGGGAATCCGCCTGCATTCCAGAGGTCTATGACAGAAGGGGACTGTAAAGAATTTGTCAGGGTCAGATTTCAACAAAGTATTTCTTAAGATACTTTGGTTCTTAGAAAATCTTATTCCAAACTGAGGTTGAAAATGACGTTATATGCGAGGTAGACGCATATACATTTGTCGTATTAAGCAAGGTAGGAAAGCATATGTCTTATGGGGAATTAGTTGGGACCACAGAATATTTGACGTTATAGATTAGATTAGATTAGATTAGATTTATTTATTTAACCTGGTAGAGATAAGGCCGTCAGGCCTTCTCTGCCCCTCTACCAGGGGATTACAACTATAACATGAACAATAAGATTACAATTAATATTAAATTTACAATTACAATTACAATAAAAATTAAAGTACGACAAGAATACCTGATTAATGAAAGCTAGACATTTTATCATAGAAGTTAAGAACAAAGAATATTTTTGTATTTACAAAATTACAAATTAAACCTACAATAACAAAATTCTATAATGATGAAATTACCGGATATTGAGATATTTTGTGGTAGATTAAAAGAACTATTTACAAGAAACCATGTCTGAACGAGTCTCAATTACTGACCAAGTGCCTAGTAAGTTTGCGTTTGAATTGAATTTTATTTCGACAGTCCCTGATGCTAGCAGGTAACGAATTCCAGAGTCTTGGCAGGGCTATTGTGAAAGAGGATGAGTATGAGGAGGTGCGATGGGATGGTATTGTTAATATTGTTTCATGGCGAGAGCGTGTGTTCAGATTGTGGTGGGAAGAAAGGTAAGTGAAGCGAGACGACAGGTACGAAGGAATAGAAGAGTTCAAGATTTCGAAGAGAAAGAAAAGTGAATGTAAATTTCTTTTCTTATCTAGTTTAAGCCAACCTATTGCTTCCAGGGATGGGGTAATATGATCATATTTACGAACATTGCTTACAAAACGTACACACAAATTACGAGCACGTTGAAGTTTCATTTTGTTGTCGCTGGAAAGGTCAGTCAGTAAAATGTCAGCATAGTCAAAATAGGGAAATACAAGGGTCTGCACAAGGGACTTTTTTAAGCAAGAGGGAAGATGAACATTTATCCTTTTTAGCACATGAATAACAGAATATACTTTTCTGCAGGTTTCTGTGATTTGCATGTCCCAGTTGAGATTATTATCCATGTGAATGCCAAGATTTTTTACCGAAGAACTGAAAGGGATATGCACTGTATGTTATAGGCGAGGTGTCGCACAAAACGAGGTCGCTATAACCAAGTTCTACTGTATTTCAGTACCTTTTAGTTTAATTTATTATTATTTATTTCTGTATTTATCCTTATACTGCTTGTTTGAGGCTTGAAAGTAATGTAGTTTTCCCTAAGATAGGTTACTAGCCTTATCGTTAGGTAGTCCAGTAGTGGGGCTGCCACTTTTAGCCTCTGGACAGGCTTGTAATGCAGCATTTCCTCTGCATTTGATGAAACAGTTATACCGCTGTGACTCGGTCGCCATTTCCTCGTTGGTAGAAACAGGGTGGACCACGGGAAGGTGAGGATGGCATTTGGATAGGAGAGGCTGTATGTTTCGCGTCACTATCCCTTCTTCTTCTTAGAACAATTAGAAGTAGAGTCAGTAGAAGAAAAAATCACCAGATACAAATTCAATTGGCTAGATCATGTAAGAAGAATGGAAAATTCAAGAATCCCAAAAATTATGATGCAATATAAACCTAGAGGACATCGTCGACCAGGAAGACCGTTAAGAAGACTGCTAGATGGGGCCGAAACAGGTCTACAGAGGCCTAATTCGTGAAGGATGATGATGATGATTTCTGTATTTAATTTATTTTGAATTGTGACCAATGATGTTATTTTACAATATACGTTCAGTCCCCTGCAAGTTTTAGTTTCCAGTGCACAGCTTCCAAGTAACTCGTAACAAATGTGTGCACTGAATCTGTTGGCCTCATAAGATGTGCACATCCCTGCAGCTGGGCTCAGAAGCTGGTCAAGCGTATAATAAAATACGTGCTCACTTACCAGCCACATAAAGCAGGTGGTAAGGAGACTGCTTGACGGATTGTCCGCTGATTACCCGGGGATCGATTAGGTTGAACAGAGATTTCATCTAGAAACCTCGTCGTCCATTGGTTGAAAACCTGAAGGTCATCCTCCTCTGGCCTGTATGACCCCTTCGGGGATTTTGAGCTCTACAAACTGTGAACCAGCCGAGTCTGTCCAACCACTGAAGCAGAAATATGTAAAGTACGACCCGTAGACCCAGACGTTTTTGTTGTAGGTTTTTGTTACTCGCCAAAGAAAGCAGTGGATTTAAAGTTTTGGATTGAATTTTAGTATAGTATATACATAGGTTATTCGAAAATATTAGTTGCAACACTGCTAGTACTCAGCTCTTCCAGCGGTAACTAATGTATTGTCGGACCATCGGATCTATGCCCCTTCAGCGCCTCTACTCACACCATTCCACCCGTTTCTCTCCCACTACGTCAAACACCAGGCCACGAACCTTGCTGAATAGGGATGTTGCCAAACTTCCGTCAAACAGTGTCATGTCTCTTGAATATTGCTTATAATAATGTAAGGTTAATTATTACTAATTCATAATTTAATTTAAGTAGGTCTAATGACGCTGATTGACTTATGCAAAATGCTATTACTTGCTGAATAATATTTCTTTCACCACTCCGTGCTACAGTATTCATGTTGAGTTGACAACACTGGACTGCAAGTGCAAATAAACTGTCCCGCAAGAAGGCTCAAAATTGTGAGTAGTGGAGGAGAGAAAGAGAGGGGCATAGAAAAGAGAGAAATAGGAATACAGGGAGAGAAATGAATTGCCGAGACTGAAAAGGAATTAAGGTTCAGTTCGCATATCTTACGGGGGCACAGATCCGATGGTCGGACTATAAGCTGAGATGGAGTTGTGCCTGATACGTTATTTGTAAGCTACAAGGTTGAGTGTTAGAGAAGGCCGTATGGCCTTAACTCTGGCAGGTTTAATAAACCACTATTATTATTATTACTATTATTATTATTATAATTATTATGATTATGATTATTATTATTATTATTATTATTATTATTATTATTATTATTATTATTATTATTACTTACTTACAAATGGCTTTTAAGGAACCCGAAGGTTCATTGCCGCCCTCACATAAGCCCGCCAGCAGTCCCTATCCTGTGCAAGATTAATCCAGTCTCTATCATCATACCCCACCTCCCTCAGATCCATTTTAATATTATCCTCCCATCTACGTCTCGGCCTCCCTAAAGGTCTTTTTCCCTCCGGTCTCCCAACTAACACTCTATATGCATTTCTGGATTCGCCCATACGTGCTACATGCCCTGCCCATCTCAAACGTCTGGATTTAATGTTCCTAATTATGTCAGGTGAAGAATACAATGCGTGCAGTTCTGTGTTGTGTAACTTTCTCCATTCTCCTGTAACTTCATCCCGCTTAGCCCCAAATATTTTCCTTAGCACCTTATTCTCAAACACCCTGAACCTATGTTCCTCTCTCAGAGTGAGAGTCCAAGTTTCACAACCATACAGAAGAACCGGTAATATAACTGTTTTATAAATTCTAACTTTCAGATTTTTCGACAGCAGACTGGATGATAAGAGCTTCTCAACCGAATAATAACACGCATTTCCCATATTTATTCTGCGTTTAATTTCCTCCCGAGTGTCATTTATATTTGTTACTGTTGCTCCAAGATATTTGAATTTTTCCACCTCTTCGAAGGATAAATCTCCAATTTTTATATTTCCATTTCGTACAATATTCTGGTCACGAGACATAATCATATACTTTGTCTTTTCGGGATTTACTTCCAAACCGATCGCTCTACTTGCTTCAAGTAAAATTTCCGTGTTTTCCCTAATCGTTTGTGTATTTTCTCCTAACATATTCACGTCATCCGCATAGACAAGAAGCTGATGTAACCCGTTCAATTCCAAACCCTGCCTGTTATCCTGAACTTTCCTAATGGCATATTCTAGAGCGAAGTTAAAAAGTAAAGGTGATAGTGCATCTCCTTGCTTTAGCCCGCAGTGAATTGGAAAAGCATCAGATAGAAACTGACCTATACGGACTCTGCTGTACGTTTCACTGAGACACATTTTAATTAATCGAACTAGTTTCTTGGGAATACCAAATTCAATAAGAATATCATATAATACTTCCCTCTTAACCGAGTCATAAGCCTTTTTGAAATCTATGAATAACTGATTTACTGTACCCTTATACTCCCATTTTTTCTCCATTATCTGTCGAATACAAAAATCTTATCAATAGTCGATCTATTACGCCGAAAACCGCACTGATTATTATTATTATTATTATTATTATTATTATTATTATTATTATTATTATTATTATTTGTACTCTACATGCAGTCATTGTAATAATAAAAACATTAATGCAAAATCCTAAGGCCAAAGAGACAGAAAAGTGCAGGCCAACTCAAATTTATAAAATCTCAATCAGATGGTTTTAATAGTACATTATGCAACAAGCCTATAATGGTAGTAATTAAGACGCGAGTACGTTTGTTTATGAAACGAGCGCAAGCGCAAGCGTTTTAATTACCATTATAGGCACGTTTCATACGACTTTTTATGCTCGACCATATTTCTAACTTGAAATTATTCATACGTATTCATGTTATGATTATCTAAGTGAGGAGCGGAACTGACCTTCTAAATTGTGAGATGTGCGCAGACGCGAAAGTATTGATTTTTTCCGAGGAACGAATGTCATTGACCTTGATATAATCTAGAGCGTAACATGAACATTAATCTTGATATAATCTGGAAATTGATTTAGACATTGAAAAACGAGATGACAAATTGAATTTATTTGAATATTATTTACAATTAACGCTAATTATTGTAGTAACAGAACATAACCTTCTGCGACAGTATTGGATTTCCAGCCTCCGTGACGTTTTGCTAGTTGTCTTTCGATTGCATATCCGAGAATAATCGATACTTGCGCTTTTATAATGCCTACAATGGTGATTTCTGATTGGCTGAACAAGTGAACTTTAATGAATAGGTGTACTTTAATGAGGTTCATTAAAGGGCTGCTACCAGGTGTATAATTACTACATTTCGGCATGGTCGAGCATAAAAGTTATTTATTCGATGTCAAATGAAATTACAGGGTCAAAGGGATATGACTGCATTAATGCGAAATAATAATAGATGTCAATAAAACTAGTGGATAAGTTCGAATAACCGTTTCTCTGTCTATAATGATTATGGAAAAAATAGAGTTTCTATTGAGATGTATTGGAAGTGGATATGTTGCAACAGCGGAATGCTTGATTCCCCATAAATTAAAAACATATGTAGGTGATCACGATTAGTAAATTTTGGCATTGTTCTCAACTGACTTCACCTTTAGAATTCTACGAACAGGCTACCATAAGACTTGCTACTGCTGAGGTACAACGTAAGAACGCAGATAAACGGTTACAGTTGCCGAGCAACCCTTAAGTGCAGCGATGCCAGATTTCCCTGAAGGTTCCGTTACACTGTGAATGCATGTTTAATCAGTTAATTTCGTACGTTATTACACAAATGAAGTGTTTCTCGAAGAAATAACAAAGGAATATTTTATCGGCTTTTTCTTCGCTTTGATATCTTACCACTCATACGTCTCAATACCCAATAAATAAATGGGATTCAAACTTTGGACACAAATTATTATTTTTTTCGGCTAAACCGTTATTCAAATGACAAAATTATATTTGACTTTTTGGTTACAACTTAAAGATTCTGCTCTTAAAATTAATGCATTTATACTTCTTTCATTCTGTATAAAAAGAACGTGAAATTATCAAAATAATAATAATAATAATAATAATAATAATAATAATAATAATAATAATAATAATAATAATAATAATAATAATAATGGCTTTCTTTAACCTGGCAGAGTTAAGGCCGTAAGGCCTTCTCTTGCACTCAACCAGGATTAAAACTTGCTTACACATTCATTCATTCATTCATTCATTCATTCATTCATTCATTCATTCATTCATTCATTCATTCATTTATTTTATTCCATAGATCTTACATGAGCAATGAAGCTTTAAGATGTGGAACATGTCAACATTTTACAATATTACAATTACAATTTTTACAAATTTTTATAGTTTTACAATTTAGTAATTTTCTACAATTTTACAATTTTGTACAATTTTTTTACATTTTTACATTTTTTTACATTTTGGCGAGATGTAGTGAGATGAGATGAGGTCCGAGGATTCGCCAAAATATTACCCGGCATTTGCCTTTTCGGTGGGGAAACCTCGGAAAAACCCAACCAGGTAATCAAATCAAAGGGGGTAATCAAATCAAAGGGGTTGATGCCAAGGACTCGCCATAGACCATCCGGCTTCAGTCCCACGGCTGGGGAAAACCTCCGAAGAAACCAAAGTCCAAAGGGGGATCCAACCCAAGCCCGAACGCAGCTCCGGATCAGCAGCCCAGCGAGTCTGCCGACTGAGCTACATCGATGGCTCTACTAAAAGTATACAATACATAGCCAATCAGATTATTAAATTTACAAACGCAAACGATCATTCATAAGTTGAGCTATATTATAATACAAAACAATTTAATTAAATTTAAGGCATAAACAATTCAACCAGTTGTGATATACAGAAATTGATAATACATATCATGCAAACTACTTCAAATTACAAACACAAACAATATCAGTAGAGCTATATAGATTACTATTCAATTTAAAGCATATACAATTCATCGGCCAAAACTATACAAATATATAAAATACAAAGTAGCATACTTTCATTAAGCTATACAAATTTGTGCAATTAATATCAAGTATATCAAGTATAATATCAGTTCAACATACAACTGGATCGGAATTAAGTAATTACATACTGATACAATTTTGGTACATAATGAGATCAAAAGAAGTAGTTACATAAAATTTACCTCATAAAATAAAAATAAACAACTGAAATACTTATTAATGTTGTTAGAATCAAATACGAATCACATAAAAACAGAAACCGATAATTCAATAAAAAAATGTACACAGTAAAAATAAAAATAAACACATTAGTATACATATTAGTATTAGTTTACAATTAAGTAGGATTTACTTACTTACTTACTTACTTACTTACAAATGGCTTTTAAGGAACCCGAAGGTTCATCCAGTCTCTATCATCATATCCCACCTCCCTCAAAACCATTTTAATATTATCCTCCCATCTACGTCTCGGCCTCCCCAAAGGTCTTTTTCCCTCCGGTCTCCCAACTAACACTCTATATGCATTTCTTGATTCGCCCATACGTGCTACATGCCCTGTCCATCTCAAACGTTTGGATTTAATGTTCCTAATTATGTCAGGTGAAGAATACAATGCGTGCAGTTCTGCGTTGTGTAACTTTCTCCATTCTCCTGTAACTTCATCCCCTTAGCCCCAAATGTTTTCCTAAGCACCTTATTCTCAAACACCCTTAACCTATGTTCCTCTCTCAGAGTGAGAGTCCAAGTTTCACAACCATACAGAACAACCGGTAATATAACTGTTTTATAAATTCTAACTTTCAGATTTTTGCCAGCAGACTAGATGACAAAAGCTTCTCAACCGAATAATAACACGCATTTCCCATATTTATTCTGCGTTTAATTTCCTCCCGAGTGTCATTTATATTTGTTACTGTTGCTCCAAGATATTTGAATTTTTCCACCCCTTCGAAGGATAAATCTCAATTTTTATATTTACATTTCGTACAATAGTCTGGTCACGAGACATAATCATATACTTTGTCTTTTCGGGATTTACTTCCAAACCGATCGCTTTACTTGCTTCAAGTAAAATTTTCGTGTTTTCCCTAATCGTTTGTGGATTTTCTCCTAACATATTCACGTCATCCGCATAGACAAGAAGCTGATGTAACCCGTTCAATTCCAAGTAGGATTTACATAATTAAAACAGAAACCGACAATTGAATAAAATGTACACAAAAAATAGATGAATAAAAAAACAACACAGTGGGATACATATTGGCGTTAAGTGATAAATAAACACGATTTAGATAATAAAAATAAGAAACAAAAAAAAAAATAAAAATAAATAAAATGGAACACATTATTGGTATTGTTGAAAAGGGTATGTTGACATACATAGTCATGTTCAAATGATACCAAACGAAAGAATTAAAACAGTTTTGAATTTATTAACCCCATAATGGAAACTTTAGTGAAGAAACGAACTAAACAGTGACGAGTAGACAACTGTGACGAAACCAATGCAAGGATCGATCACAAGTGTGGGACTACATGTAAAGCAGTGGAAAATGCATTAGGAGTAGAAAATTAAAGCGTAACCAATAAACATAAAGGAATGCGCTTTGGTAACAAAAGACGGCGACAGCCATTGTAGAACGTAAGCTTCTGATCGTCATCGGAACTTATTTTATTCTTTAACAACAATTTTAAACTAATGAAAACCGGATATGTTTGTAATAGTACTAAAACGACATCACGTTACACATAACTTAAGTGAACTTTATTTCTTTATCTGCCATATCTGCACGCATCACGACATGCTTATAAAATTATTATGTATTTAGAATTATAATTCCTTCTCGTTTTTCAAGCTCCTTCAAGGTCGGTATCCTCCCGTCAATTAATTTATCTTATATGAAAAGAAACTCCATTTCTCGGAATACAAAAGTCAGACAGTTTTTTGTACTACTTTAACATAATTACATGACGTTTACGTTAAAAGCTCGCCGTTTTCTCTGCTTCTTAATGGAAATTCATCTCAAGCCGCCAGTAGAAATGTTTTCCAAGAAATTATAAAACATATTAATCGAATTTATTAAAAATAACAACTGTTGCTCGAGCGGCTCATGGGAGAGTTCTAACTTAATTACATCCCATGGATCCTACGAGTGTGTGAGGAGAGGTGAAAATGTCAGACTTTCAGGCATCACTCCCAGTTCGGATTTCCTTCTACACGTCTTACAGTGCGTACATCTGCAGTGTCAAAGGTCAGCTGACGGCTACAACCTATCAGCTTTCATATTCTTTATTTTGCTTCACATAGTTCCACAAACTAATATTATTAGCCTACTCGTATTTATCATTGACTATTCGTTCTTCAAGATGATTTTAATCAAATAAATTATATATTTCGGACAGTATTCTGAATTTCTATCGTGTGACTTATGTAAGCAATGGAAAACTGTAAAACCAGTACGCGGTCCTATGCATTAAAAAAATGTTTTTCATTTTACTATTTACTTACTTACTGGCTTTTAAGGAACCCGGAGGTTCATTGCCGCCCTCACATAAGCCCGCTATTGGTCTCTATCCTAAGCAAGATTAATCCATTCTCTATCATCATATGCCACCTCCCTCAAATCCATTTTAATATTATCTCCCCATCTACGTCTCGGCCTCCCTAAAGGTCTTTTTCCCTCCGTCCTCCCAACTAACACTCTATATGCATTCCTGGATTCGCCCATACGTGCTACATGCCCTACCCATCTCAAACGTCTGGATTTAATGTTCCTAATTTTGTCAGTTAAAGAATACAATGCGTGCAGTTCTGTGTTGTGTAACTTTCTCCATTCTCCTGTAACTTCATCCCTCTTAGCCTCAAATATTTTCCTAAGCACCTTATTCTCAAACACCCTTAACCTATGTTCCTCTCTCAAAGTGAGAGTCCAAGTTTCACAACCATAAAGAACAACCGGTAATATAACTGTTTTATAAATTCTAACTTTCAGATTTTTGATAGCAGACTGGATGATAGAAGCTTCTCAACCGAATAATAACAGGCATTTCCCATATTTATTCTGCGTTTAATTTCCTCCTGAGTATCATTTATATTTGTTACTGCTGCTCCAAGATATTTGAACTTCTCCACCTCTTCAAAAAATAAATTTCCTATTTTTATATTTCCATTTCGTACAATATTCTCGTCCCGAGACATAATCATATACTTTGTGTTTCTTCATTTTGTTTAGCGTAATTGCATTAACTTCCGTTATTGCATAGATTTACATTTTTATGAACAAGAAGATTAGTTAATTCCTTCTCATTTTCCAGACGAACAGAGTTTACATTCAAGCTAAAAACTTAATCTTTTCCATTTTATGTTGCATAGTTGCTAATAGGTGATTAAGAATAGATATTGAAACTTTATTAGCACTATAGCATTTTTATTGAATAGCTGTGAAGTGTGAAACTGTAGTCCAACTTTGGTATTAACTTTGAAATAACTCTCTCACTGATCATGATGTCCGCTCCTGCACTTTCAAAGCAATCGAATCAATACTGGTGATGAGGAGAAAGGCGGAATTTATTTTTGAAAGAGAGCGCAAGCTGCTCCATATCCCGTGCTGTTGAAGGGTTATAATTACAAACATAATGAAGCTCGCCTTCACGAGATGAGATCCAGGAGCCTCGCTGTTGCATTGTCGCATTCTTCTACAGTCGCTAATTACAGAGCACTTCTCTGGGGAGTCCTGACTTCCTCCCATCACCCGGTGGCCACTCACTCTCGGAATAACGTCCACAGCTCCGATATTCTAACTCGGATTTCTGTGAGGAAGCAGTCCAGCACAAGTTTCGAATTCTAAAGCGTTTCATGTGTGATTAATTTTTCTGCCGCTAGTTGAAAACAACACACAAAAATATCATTAAAATATCGCAATAAGAAGTAGGCCTACAAGACATTCAATTATCATAAAACAGTACACAAAAGTATTGTTTATTTGTAAAATATCATAATATATAAAAATACTACTTAAATTTTACATGTCCCAAAGTAATACACACAGAATGTTAGTCTATATAAAATATCATAAAACAATACATAAATGTCATTTAAATATCACAAAGCAATACACAACAATGTAATTAAAATATCATAAAGCAATACAAATAATGTAATTTAAATGTCACAAAACATTACGTAAGACTTTTGTTTAAAATATCATAAAACAATATACAAAGATGTAATTTACGTATCACAAAACAAGGCACAGGCATATTATTTAAAATATCATAAAAATGAAAAAAAAATGCAACACATAAAAGTGTTACTTAAAATATAAAAACAATACAAAAATGTGATATATATAACACAGAACAGTGCACAAGAATGTTATTTAAAGTATCATAAAACAATACACAAGAATGTCGTTTGCATATCGCGACAACCGTCTCATAATATACAAGAATGCTATTAGAATGCCAGAAAAAATACATAAAAATGTAATTTAAATATCACAAAGTCATACAGAAGAACGTTATTTAAAATATCACAAAGTAATACAGAAGAACGTTATTTAAATATCATACAGTAATACAGAAGAATGTTATTTAAATATCACAAAGTAATACAGAAGAACATTATTTAAATATCACGAAGTAATACAGAAGAACGTTATTTAAATATCACAAAGTAATACAGAAGAACGTTATTTAAAATACCATGAAGCAATACACAAATATATAATTATAAACAGTATTTATCGTTAGAGAAAATCGTACATTAATATGCCACATTATTGCACTAGAGCCGTAAAATATTACCATGACAACTTAAACGTCATGACTTCTATTATGACGGCATAACTTGTGCCATAAAGTTAACATTATGCAACGATTTGTCATGCTATAATATTTAATACATCATTGTTGTCATAGCAAACCCATTCTTCACAGACCATGATATCAAACTGCCCATCATTATAAATCTGATGTTATTTCTTTATTAATTGTTTTATAATGCTGTCGTACAAAAAATAACTTATGAAACACGTTTATAATGTTACACAGTTATTGCATTCGTCAAAATAAGGAACTCACTTCGGTCGTTTCCTAAAAATTGACTCGTGCAATGAAGTATAACATTAACTTGTTTCATATTACACTGTTTAAATGTCACAAATCAGTACACAGACATTTTATTTAAAACCGTAAAACAGGCAGAAACATTTAATTGAAATATCGTAAGGCAATACACAATAACATTATTTAAAATGTCAGAAAATACTTACTTATGGCTTTTAAGGAACCCGGAGATTCATTGCCGTCCTGATAAAGTCCCTCATAGGTCCTTATTCTGAGCAAAATGTCAGAAAATAACATACAAAACAAGAAATTTACATATCATAAACATGACATAATAGGTTTTCACGATTTCATATTTTGTATATGCCGAAGTTGTTAGTATTTTATGGTTTTCCATTGAGGGCGTACGTAGTTATAAGCAGTAAGTATGAAAAAAATATGTTTGTGAAAATCGATTATATTATTATTATTATTATTATTATTATTATTATTATTATTATTATTATTATTATTATTATTATTATTATATACATACATAGTGTTCTGTCCAACGGTAGGTGTTTCACTGCTTCCTCCACTCTTTCCTATTTCTTGCCTTCCTCTTAATCTCCGCATATGATCTATATATATATATAGCTTAATGTCGTCTTTCATCTGATATCTTTCTCTGTCCGAACTTTTCTCCCGTTCATCATTCCTTCTAGTGCATCCTTCAGCAGGCCGTTTCTTTTTAGGCAGTGATCAGTTTCAGCATCATTCTTTCTTCACCCACTCTTTCCAACACAGCTTCATTTATTATTCTGTCTGTGCATTTCACATGCTCCATTCTTCTCCATAGCCACATTTTAAATGCTTCTAGTCGCTTCTCTTCACTCTTTCGTAATGTCCATGTTTCTGCCCAATTGCCACACTTCACACAAAGCAGTTCACTAGTCTCTTCCTTAGTTCTTTTTCCAGAGGTCCGCAGAAGATGCTTGTTTTATTATTATTATTTATTATTATTATTATTATTATTATTATTATTATTATTATTAGTTTTCTCAATGCTGAGATATTTACCACCACCACCATAACAACAATAAAAATACACGAAAATGTTATTTAAAATATCACGGAACTACCTAACATATTGAAAAGGATCATGCGGTATTTCGTGGAGCAGTTGAGCGATTAGACCAGTAGTGTCAGAGTTGTAAGCTCCGAAACCCGTTGTGGAGCTAGAGACGTCCAGTCGGAGCGTGAACTTGCTTATGTCTGTGGAAGCACCGGAGCACGCAACGAGTTATAGTGGAGCGCTCCGCTCCGTTTAGGCTGTGTCTGACAGCGCTGGATTAGACAATCGTCATGTTTGTTTTGTCCGCCGTCCTGGCTCTGTGGACAGCGTGTTGCTTTGTCGATTCGATTCCTGGCGTGGCAATGGAAGAAATTTGTCTTTCGTCCACGGGACTGGGTGTTTGTCCGTTGTCTTGTGATTGTCCTGTGATGTCTCTGCGGTGGACCTGCGTCATGCTGATACCATGACCAGGGAGGCCCGGATTTGTGAGATGTCTAGTGAACGATCTGAAGAATCTCCCTCCCCTTCCCGTAATGGCGTGTAAGTCGGAAAAAAAGGAGGTTAAACAGAATAATAAACAAAGGGAAGGAAGATTTTAAAAAATACTTAATAATCTCAAAACACACTGAATGATGATTTTCAAATTATTGATGCGTTAACAACTTACTGCAATAAACAACCAGCTATCATGTTTTTTTCGCTTGAAAAGGAAGCGAACTATAGGCGTATATAAAAAAATGTTTGTGCTTCAGACCACGTGACTAGTACGTAGTCGATGTTTCGTACTTCACTTCACCGAGTGTTCATAAATGTGATGGATGTTGCTGCTTTGCACATTCTCGTCGGATTGTATGTTTTGCAAAAGCAGTATTTGTATGAGCAAATTCAGTTTATATGATATACAATCCAATTAACCAACCAAATTATAGTTAATTAAATAATGACAAGAAAAACTTTAAATCCATGTTTTTAATTATCTTTACTTTTTCACGTCTTAAATTCAAGTGGCATGAAACACAATCGGATGTGAAAAACTTACCTGAAAGATAATTTTACCTTAAGCTTCATTTATCTATTAGGCTTATAGTTTATTAAAATTACATTTTCTCTTCCAAACATAAGTCATTTATAATAGTGGGCTTCTTTTTGTGCCTTTCAAATTACGAGTATTAATTTCAAGACTGGCTTTTTATGCTTTGTCCCTCAGAAGCCCCTAGTGTTTAATTTGATTTTTGATTATTATAGGGCTTAAAGTCTTAGAAATAACGCAATTACTGTATGTAATTTAGAGATATTTCTTATTAATTTATTTTCATAAAAACCGGAGAAATCTTGAAATATGTTTTCACAATTATTGCACGAGAGAAAGAGATAACTTTTTTGTTTTTAGTCATATGTTATAATTTTGACTTTATGTATATTTTGAATTGGTATTTATATAAAAATTCCTATTATAAGTGTGTGTAATTAATTTCATTAAATTAGTTTAGGTCAACTACACTTTAGCTAATACTGCATCCTTTTATATAAACGTTGATATTTCAGGAACTATTTGTGGTGACTGTAAATCTTTTACAACTATTTCTAATAGTACGCCGTATTATGTCCCTACAACTAAGTTGGAGTGTGTGGGTCATGTAAAAAAAAAAAAGGAATGGGAACTTGACTTAGGAAGTTGAAAGAGCAATTAGGTAACACCAAAATATCAGTTGGGAAGAACATCAAGAGTGCAGGAAGACTAACAAACCCTGTTATTGATACATTGCAAGAGTATTATGGAAATACCATTAGAAGTAACTGTGGCAACCTGGATGCTGTGAAACGGACTGTTTTGAAGATAAGAGGCAAACCTTTTCAACGCTATCCCACGAATACCATATCTTTCAATCTTAGCCAGAAGAAGGTTATGATTCACACAGTCAAAAGCTCTGCTAAGATCAGAAAAAATTCCAATAGGAGGCTTACCATTATCAATACATAAATAAATAAATAAATAAATAAATAAATAAATAAATCAATCAATCAATCAATCAATCAATCAATCAATCAATCAAATAAATAAATAGATAAATAAATCAAATAAATAAATAAAATAAGTAAATAAATCAAATAAATTAATTAAATAGGCCTAAGTAAATAAATAAATCAAATAAATAAAATAAATCAATAAATCAAATCAATAAGTCAATAAATAAATAAATAAATAAGTAGATAAATAAATCAAATAAATAAATTAAATAAGTAAATAAATAAATCAAATAAATCAAATAAATAAATCAAATAAATAAGTAAATAAATAAATCAAATAAATAAATAAATCAAATAAATAAGTAAATCAAATAAATAAATCAAATAAGTAAATAAATAAGTCAAATGAACCAATAAATCAAATAAATAAATAAATCAATCAATAAATTAAATAAACTAATAAATAAATAAATCAATCAAATAAGTAAATAAATAAGTCAAATAAATCAACATAAATCAAATAAATAAATCAATCAATAAATTAAATAAACGAATAAATAAATAAATAAATAAATAAATAAATAAATAAATAAATAAATAAAATAAATAGGTAAATCAAGTAAATAAATCAAATAAGTAAATAAATAAGTCAAATAAATCAATAAATCAAATAAATAAATAAATCAATAAATTAAATAAACGAATAAATAAATAAATAAAATAAATATGTAAATCAAGTAAATAAATCAAATAAGTAAATAAATAAGTCAAATAAATCAATAAATCAAATAAATAAATAAATCAATAAATTAAATAAACGAATAAATAAATAAATAAATAAAATAAATAGGTAAATCAAGTAAATAAATCAAATAAGTAAATAAATAAGTCAAATAAATCAATAAATCAAATAAATAAATCAAATAAATAAATAAATAAGAATAGGGGTCTAATAATGAATATACTGTATATCATTAATTTTAAGTTCCATTTTCAGTGTATGTTTTGCGGTAATGCTAATTTCAAGGTTGCTTGTTCATACGTAGTAATTGAAACTAAAATGGGCTTTTCGAGACCCTCTCGTATTCTCAAATATCTCAAATTTCTCACACCCGTGAGAACCTGGTAGGCTTGTTTGTTGTTTAGATTGTGGAACAGATTGATGCATTCCGATGATGTGTTTCAGTTTACGCCTTAATTACAGTCTGCAGTGAGAGTGATAGGCAAATATATTGTCTCACATCTCCACATCTGAAACAATCCGACACGTAATGGCGGTGCCACGCAGGGCTGTTAGATGCGGCGTGGGTGGCTGGCTGGATGGATGGGGCTTTTGTTTCAGCTTCTTTTCAGGGTTCCATTGGTTTCGCCTTGAATTCTCTTCAGTGTAGGGATACAGACACTCCGTTAAATCTTTCTAGATTGAATTTACACTCGTGAAATTCAGAGTTTACGAATACAACAATGATGTAGTCTGATTGTTAACTAAGCGGAATTCTGACGATCTTGCTTCCTGACTTTCCTTGAACTTGTGGCTCTTAAAATTCGTTTCCTTTTCTTCTTTTTCTTCTTATATCTGGTTTATTGTCGTCATTCCCTCCCTTCCCGTTGCAGTCTATCCTCTTCTATCCTGTCATGTTATAGACATATCTGAACACAGTGTATCTTACGCTTTATTATCCTATTTTATCCTGACTAGTCCTATTCTATTCTATTCTATTCTACTCTACTCTAATCTATAAGTATTCTCATTAATCCACTCGTTAAGCGATTGAAGAATTTTCTACCCTTTTCCATGAAAAAAATGTTAGTGCAAACACTCGTGATGCCCCACTTCGATTACTGTGATATTCTGCGTACTGACCTAAGCGTTACTTCGGCGCAGAGACTACAACGTGTTCATAATATGTGCGTCCGTTTCGTCTGCAATATTCGCCGGGCTGATCACGTAACACCATCCCTCGAAATGTTGTCCTGGCTCCGTCTAGAAGATCGTAGGAAAATCCACTGTCTTTCCCTTCTCTTTTACATATTGTATTTCTCCACTCCTGTCTATCTTGCGTCTCGTTTTAAAAAATTATCCACCCATCATAACCTAGACACACGATCACAACACTACTCAATATTATCCATTCCCTCCCACCGAACATCCTCATATTCATCTTCTTTCACTGTGGCTGTTCCTCGACTTTGGAATTCCCTACCGAGTAATGTCAGGGACTGTCAGACATTAAACCAATTTAAGAATAGGTTAACGAGATATTTTTCTAACAATTCTTGTTAACAATAATAGCTGTTTCAGGTTTCTCAATGTTTAATGGTTATATATATCACAGATAAATATCTAAATTATCTCATTATTATTACTATTATTATTATTATTACTATTATTATTATTATTATTATTACTATAATAATAATAATAATAATTATTATTATTATTATCATCACTATTTCTTACCAATGTTTATTATTGTCACACTAACATTACTTATCCAACTTTCATTATTTACTTTCATGTTGTTTTATGGTCTGGATATTAATGTAATAACTATGTAAGCAATTGTATTCAATTAGAATTAGAGTCTGGCTGGGCGGAAGAGAAGGCCTACTGGCCTTAGTTCTGCCAGATTAAATAAATAAATAAATTATTATTATTATTATTATTATTATTATTATTATTATTATTATTATTATTATTATTATTATTATTATTATACCCTATCCTACCTTATCCTTTCCTGTCTATGTTATCCTGTCCTTTCCTAGTTATCCTATCTGACACTGTCCTGTCCTATACTACTTTATCCTTATTCTGTCCTATCCTATCCTGTTCTATCCTATTTATCCTATCCTGTCTCAAAATATTTATGCTCTTCTATCATATCATATCCTATCCTATCCTGTCTTACACTGTTATATCCCATGTTATCCCATCCTCTCCTATTCTCTCCTATCTTATACTGTTCTGTCCTACACTATTCTTTCCTCTCTTGTTCCGTATTGTTCTGCCTTATTCTATCCTCTTCTATGTTGTTCCATCCAGTCGTGTTCCATATTGTTCTACAGTGTATAAATTACTGTTCTCTTGTACCAAATTCCGTCTATCCTATCCTGTCCCGTTCTGCTATCCTATCCTATCCTATCCTATCCTATCCTATCCTATCCTATCCTATCCTATCCTATCACTTTAATCTATAGACTATGTGTAGTAAAAGTTGGGATGTATGACAGACATTTTCGGCTAAGATATAGCAGTATACTTACTTACTTACAAATGGCTTTTAAGGAACCCGAAGGTTCATTGCCGCCCTCACATAAGCCCGCCATCGGTCCCTATCCTGTGCAAGATTAATCCAGTCTCTATCATCATACCCCACCTCCCTCAAATCCATTTTAATATTATCCTCCCATCTACGTCTCGGTCTCCCTAAAGGTCTTTTTCCCTTCGGCCTCCCAACTAACACTCTATATGCATTTCTGGATTCGCCCATACGTGCTACATACCCTGTCCATCTCAAACGTCTGGATTTTAAGTTCCTAATTATGTCAGGTGAAGAATACAATGAAGTATAATAATTATATTTAATGACGCCTGAACCACAAATAAATCCTGTGCAGGAGGTATGACCGACTACTTTTGCCTGGAGCTAGTTCGAGGCCAACAAGGCATCCGCAAGAGCAAAGGGTGCCATTTTTTCGAAAAAGGCTTTTTAAGATTCTGGGACATACATTTCTTTAAAATGTCATAATATAGACTATCCTCTGATTGAGGTTCTGGCTGATATGTACATCTATTATCAGGCAATACATCTCACTTGACGATATGTGTCAGAGGAAGAACAATTGAGGGCTTAGAACAAAAAGCAGGTAAGTGACATTATTAAAAAAATGAGTTAAGTGCGTGTTGTGATAGCCCAAAAGAAGGTTTCTTTGCGATAAAATCAGGTAAGTGATCACACTTTTCAATGCTGCTATATGGGCATCATTTCACTAGACTAGTCTATAATATTTCATTGCATGTAGAACTTTAATTGTAATATCCTCAAAACTAGGTTTATGTCACTTACCTGCTTTTTGTTCTAAGCCCCTCAATTGTTTCTATACATCTGAAGAATATATAGCTAGTCGGGGATGTATGCAAAGGACAGGGTAAGGAGCTTCAGACCTGTCTTCGGACAGCTGACTAAACAACAACATAATTACTGCGCCTGTTAATAGCCTACTTTTTTATCCTCTATTCAATGGAAAATTAAAGATCACGTCATTTTCTTCCATTTTCAACCAGAATGTTTAATTTTCTTCAGTAATCAGATAAACCAGCCTAAAGTGGTCTGTCTAGCACAGAGATTATCTGTTCTTATCGCCACGGAGACTTGTACACAATCTCTTCCTTTGTTCTCATTGTTTCTTGTGCTCCTGTCGGACGCTGAGCAAAGATCAGCCCAAGGTGGTCAGCACATCGCGCAGATGAACCGGAGCGTAACCAACGCGGACTGCTTGCGTCTGCGATCCAGGACTCCCATCGTGAAAACCGACCAGTCCTAGACTTCGAGAAATCATTTGACATTTTATCACACGATTTTCTCTGTTGCTCTTACTTCGTACATGTGTGCTGCTAGTAGACGTTTTAGAGAATTCCTTTTGAACTCCAATATAACACTGAATGAAATGAGAATTGGGAACGTTAGCAGCTTAACTATAGCTCAGTCAATTGTCTGTTTTCTCACATGTATGTCATATAAGAACGGGCAGCATCTGTAGCTCACTCGGATGTTCCATGTAGGTGGCCCGGGTTTGATCTCTGGCTTAATCGTGATGAAATCCGTGTTGAAAAAGTGACGTTGCAGAGCGGTTTTGTTAGGGTACTTCAGTTTCTACCAACATATCTCCCCATTGTATAGTGCGTGTCAGCTTAGTTCATACCCCAAGGGTGAAACCTAACCATTTTTCCCCATTACTACATATACTAGTAGATTGTGGTGATTTTCTAGTTTGCAGGTTGAATTTTCTTTCTCCAGCTTCGTTTCGAATTTCGATACTGACAAATACTACAAATGGTAGTGATTTTGTAACTGGTATGTTGGCAATATTTGTCGGTACTGGAGTTCCATGAAAATAAAATTGTACTAGATTTCTGAGCCGGTTACTGGAAGCTAATGAAATTTAGATATACTAATAATTAATTAATACCAATATTAATATTAATACATAATACTTACTTACTTACAAATGGCTTTTAAAGAACCCGAAGGTTCATTGCCGCCCTCACATAAGCCCGCCATCGGTCCCTATCCTGTGGAAGATTAATCCAGCCTCTATCATCATATCCCACCTCCCTCAAATCCATTGTAATATTATCCTCCCATCTACGTCTCGACCTCCCCAAAGGTCTTTTTCCCTGCAGTCTCCCAACTAACACTCTATATGCATTTCTGGATTCGCCCATATGTGCTACATGCCCTGCCCATCTCAAAAGTCTGGATTTAATGTTCCTAATTATAATAGTTATTTTATGTGTTACGTTGTGGTTATAATTCAAGACTATAGTCAGGTAAGTTTTCGGAGTTAGTACTAATAATTTCATGTGGTCAAACAAAATACATTTTAGGTTAGGTCTCGTGAGTCAATTGTTTAGTAAAACCAATGAATTTCATACTGCCAGACAAAATACTTGACATGTTAATGCCTTTCCCGTATAGTTTGCCGACGAAAATATGTTACAAATTATTGAATTATTTTGAATAACCTTCCAACATAAAGTGCGGTAATTAATAAATCATTTAGTACATAGAATAGTGTGATATCTGGTAACAGTTGGCAACACTGACAAGACGGCAATATTTGCTGTTTAGGAACTGTTCTTATGGGACCCTCACTATATCTATCTATCCGCAATATTATAGTGGTTTGGAAGAGAGACTCTGTTGGCCTTAACTTCACCAGAATAAATAAATAAATAAATAAATAAATAAATAAATAAATAAATAAATAAATAAATAAAGTAAATGAGTAAAGAAATTCAGATAAATAAGTAAATAAATAACTACACAGATAAATAAATAAATAAAAATGGATGGCTGGGTAGGTGGGTGTGTAGGTAGGGTTGTGGATGGATGGATGGATGGATGGATGGACGGATAGATAGAATCACCAGAAGTGAAGTCTTGGGGGAAGTACCTATTTCCAATATTGATATAAATTCTAAGATCTTGGGGCTCCGGGGTTCAAGGTCTCATCTGGGAATGGGACCTAACCCTGCAGGCTGAGGTAGATTGACCCGCCTGTCAGATCGGATACACAGTTGCCACCTAACAGCCACTCGTCGGACTTTGAAAAAGCATCACACATAGGCCGCTGTGAATTTAAGTGTATCGCCACGTCCTAAGTTCGGCCCTCTTAAACCAATCAAACCATGAAAGAACGAGACGTCGATTCGCTGTCGGATTTGGTGAATTAAGTGGTTAAAGGATCTAATATTTAGTTCTCCTTTAAATTCTCATTCAATCTTTGTTCAGCTATAATTATGTCGTCACCTCAGCGTCTCTGAATGGACACTGAAGATTAAAAATGTGTCTAAAAATAATACATTCAGGATAAAATATATAAATATCTTCTAAATAACAACAAAATAAATTGCAAACATATCCTGTACACCCTACTACTCTATCATAGTAATGACGTATTTTGAATGTTTATAGCAACATATTTGAACTTTTTCTCAAACTCATACCGAACAGACATTCCATAAGATTCATGGAGTGTACGGTAGCAAAATGCACGTCATATCCACAGTCGTAAGACATCTTTGTTTTGAACGGGATTCGAGTCAGAAATCGTGGCTTCAAACAAGCTTTAAATCAGTCCCTTAACTTGTTTGTAACAGGCTACTGTACATTCACGGTCTTACTAATAAAAACTCTATATACAGACGTTTAACTGTCTTATACTTATACAATGAGTAGCTCGTTTATAATTCGTGTGTAAATTCCTTACTAATAATCACTACATACGTCGTGTATAACAGTATAACTGTTACACAGCTACGTCATAGTTTCGTCATTACTTCGTTACGAAAGGTAATAGAATATCTGAGGTTCTGTACTGCATCCGGTAGAGCGCTCTAGTGTGGCGTGTTAAATATCGATAGTACAACTCTGGCTAATCGATTACCACACTAAATTTTGGTCAAAGAGTACAAGCTACAGCAATATTATTCTAATAATTCTATGATCTTTGGTTTGTTATTCTGTGGTTACAAGGTAACCATCATCATAAAATGACAGTCGATACGAACAGCTGTTAGAGGGGCGGCCATTTTTTCGCTATATAAAACGCTTAAACAAGGGGTTTCGTGTATATAACTACTGCAAAGCAATTCCCATTGTATAGTTACAGCCTGTTTATACGTCCATGGCTTATTCACGGTTTATTAGTAACGTTTTCTGTCTCAACTCTGCATAAGTCTCGTATAAAAACTGTACACGGTTTATTAGTAAGACTGTTACAGGGGTTTCGTGTATATAACTACTGCAAAGCAATTCCCATTGTATAGTTACAGCCTGTTTATACGTCCTTAGCTTATTCACGGTTTATTAGTAACGTTTTCTGTCTCAACTCTGCATAAGTCTCGCATAAAAACTATACACGGTTTATTAGTAAGACTGTCGGAGTATAAAAATTTAGACGTATATATCTATAATAAAATCCATATAGGGTCAATGGCCAACCACTCGCCTGCTAGCCTCACGTCCACGTTCTATGAGGTGAACGGTCATACAATCAGCACGGGCTACGTGAGGTCAATATGATCATCCCCCTAGCTTTTACAGCTGGATTTCGGAACATAATTTCGCTTCCTATCGTAGCTTTTCAAATTTTTCACGATAATGGATAAGCACCGGTCCTATACACTGACCGAAATTTGAAGAGAATATTCCTTCCCCATGAGGAATCCAAGCAGCGTTCTAACGAGAGTCCGCTGCACTATGGGGAAGGATGGTGTAATAAAATACTGACTAAAAACTAATTGCACTTTGAAAATACGTTTGTGAGACGCGTGTGACATTTCGACAAGTTTTTCGTCTTTCAGAATGCAGTTTGGATATCCTTCTTTCCAATTTTGTGTAGTACGAGCGCATTTATTCTGAAGTGGCGATATGACGGAATGTAAGAAAACGGTTTTTAACACGGCTACGTAGAAGTAGCGCGTACTCGTAACACTAACACTTCCACTTATAAAAATATAGGTTACATGCGCACCTGCTAGGAGTTGAGGGGTCGTTGACTGGATGGAGAGCAGCCATACACGTCGGGATTTTTTTCGCAGTTTCTTTATTTAACGAAAGGGAAAGGACTCTGAGCAATAACCGTCAAGCTCTACGTCTGAGCTGAGTACGCATAGGTGAAAAACAACAAGTTCCTATAACTGCTTGACTTTACATGCTTGTAACATGTTCAGCTACCACGAAGTGCGCGATTGTTAATATATCATCTTATTCTTCTTATTCATTCCATTCCTGCATTAGTAGATTCAGCTTCTTGTTCCGATCTCATGGATCGCTTCACCAGTTACGTGATCTATCAACATTTCATTTTCATAGTCGCTTGTGTGTCAATACTTTTTATGGAAGAATTTCCTATTTTCTTTATTTGGTCGAGTAATTCCTTTATACAGCGAAAAATATTTTAAAATCATCATCATCATCATCATCCTTCACGAATTAGGCCTCTGTAGACCTGTTTCGGCCCCATCTAGCAGTCTTCTTAACGGTCTTCCTGGTCGACGATGTCCTCTAGGTTTATATTGCATCATAATTTTTGGGATTCTTGAATTTTCCATTCTTCTTACATGATCTAGCCAATTGAATTTGTATCTGGTGATTTTTTCTTCTACTGACTCTACTTCTAATTGTTCTAAAATTTCTTCATTCCTTTTTCGGTCTAAAAGAGTATATCCTGCTGTCCTCCTGAAAAATTTCATTTCCGTTGCTTTGATTCTGTTCATGTCTTTTTCTTTAATGTCCAAATCTCGCTTCCGTATAAAAGGGAGGGTAATGCTAGTGTATTATATATTTTTATTCTTGTAGATTTTTGTACTAATTTAGCTTTTAATGTATTGTTTATTATTCCTAGAATTTGTGTAAATTTGGTAATTTTCTTGTTCACATCTTTTTCATTTTGATAAGATATTTCACAACCCAGATAATTGAAATTTTGCACTTGTTCGAGGCATTGGTTATTGTGTATTATCTTACTTCTAACTGGGTCTTGTCCTAAAAATGCCATTACTTTTGATTTTTGTGCTGAAATTTCCATCCCAAAATCTTTTAATATTCTATTTAATGTATACAATCCTCTTTGTAAATTATCCTCTGAATTGGAAATTATGACTTGATCATCGGCATAGAGTAAGGTATTTAATGTTAGAGCACTGGTTATTTTGATTCCTGATGTGTAGATTTGGTTCCATTTTAAAATAATTTCGTTTATATAGATATTAAATAAAGTTGGTGATAGTGGACAACCTTGTCGAACTCCATTATTAACTAATTTTCTTTCGGATATACAGTTATTTATTTTGACACTTATTTTGCTGTCTGTGTAGATTTCTATTATATTTTGGAATAGCAAATTTGGAATATTTTTTTCTTGTAATATGTCGAATAAAAGATCTCTTCGGACTTTATCAAAAGCTTTAACAAAATCAATAAAAGCTATTAAAAATCATTTGACTCCAAAATATCATGTTATTGATGTCATGTCGTAACACAATACAAGTTGGACGTGGCGAGTCAATTTTTCGTTTGCTTAGGTTTTCAATGCCAATTGCTTGTTCGTTATGCTCTATAGAAATGTAATATGTAAGCTATTCTTATCGAAAAGTTACAGACGATAAAATCCTGTGTGTGGTATTTTGTGACAAACTTCAATAACACATCGCTCTCGTCATCTGTGTTTCGCACTTGAAATTTTCGCGCTTAACTTGGACGTATCTAACAGAATTATTCCAATAACTTTCCATAGTAGCACTGTTTACTATTATAGGAACTATAATGTTGGTAATATGAAGCTTATTTCATTGGTTATCGCATCAATTAAAACGAGGAATATTTTATCTGTTGAATATTGACAAAGTAAGATTTGACAAGATTCATTCTGAACGTAACGCTTAAGGCCCATTCACAATGAAAATTAAACATAACCGTAACATAAACACAGAATTTGCGCCCAGGCTACCAAATGGGATCATTCACAATGATTCACATAAGCATTGACATAAACATTACCGTAAGACGTTAACATGAAAGTTTGCAAACTCCAAACTTTCATGCTTATGCTTATGTAATTTGCAAACAGAACACAATCGTGGAGCGCTGAAGTATACGACAAAATATGAGGAAATGGCGTCGTTGTTATGTTTCCATGGTTACCAAGTATGTTTGCTGTTTTGTTTTTTGTTCCTATCGTGAATGATGGTATGACTTCTTGATTTTACCGTAACGTTTATATTCTTAAGTTAACGCTTACGTTATGTTTAATTTTCATTGTGAATGATCCTTTAGGCTCATGACTGTATCACCAGATGTGTGATATGTTCATATGAGAGGGTTCCCTATTCGGTCCTTTCTTTCGTACTTTTAAATTTAGAACTTCAATTTCACACGATTGTAGAATATTATAATTAATATATCGAAAGAATAATTACATATAAGATGTTTCATAAAACAAACTACGTCGACGCCATACAACTCCGTGCGGGTTGTTATCGATCTCGTATGTCTTAGACCATATTATGGTTGTCACAGTGTACATCCAGCTTTTTTCTTTGTCTACCTAGGTCTGGATGTTCTCATGATAGTGTCACTAGGAGTGACTTATTCAAAATATATTCAAATAAATTAATAAATTGTGTTAAAATTCTGTGCTGTCTTCTTTAAAGATACGTTGGTTATATTGAATGAAACAAAATAAATACGTAACTTGAAGGATTGGTCATAACTTGCGCGTTAAGAAAACGGTGTTATAGGAACCTAAGAAGAACAAATGATTCGATAAAACATTATCCAAGACAGGAATAACGTTCGAAAGAGAAAGACAATAAATGATTAACAAAATAGATTGACAGCACGTGTTTAACATAAAATTATCATACGAACTCTAAAATTTTTAACATTCACGTTTGTCACTGTTCGTTAACAGAAAACCACAATTTAAGTCACACGGAGTTAGTGTGCACTCGAAGTTGGTTGCGTGACGGTTGTCAGCCCACTTTGAGGTCTGTGGATATAGAGGGAAAAATTGGATCGGTGTTGGGTAGAGTTCCCGGGTAGCTCAGTGGTAGAGCGTTGGTACGTTAAACCAAAGGTCCCAGGTTCGATTCCCGGCCCGGAACAATTTTTCCCTCGAAATTATTCAAATCAACTTTACAGGGAGTTATACCTGAAATCTTGATTTGCATTCACGTGATGTCAGTGAACGTTATACTCACCCCTGATTCTGCCTACGAAACCATTAAAAACTTCCCACATGTCTCGACTCTTATTTGGGCTACTTAAGCAAAAATGAACGGCTTACGTCAGAAACCTTTACACTGTCTGGGCTGTAAGCTGCCACCAATAACCGACTTTGACATTTAGAACTTCAGGCACTATAGTAATAAGTAAGCGTTTCCAACCCTTATTTTCTTTTCTGAAATTATTTATTTTGGTCTACCTATCATCCCTCAAACTGTTTGTAAAAGTTGTTCTTCCGCGCCCGATACAGACGGACAGACGGACAAATGTCGTGATAAACAAACAGGAAGGAGCGATGAAAGGCAACCGACATATCTACTTTTTCCTTACAAGGAGTCGTGAAAGAGAACATTTCCTTGAACGACAAAATTATTTTTCTACAGCATTAGTAATGTGAGAATTAAAACTGTGGATTTCTTCCACTTGTCATGATATTTGAATGTCAGCGCTTCCGTGAAATCCGAGCGCTTGAATTGTGACCTCTGCCTTTTTCTGGGGACCTCCCAAACGACTCACAGAAGCAGGGCGCTGGTCGTGGCAAGGTCATCCCAACTCCGAACTTGCTCCCGGTCCAATTCTTATGTCTTTTATTTTATTTTGTCTTTTTGTCTGTATGGAAGCTCTCATTTCCTCCACACAATGTAGTTCGTACCTGGTCTCTTGTATACTACCCCTAGCAAAAACAAGCTTTATTGAGTATCAGAGATATCTCTGTCTATAATGCTTGGCATCCTAAGCCGAAGTCACAACTCAGGGCCGTTGGAATATTACGCAGTCATTGATGTTTAATGTTATGCAAGTGAAGGTGTTTACCATCACAATTAATCTCATAGACTCAGAGCCGTTGGAATATTACACAGTAGTTGATATTTAATGTTATGCAAGTGAAGGTGTTTACCATCACAATTAATCTCATAGACTCAGAGCCGTTGGAATATTACACAGTAGTTGATATTTAATGTTATGCAAGTGAAGGTGTTTACCATCACAATTAATCTCATAGACTCAGAGCCGTTGGAATATTACGCAGTAGTTGATATTTTATGTTATGTAAGTGAAGGTGTTTACCATCACAATTAATCTCATAGATTCAGAGCCGTTGGAATATTACACAGTAGTTGATATTTAATGTTATGCAAGTGAAGGTGTTTACCATCACAATTAATCTCATAGATTCAGGGCCGTTGGAATATTACGCAGTAGTTGATATTTTATGTTATGCGAGTGAAGGTGTTTACCATCACAATTGATCTCATAGACTCAGAGCCGTTGGAATATTACGCAGTAGTTGATGTTTAATGTTATGCAAGTGAAGGTGTTTACCATCACAATTAATCTCATAGACTCAGAGCCGTTGGAATATTACGCAGTAGTTGATGTTTAATGTTATGCGAGTGAAGGTGTTTACCATCACAATTAATCTCATAGATTCAGAGCCGTTGGAATATTACGCAGTAGTTGATGTTTAATGTTATGCGAGTGAAGCTGTTTACCATCACAATTAATCTCATAGACTCAGAGCCGTTGGAATACTACGCAGTAGTTGATGTTTAATGTTATGCAAGTGAAGGTGTTTACCATCACAATTAATCTCATAGATTCAGAGCCGTTGGAATATTACACAGTAGTTGATATTTAATGTTATGCAAGTGAAGGTGTTTACCATCACAATTAATCTCATAGATTCAGAGCCGTTGGAATATTACACAGTAGTTGATATTTAATGTTATGCAAGTGAAGGTGTTTACCATCACAATTAATCTCCTAGATTCAGAGCCGTTGGAATATTACGCAGTAGTTGATGTTTAATGTTATGCAAGTGAAGGTGTTTACCATCACAATTAATCTCATAGACTCAGAGCCGTTGGAATATTACGCAGTAGTTGATATTTAATGTTATGCAAGTGAAGGTGTTTACCATCACAATTAATCTCATAGATTCAGAGCCGTTGGAATATTACACAGTAGTTGATATTTAATGTTATGCAAGTGAAGGTGTTTACCATCACAATTAATCTCATAGATTCAGAGCCGTTGGAATATTACGCAGTAGTTGATATTTAATGTTATGCAAGTGAAGGTGTTTACCATCACAATTAATCTCGTAGATTCAGAGCCGTTGGAATATTACACAGTAGTTGATATTTAATGTTATGCAAGTGAAGGTGTTTACCATCACAATTAATCTCATAGATTCAGATCCGTTGGAATATTACACAGTAGTTGATATTTTATGTTATGTAAGTGAAGGTGTTTACCATCACAATTAATCTCATAGATTCAGAGCCGTTTGAATATTACGCAGTAGTTGATATTTTATGTTATGCAAATGAAGGTGTTTACCATCACAATTAATCTCGTAGACTCAATCGATGTCTAACCAAGAAATGGAAATCTATCTCCGTGGCATAGCGACTGCTGTTTATTTCTTGTCTTTAGTGTTTACAGCCCTGTGTTTTCCAAGGGAACCTTAGGGTAAAAAAATTATAAAAAAATTCTGCTTTATATTTTATACAGGGTGTTAAAAATAACGTTTACAACGTTTCAGGGATGATAGAGGAGGTAAAAACAAACTTCTGTTTTAAGTGACAAAACTTTAGCAGATGCGCCGTTTTGCCGCTAGATGGCCTGAAGGATAGATGACTTGACTTCCGTCACAACACACACTGGTTAGTTCTGTTTGTGCACGACCATCTTGTAGGGCCTTATCTGTTGCCTAACACTCTCCGTGGTGGTAATTATTTTGTTTTTATACGCGACATCCTACCAGAACTTTTAGAAAATATCCCATTGAACATCAGAGATCGAATATGGTTTCAGCATGGCGGCGCCCCGCTACGCTTTGATCTTCGTGTCAGGAACCACCTAAATGCTACATTCCCGGATCGTTGGATTGGTAGGGGTGGGCCGGTACCGTGGCCACCTCGATCACGGACCTAACCCCACTGGATTTCTTTTCGTGGGGAGACGTGAAACGTTTTGTGTATGAGACACCAATCGATACGGCAGAAGACTTTGTTGCTCGCGTTGTTGAAGTTGCACATGTTATTAGAGACAATGCTGGCCTTTTTGAGCGTTGCAGACACTCCATAGTACGAAGGTACCAGTTGTGCAATGCCTTCAATGGACGGCAGTTTGAACACCGCCTCTAAAACGACAATTGGTCTCGTTCCTTATGGATTACACTAACACTTACGTACACAATAAACGGCGCATCTGCCAAAGTTTTGTCACTTAAAAAATATGTTTGATTTTACCTCCTCTATTATCCCTGATACGTTTTAAACGTTATTTTTTAGCACTCTGTATACAGATGCTATCACATAAGAAATGTCGGTTTTATAGCAAAATTTTACTTGGGTGTACTGTGACAAGAAATTCATTGAATACCGTATACAACATAAAGGACATTAGATTCCATGATGGTCATGAACGAGGTTTATTATGCCACGATGATACCAGTTTCTGGGTTTGATGCGAAAAATTCGACTGCACATCCGTTTAGAACAAACTGCCGTTGAATCACACCAGACACATACAGTAACATTAGTTTCGGACCGAACACATTCTGTTCAACGACGACTTTGGCTGGCTGACGGGGATCGAACCACTGTCTTCAGGTGTCAGGATTGTGGTAGTAGGCCTATAATGTGGCAGTTCTGAGAAATCTATCATCCAAGGAATTAGCTATAGGCTGGCGATAGATATCCATTCTGCGTTGAGCCTATTCAATTGTCATTTCATGAGATAAAGATCTACAACTTCTGTATGATTTTCGAATAGTCTTAATGTGGCGATGTTTTGTACTTTTGAAGGACAAAGTTCTTCTGACAACCAACGAATAGTCTACTCTTTTGTAGATTTTCTTCCAAAACTCTACGAGTATTCTCAATATTTCATACATTACGTTGTAAGTCTTTAAAGTCTCCTTCTCCATTATTGTAGCGTTAGAACCATCTTTGTGCTACACGTTAACTAACGATACCTTCATCCTCGACTTCACATGTTCGTCGAACCTCAGCAACAGCATTATAATCTTGTCTCCAGCAGTGCTTTACAAGGACTTTAATCATACTCGTAAATTTTATCACCTCCATTCTATATTCTTTGTATTAATATCCGCCTGTTCGAACGCATCCATACATCCGATGGCTGCTTACACTGCCTACTCATAAGACCATTCTGACAGTGATTTCACTGAAACAGCGTACAGTATTCCCATATTCCAACGGTAGGTGCAGCACCAACCAGTTCATCTGTATGTCTACTTCAAACTATGAAAAACGTTGTTCTACCTAGTTTGTCCCATTGTAATATAGGCCTATTGAAGTATGTTATGAATAATAACCATCAGAAACTTGTGTCAGAATCTCTTGTGGATACATTTGTGAAACCTCTACTTAGTAATGTAGGGAAGTTCCACACAGAAAACGTTTTCCGGTTTTCTTGTCAAGAGAGATTCCTTTCTCGGAAAATACTGGAGATGTAAGTTCCTGGGGCACTAATTCATTTTTTATTAAATTACCTACTTGTAAAAGTTTTTATCTGAAACGTTCATATATTTTTTGTAAATACCAAAAACTAGTAGCATATGAACAAATGATAGTGTTCGTCATTTTTAAGAACAAAAATAATTAATTAACCTTACAAGTACCATAAAATTTTCTACTAGTAGTTCAATTGCAATTTTAACTTGAAAACTGTTTTTAATTCTGTCACAGCTGCTTTTGTAACGAGCAGCTCATTGGCTTTCATATTTAAAATTTTGTTTATGCATGTCTAGTTGTTTCAAGAGCAAAGAATATAATGGATTAACGAAGCTATTACATTTGCGAAACAAAGTAATATTTTAATCACATACTACAAACATAGAAGCTGCCATCTAGCGACAATATTTTTCTATCCATGTTATGTTTAGCCATTGATTGAGCAGGCAGTATAGCAGTCATCGGGTGCGTCGATGCGTTTCAGCAGGCGGTGGTATTAACAATTGACGACTGTCACATGCTCACAATATGTAGAAGTAGGTAACCATGGCGTTGCCCAACTAAAGAAAATCATTAAAATGTCACAAAACACCAACCTTAAAAAAAAAAGACACTACTTATGAGACAACCTAATATTTATGTGTAGTATTTCGCTATTGTAAAGACCTCCATTAGTACATCTCACTTGACGATATGTGTCAGAGGAGGTACAATAATTGTTTGCATGCATCTGAAGTCTGATCAGTGTAATTTGTAGCAAATCGGCGATGTATGCAATGGAGGGGAAAAGGAACTGGCCATCCTACCCCATTATCTCCTGGCCTAGTTGCCTCATAAGTGGTGCCTTCTTGGTATCAGTTGTGACGTTCAGATCTGTCTTTGGACAGTTGGCTAAACAACAACAACTACTACTATTAGTTGTCGAATACTAGCATAAGATGATGTAAAGCGAGCTATTTCTTTAAATCTCTTTTATTATAGGCACATTCCCTCAGAAATTATTATGGTTATGACTTCGAAAATTTTCATGAATTTTACCAAATTGCGTTAAGAATGAATTTCTAGTGTTTATTGACATTTTGAATAAGATTGACGCATAATTAAATTCATAAAATGGTCAAAACTTGGATGATGATAATGATGATGATAGTAATAGGCCTAATAATAATAATAATAATAATAATAATAATAATAATAATAATAATAATAATAATAATAATAATTGAAATGAAACGTAAATCAGTACTACCAGTATTTCCACAAGGAAGGAATGAAGAGTAGTAATTATGTAGAATTGTAGGGTAATAAGATCAGAAAAAAATCGTGTTATCCAATTGTATGTATGTATTTATTCACACTGCAATGAGTATATACCCGGTAGCAGTGGTAACTAATTACACTCAATAATGACAATAATAAACTTGTTAATTAAAAATGCACTTAATAATAATACCAATAATTAATACTAACAATAATAGGGAATATCCTAAATTAAATGAAGCACTATCACTTAAAATAACATTTAAAATAAATCTAATTTGTATCTTAAATCTAAGTTCGAACTAAAACCCACGAGTATGATATGTTCATTTCTGCACAAGTACCTTTCCAAATTACACCCATTTCGCTGTCAACTCACTCACTGCACTGGAACTACGACACATTTCACTGATTGTATCCTGATTTCACTAACACTTCAAAAACATTTCACTGTTCAAATACTTTGCACTGCCACTATAAACTATAAAGCTTCCCTGACAGGAACACGTTTCACTGACACAACAGACTTCACTGACACAACATAATTCTTCACTGATACAACACTTCAATAACAAAATATCATTTACATCCTTTACATACTGTGTATAATTGTCGTCTATTAGTAAAGTCCTTAAGCCTATTTTTAAATCCCTGCTGTAGAATAAAAATATAATGTTATTGTTGTAATTCTCTCAGGTAAGTACATTGTGTGGAAAGAACCCGAAGAAGTCTTGAACTGAGTACCTATATTATGACTGAAAAACAATGCACGTGTAATACCAAAAACGAAAAGAGTATAATGGATTTTAAGATTTCGCGATGATTGCGTTCAAAAGTAGAATTCTGCATGAAGAAGTGTGCCCTCTAACCATTCCCGTAGCATCACTTACCAATTGTTGTGACAGGCGCTGTAAATGGATTCGGTGACGCTAGAACGAATATTATGTACATCCAGAAATGTGTGCAATTGTGAAGCCTGCTGGGATAGTTTCATTTTTCATTCCAGAGAGAAAATACATAAATTCAAGTGCCAGAGGTACAAAAACATTAGAAGTTGACAACCAGGCCATAAAATATACTTAAAATGAGAAAATGTTTTATTTCTCGAGCAAAACTCTTAAGAAGTTACTCTTTATTTAGTAACGGTTTTACTTCTACAGTTTAAACAACTCAGTCCTTGGGAGGTACAGCTCCCCACGACGAAATTTCTGGGAGGAGGAAAGAAGATGTATCGTGTTCTGAACTCGGCGCCAGTGAACATAAGATCATAGGATTGCAACAAAATTAAAGTAGCTGTCCACTGTGCACATACAGTACAGAAAATGTCTATAATTCGATATAGTTTAAATATTTAAACAGAATTATTTTTTACATGTTTTCGTAAATAGTATTCTTGAGTCTTAAAGCTATATGCACTTGTAGCTATATTAAGACCGAAGTTGGGCATATACGCTGTAAGAATTCGGTGGACTAAATGTTTTTTATTTATAAATGTGTGAACTGAAATTTTTAGGTAATGACAATTTATTATTTATTTATTTGTTTGTTTACTTGTTTACCTATTTACTTGGTTTGTTCATTTATTCGTTTGTTCATTTATTCGTTTGTTCATTTATTCGTTTGTTCATTTATTCGTTTGTTCATTTATTCGTTTGTTCATTTATTCGTTTGTTCATTTATTCGTTTGTTCATTTATTCGTTTGTTCATTTATTCGTTTGTTCATTTATTCGTTTGTTCATTTATTCGTTTGTTCATTTATTCGTTTGTTCATTTATTCGTTTGTTCATTTATTCGTTTGTTCATTTATTCGTTTGTTCATTTATTCGTTCGTTTATTCGTTCATTTATTCGTTCATTCGCTTATTCGCTGGTCGACAGCCATTGGACAATTAAAATCCAGCTCAGTAATACAATAAAAACAGTGTAATAGAGTTATAGCTTTCAAAAACAATGATATCGTATTAAATAAAAAAAATAAAGAATAACAAGGCTAACTACATTTGATGCTGATTAAAACTAACACACATTAGTATTAATGAAATAGCATGTTATAAAACAAATCACAAAATGCCATATATTACAGATTATAATATAGAACAATTTAAATCACTTACCAATAAGCCACTACTGTAGTACATTAAATGGATCTAAACCACAACCCTGCATATTAGCATCTTCATGCATCCGGAGGCTGAAGGAAGAAATTAAGAATTTCTAGTGTAGAAAAGTTTGTGAGCTCTCAATTCTTTCGTTGGAATACAAAAGCCGACATTAGTTATGAAAGATTCACAGATATTATAATGTTTCCTTTTATGAAAGAATACGTAATCCAGTTCATGTCGTTTAGCATAAGCTTCGACATTTAAAGTATGCACTTTTATGTAATAATAATAATAATAATAATAATAATAATAATAATAATAAACATTTCTCAGCACAGCCAAACAAAGGTCACAATCGGTCTGCCGTGCAATATCTTCAGCGCAGAAATACTGCAAGCTGAAGCGGTAATCTTTTGAGGAAAGTGAAGAAAAACAGAGAAGAGGATATCTAATTGATTTCTTTTCTAGTGATGGCTGTGTCTAATCATTATGACATCCAATGTCTTCGGTCACGTCAACCAGCTACAGAAACGATCGCTTTGGAATGCGCGGTCAGTCGAACTGCAAGGCTTGTGGGATTTGAATGCAGTGGAACTCCGTACTGGGCACTGCCGCAAAAACAGGGGTGTACGGTAGGCACTCTTCTATCAAGTACAAAAGCAATCACAATAGATTTCATTTGAACAAGAATTTTTTTCAGTAAAGAGTTGTAACACTCTCTTTAACATCACTTGGATGCTGATTTTGTGTACATTAAGATATCGGGCGACGTCATATACTGCCTGAGCATTACTAATGTTGTGGGAAGTAGACTAAGACTCCAAGGGCTGTAGAGTTTTGAAAAAAAATCACCGTGACTAACACGTTCGTCAGCAAGCTCGTCGAATTACACAGGTTGTAACTTTAATAATGACAACTATTTATTTATTACGAATATACAAGAGATACATCTGTGAAACTTCTCCAGTCCTTCAATGCAGTAACCAGCATTGTCTCCAACTCGTTGCCAGCGATGTGGAAATCGTAGTATCTCTGTAGCATCTCCTGTTCTGTTGATGTTTCTGATGGACCGCCCTACTGCCTGCAGAATATCGGGAACAGTTCGGAATCGAACGTCACGAAGTGGTTCCTTCATCTTTGGGATTAAGTCATAATCACAGGGGCTTAAGTCCGGTGAATGTGTTGGATGGAAAAGCACTTCCCACCCCCAGCGACAGTACAAATCTGCCACAGGCTGTGTCGTGTGCGTCCCTGCCTTATCCTGCAAAATAATGGGAGGGTTCTGCAAAACGTGCGGGCGTTTTCTTCGCAACGCTGTTCTCAGATTATGCTAAGAAAAAAGACAGAAATCTGTGCATTAATATTCAGCCTAGATCGCTGTTCCTGCTTTGTAAACATGGCGAAACACAACCGCTTAGAGCTGTAACTAACAGGAGACAAACTTCAACTCTCCACAGCGCATGCGCTATGAGTCGGACGGAAGAGTCCTTTTAGGGGGGAGGAGGACAGACATAGACTAACATGTGGTAGGAGTGACAACAATTAACTCCGTCTCGTTTCGCTTTTACAGCAGTGTTGCCACTATTAAAGTTACACCCCACGTACTAAACTTCCATAACCATAATCTACATCATAACTGCCACCATCAATGTGACAGTCTCAATTATTGCTATCTCTATCGCCATATTAGCAAGATCACATCATGTAAGGATTACATAATAATTTTTACTATTATAATTGTATTACATTATTAGAATATAATATTAATAACTCAAATAAACTGATGTGGATCCTAAAGAAAATAGGTGTGGATTGGAAAGGGAGAAGGTTGTTCAGTAATCCTTATATGAAACGAGTCAAAGTCAGGATAGGGGAAGAAACGTTAGAAAGAAGTGAAATTATGAGAGAAGTACTTCAAGGATGCCCTTTATCACCTATCCTGTTAACATCTACTTGGAGGATTTAGTAAAGAACTGTTTTCAGATCATGGGAGGAGTGATAGTAGGAGGAAGAAGAATAAAGTGCATAAGTCTTAGCATGTAGGCTTTCACGGCTGGTGTCTATATGATACAAGTCTCCCGGGCTAAGATACCGTGGTCTGCTGGTGTGTTTCTACCAGACGTTTCGTCTGCTACTGCGGCAGACATCACCAATGGTGAGGTATCCTTGGGTCGAAGTGCTCTCCTAGATGTTCCTGACGTGGCAACTGATGTAACTGATGTATATGCAGATCTCGTGAAACACGACGGATAGACTTCCGAGGACTGCATTGAAATGTAACTTGCACATTGTCAACAGTTCGTTGATTCACAAGCCCCTAACACTACCAGTCTGTTGAGAGTTCGTGACCTATCTCATTATGGTGGATTTGGATGGAAGATTTCTTGTGCCGGCGAAATTGTTGCTGAACGGTTATTGGTGATTTACACTTAGCATATCACCACACACATTGGACCTTCTCCACAGGTGTCGTCATTGTCGTTTAATTAAAATCTGCAGAAAGAAACTTTGAGAGATGTAAAATATGTTGTCGAAAACCGTATTGCTCTATGTCATTGGTTTCTGAGCAAAAATTAATTATAATGGTACTGGAAGTTTATGAACACGGTATAGTTTCATTGTACTGTATGTAATAAAAGTAAATTGAAATTACGTTCGTAATCTGATTACCGTAACCATTGTTACTTCTATCTTCTTAATTAGCATCATGACGATCTTCATAATTACGGCTTCTAATTCCCATTGTATCATTACTGCCATAACAATCCACAGACCTATTACCGAAACAATATAATTTTCAATCATAACATATTATCGCATAATCATCGTTACTGTTACGATATTCCCACTCGAACATTTCTCAGCCAATGAACGAGCTCATTCACGCTAGAACGACCAATGAGAATCGAATTACACTGATAGTTAAAAGCATGCTGCTCAAAATTAATAAGTGATATTTTTTTTCTTCCTACGTTCATTTGTTTTATTCGTATCGTCTCTGTTTCGATGTATCAACAATCAAGCAATTGCGCAGTCTCAACGTACAAGAGTAATTAATTATAATAAATTGCACAATTAATTACCATAAGTAAACATGTTGAAAATCATAGATAAGCAATGGTAAATGAGTTCAAAATAAAGTGTTGTTATAACCACACTAGTATATACAGCCACGAAGCTCAATACGTAGTAAATATGCATCCATAGATAGTTGTAACCACTAGGATCGCTACTATTGCCTCATTACAGACAATGCTATAACCTCGAATGTTCAGTTGTTCAGAATTACAGTTGTTCCCATTGGGATTATCTTGCCGAATACAATTCGTGATAATAGTTATCCAGAGTCTGGCTGGGCGGAAGAGAAGGCCTACTGGCCTTAGCTCTGCCAGATTAAATAAATAAATAATTAAATTAAATTATTAAATTATCCTCAGGTAATTTAATTTCGCTTTTTAAACTCATGTCTGCTGTCATTAGATATATCTACTTATTTCTCGATCTCCGGCTATCACCACTCATTTATTAAACGTAGAAGATTAATTATATGGAGGGTAGCTGTGAATATATTGAATAAGCAGTCGCGGACAGCCGATGAGGGGTGGTCCTCCAGCTTGGGGGTTGGGCGAAGGGCTAACAACCCATCACCGTAAAAAAACAGCTTGCTACGAATCCTTTAAATAAGTAAATATGGGACATGCTTGTTATTATTCGGTTGAGAAGCTTTTATCATCCAATCTGGTGTCAAAAAATCTGAAAGTTAGAATTTATAAAACAGTTATATTACCGGTTGTTCTTTATGGTTGTGAAACTTGAACTCTCACTTTGAGAGAGACACATAGGTTAAGGGTATTTGAGAATAAGGTGCTTAGAAAAATATTTGGGGCTAAGAGGGATGACGTTACAGGAGAATGGAGAAAGTTACACAACACAGAACTGCACGCATTGTAGCCTTCACCTGACATAAGTAGGAACATTAAATCCAGACGTTTGATATGGACAGGGCATGTAGCACGTATGGGCGAGTCCAGAAATGCTTATAGAGTGTTAGTTGGGAGGCCGGAGGGAAAAAACGTAGATGGGAAGATAATATTAAAATGGATTTGAGGGAAATGGGATATGATGATAGAGACTGGATTAATCTTGCTCAGGATAGGGACCAATGGCGGGCTTATGTGAGGGCGGCAATAAACCTCCGGGTTCCTTAAAAGCCAGTAAGTAAATAAGTAAGTAAGAAGATTAATTATTTTTTCAAAAACTAAGTTTTCATCAAATAAATCGGTATTCCGTGGTTAATATAATCGTCTCTTAATTGCATTTACATTATGAAACGAGATCTTACATAAAAATCTCCTAACATAGGAAGTTCTAAGAGGTAAAGACCAACTCTTACACTACCAAATATCAAGATACATTACTGTGCTGTAGAAACGGACATACAAGCACGAAAATTGATTGAGATTCAAACAGTTCAATGCAGTCTTTGAACAGGGTGTTAAAAGAAATGTACATAATATATTCAGCATTTGGAGTGGGAGGTAAGGGTAGGAGGAAGGGATGACTTAATGATAAAATATGACAGTCCATAATTACTAACATAGGTATAATTACAAGTTGGAAAAAATCAACAGATAATGAGTGCGGGCAGACCTGCATAGTGAACTGTGAAGTACGGCAAGCAATTTAAGTATTCATAAAAGCAAATATTTCTAGGAATAAGTTTTAAGAACTTGAGGAGACTCATTAGAGCCAAATACTACGATGTCGCTGCACAGCGACTTCATTATGACGTCATAAAATTTCTCAAATCATAAAGAAATATTATAAAATATAACCGTTGCAAGGCTGTTTCCGTGTGTTATAATTGCCCAGCTGATAGTAGATCTATATAGAATTTTTCTAGAAGAAACCAGAAAATGGTTGATATTAATATGTACATTTCAGATAAATATATTATATTGGTTTTAATCAAATATATTTTTGATATCATGAGGAAATTCAAATTTCCCACCGCAGTTTGTGCTGATTCCAGAAACTCTGTCTTTGCTTGTCTGTTTATCATCATGCCGATAGGTTGTCCAGCGAATAGGGATTATAAAGTATGGACACTTCGCGCCGGTACCTTTGATGTAGCCGGACTGATTTCAATGACCTTCAAGCCAGCTAGAGCGTGAGATTCTGCTTTCTCCCTAGAGTTGGCGCTGACATCACACCAGCTAGCAGTCGACACAGCGGAAATATAACACATACAATTAATACATATAGGTACATTATGTACTCAAATAAAATAAATTGGATCCATAAAATAATAAATCCGTCATTAACTGTAATGTCTAGACTCTAGAGTTCCTTTATAATGAGAGTTGAGTCGTTGACCCCAACAACAATTAAAATATGTAATGATTTGATAGCGCTGAAAATGGAAAAACAAAACTCTTACGAGAAGTAAAACCATATACCTATATTATATTATATACAAATATTAAACGAATTCGATACTTGATATTATAATGTATTATACTACTGGGTTCAAAAAGTTCCCGGAATTTTACTACCATTTTTCGTATTAATATATAACAAGGGATATTATACATTTGTTTTGTTGGTAACATTCATGATGTCATTTCCTTAAAGTTTGTTGATAATGGCGATTGTTGGTTTTGAGTTGTAGGCAATTGTTTATCATAGTGTTTTGCTTGTTCGTCGCATTTTGTAATTATGTCCACAGAGCAAAGTACAAACATCAAGTTCTGTGTTTTGTTACACAAAACTCCTGCAGAGATATTAAGATTGTTGGAAGAAGCATATGGCGAAGCAGCAATGAAAAAAACTGAAGTGTATGCCTGGCATAAACGCTTTTCTGGTGGCCGCGATACGTACGCAGCGGCCGACCAACAACTGCAACAAATGAAGCAATCGCTCAGCGTGTGCGTAATGTTGTGAGGGACGACCGACGTAAAACCATAAAAGAGATAGCAGCAGAGGTCGGAATATCAGTCGGAGGTGTACACAATGTTTTTCACAAGCACCTCAACATGCATTACGTGTCTCAGAAGTTAGTTCCGAAAATGTTGTCGGCAGAACAGAAAGAAACAAGAATGACTCTTGCTGGGGACATGATCAGTATGGCTGATGAAGATGGTGATTTCTTAAACAAAATTATTGCTGGTAATGAAACTTGGTGCCACTTGTACGACCCAGTCCCTAAACGACAGTCATCTAAGTGGAAATCGAAAACATCTCCTCGGAAGCAAAAATTTCCTAGGGACACTTCCAAAGGCAAAGTTATGTTGGAAGTTTTCTTCGACTCTCAGGGTCTCATCCACCATGAGTTCATTCCAGAAGGTCGTACTGTAACGAAAGAATTGTACGTAGAAATCCTCCGTCGCCTCCGGGACACAGTGAGAAGGAAACGTCCAGAAAAGTGGGTAGAAAACAACTGATTCCTTATGCATGACAATGCACCTGCTCATCGCCCAATTATTGTAAAGAATTTTCTTGCCAGGCACAACATAACTGCTTTGGATCACCCACCATACTCTCCTGATCTCTCACCCCCTGATTACTTTCTGTTTCCCCGTCTGAAAAGTCATCTGAAAGGACGGAGATTCAATGCTGAAGAGGTTATCGCAAACGCGACGAGAGCACTAAGACGGGTTTCACAAAATGGCTTCCAGGCCTGCTTCCAGGAACTCTACACGCGTTGGCAAAAGTGTGTTGTTCTAGAAGGCAACTATTTTGAAGGGAATGCTGTAGAATAGTGTTTAAGGTACGTTGTTTCTATGATACTAGCAAATTCCGGGAACTTTTTGAACCTAGTATGTATTATTTTATAATATAATTTATTATATCTGAAATATAAAATATTATTATTACAACTAGTTTGTCACTGAGAAATAAGGAAAAGCTGTTAACTTGAATTTATTTGAAGCAAAGCGTTACTGGATTATGCAATAAGGTAGGCGATGTTTGGATCCTGTGCCTCAACTCTATTCTCAATTATTATCTTAGCGTATGCTCGATTACACTAACCTCTAGCGCTTGAAAGTGGAACTAAACGCTGCGCACAGAGAACAAAACACAGGAAAATTCGCTCAGTGTCCATTCTTTATAATCCCTATTCGCTGGGTTGTCTGTATATTTTTGGGGTCCTTTTGAAGCACCAATTACTATACTGTTGGTTTGACTGTAGCTTATTTTCACATTCGTTGGGTTTATATACTACTTAGGTTCTTATTTTTCAGTATTTTTATCCGCTTTTGTGATCATATATCCGTTTTCAGACAAAGATGCATCAGTAAGTTACACCTTATTTGTTTCTTATTTTGTTTTTATTATTCATTGTTTTCTGCTTAAGGGCAGGTCTTTCACTTTAAACTCAGCATTGCCCAACCTTTCCTATTTTCTGGCTTCCCGTTAGTTTCCGCATATGATCCATATATCTTAATGTCGCCTATCATCTCATATCTTCTTGTGCCACTGACATTTTTCCCGTTCACCATTTCTTCCAATGAATCCTTCAGTAGACAGTTTCTTCTCAACCAGTGCCCTAACCAATTTCTTTTTCTCTTTCTGATCAGTTTCAGCAATAATTGAAGGGTTCAGAGCCATAGTGGGCCAAGCGCCATATATATATTTTTTTATTATCCAATTTAATATACCCTATTTCACCGTGAGGTGTATTAGGGTTATAGTTGGTATCAAGATACATATTTTATAAGCAATAAACAATAATAAATTTATAATACAAAATTGACGTCAAGGTTACAATTCTCATGAATTATGTACAAGAATGCACCTTAATGAAAGAATGGATCGTTTCATAAAGCCTCAAGGTATGTCATTATATTTATATCTAATGGTTATAGGAAGAAATATAATAATAATAATAATAATAATAATAATAATAATAATAATAATAATAATAATAACTATTAAACATGTTATTTTAGGAGCAATAAATAATAGCTATACTAAGAGATGGCTTAAAATTTACGAATTAAATACATTATTTAGTAACAACAATATTGTCAATAATCAGGTATTACAAGAAATGGCTCAAAATTAGAAATCAAATGCCTAATTAAAATAAAAATTAAAACCAATAGTACAATATTATAATATGCGAAATTGAAGACTTACAGTTTCATTATAGTTGATTAGAAATAATACGATTTTTTTCCCCGGAATAATTTAACATTTTACAGTTCCACGAATATTCTATTCAAGAAGGACATGAAATACTTATATGATTTAGAGTTGGTAAGTATATTGGTTAACGGTTTGGTAAATGTATAATTTAAAGTGTTCAGTAACAACTCAAGCTCGTATCTTTCACGGCAAAAGACTGGACAATCATATGATACATGTTTGACATCTTGAGACTCCTCCCCACAAATTCAAGTTGCATCGTCTTTAATATGGAATCTATTTAAGTATTCCCCGAATTTTCCATGCCCAGTCAAAAAATTGTCAGTACGAAATTTGGCGTTATTACTTTACATTTATTACGATCATAGACCGTTGGAAAATACAGCGCCATATATTAAAAACGGAGAAAACAAGGGTTAAAATTAAGTTATTCCCATAATTCAATTAAACATATAGCAAGTATTATAAAGTATGCACATTGAAACTGAATGATGTCAGTCTTCATTAAACTACGGTATTCACTTAACTTTAACCCTTGCTTTCTCAGTTTTTCATAAATGGCGCTTGGCCCACTATGGCTCAGTTATTTCTTCACCCATTCTTTGCAACATAGCGCATTACCTCCCATTTATTTAATATTCTTCCGTCATTTTTATTACATAACTTCTACTGTTACATCTCTTCTGTGTGGCGGTAAAGGTTGGATGATAATTCACAATTTCATCAAATTGTGACATTAGAGACGAGCTATTTTGGGCCAGTAGCGGATATAGGAGACTGGATAAAAGAAGAAGTGATTATATTAGATTGAAGATAGATTTGTAGAACCTATACTTACTTACAAATGGCTTTTAAGGAACCCGAAGGTTCATTGCCGCCCTCACATAAGCCCGCCATTGGTCCCTATCCTGTACAAGATTAATCCAGTCTCTATCATCATATCCCACCTCCCTCAAATCTATTTTAATATTATCCTCCCATCTACGTCTCGGCCTCCTCAAAGGTCTTTTTCCCTCCTGTCTCCCAACTAACACTCTATATGCATTTCTGGATTCGCTCATACGTGCTACATGCCCTGCCCATCTCAAACATCTGGATTTAATGTTCCTAATTACGTCAGGTGAAGAATACAATGCGTGCAGTTCTGCGTTCTGTAACTTCATCCCTCTTAGCCCCAAATATTTTCCTAAGCACCTTATTCTCAAACACCCTTAACCTATGTTCCTCTCTTAGAGTGAGAGTCCAAGTTTCACAACCATACAGAACAACCGGTAATATAACTGTTTTATAAATTCTAACTTTCAGATTTTTTGACAGCAGACTAGAGGATAAAAGCTTCTCAACCGAATAATAACACGCATTTCCCATATTTATTCTGAGTTTAATTTCCTCCCGAGTGTCATTTATATTTGTTACTGTTGCTCCAAGATATTTGAATTTTTCCACCCCTTCGAAGGATAAATCTCCAATTTTTATATTTCTATTTCGTACAATATTCTGGTCACGAGACATAATCATATACTTTGTCTTTTCGGGATTTACTTCCTAACCGATTAAAAGTGCTGCTGAACTATGAGGATCTAGGGATATTGGAAGATCTAAAACAAGATGGAAATATGGCATTTCTTGAGAACAGAACAGACCAAGTCCAGATGTGGAAGAAGAAGAACATTCTTATATATTATGGAAGCTTTTGACTGCTGACTTCACACTATGGTTTCAAAGAAGTGCAGTCATTTTATCTGCAGAATTTTATAGTCAGTTTCTAACTTTCCGCTATCATCGAGATAGGCTTAAAATTGTCATCGTTATCTGAGATTGTTGGACAGTTGTTTAATTGTTATTCCATCTAAGTTGTATTAGTATGGCCAGTCCATCTTAGTCGTAAATTATTTACGTATTTTTTAAATAGGTTAATCTATACTTACATAGTTTACTATTGTGCGGCAACAGGTTGACATATGAATGTGAAAAATATGTAAAAGAAGAGAGTATTTTTAAGTAACATATTATTTGTAATGAATTTACGTCTTATTTTCAGATGATGAGGCTAACTTTTCAAGAACTATTCACACTCTAAACGCTACTGCAATTAATCTTTACAGAAAAGAAATTTATTTTAAAGATCTAAATCATCTGAGAACTAAAATCTCTCTCCGCAATATTAATGTTGGAAATTCAAGTTACTTTTAATTATCTGGACTGTAATTTCTTACTAATATTTCAATGATCCGGAAATTAAACCTCGAAAATTTTCCTCCATCTACGATATAAAGGTTGTATGTATATGTATAAAAATGTCGACCTGGTTGGCGAGTTGGTTGTTCTTCTATGCCTAAGGTTGCGGGTTCGATCCCGGGCCAGGTCGATGGCATTTACTGGTATGTAAAAGAACTCCTGCGGGACAAAATTCCGGGACATTCGGTGACGCTGATATAATATCTGCAGTTGCGAGCGTCGTTAAATGAAACATAACATTTAATATTTATAAAAAATAAGAAAATGAATTGTTTTGAAAATTAATAGAATTATTGTAATTGTATCTTCTATTATTGTATTGTTTTATTTTATTAAAATATTTTCATAGAAATTTTAATAACTTTGAAAGGTATATACATAAATATAGAACTAAAAATATGAATTCTCTGCGTTTGTCAGAACCAAAATGTAAAACCAATGCAGCTTTTTATCATAGCATGAGTCAAGGTCCCAGATTATTAAACAAATTTTATTCCAATAATATTTCAACCACGAATCCTCTTCATATTAATAAAAAATAAATAAAAAAATATATGGGATTTATAGTTTGGTTTTAAACATATTAAACACTATATAATCTGTATTCACTCTCAATTTTAATTTTATTTTTGTCTGTATTGGAATCCCCTCCTGAGCACGAGTCTTACTCATTCAGGAGTGGGCTAGTTTATCTTTCATTGTATTTATTAATTTGTATTCATTTCAAACTTACTAGCAATAATAAATAAATAAATAAATAAAATTATTAGATCTATGCAGAACTGAAATAGAGATTGAGTACATCGTGAGATAGGAAAAACAGAGTGTGCAGGACTATGTATCACACCACTCCTGGCAGGCTACTCGTTAAGGGATCGCTGAAGAAACGGAGACATAAGAAGCATACTGATTGTAATATGCATTACAGTGGTAATAAACAAGGGCTCTACCACGCAGTGAGAATGTCTGCAGGCAGACTCAAAGAAATTATAGATTTACGGACCGAGGAGACGAAAGGTTTAGGCGATCCTATATTGTGAACTTTTAAATAAATTAGTAGTCTATATTATATAAAAGAATTCAATTTTGATAAAGTTAAGCGTCGGTATGTGATAAAGTAATTATTTATGTTTGAAAAGATTCTCCGAAAGGGAAATTGATGTATGTATGATGGCTACATACGGAGGAATTATTTTTCTTCGTACACCTTCATAACAATGTTGTTGCGAAATTCAAGACAATAAAAAAAGGGAAAAGAGGTGCAGTTAAAATTGTTAAAAATATCAGACACCACACCGAAACTCACAACGAAAATAAACAAACGCAAAGGCAGTGATTTATTTAAATCTACCCTTCTGTCTGCATAAATATATGGCTTGAAAGGGAATGGTGGAAAGGTATATGTATAATTTTAGCTTAGTAGGTGCTTTCTTTTTGTTTTATTTAATAGTTTGAAGTGAAATTCTGTACAAGACAAATCTAGCATCTGAGTGAAATGAAGGTGATAATGCCAGTGAAATGAGTCCAGAGTCCAGTGCCGGAAGTTACCCAGCGTTTGCTTTAAATGGGTTGAGGGAAAACCCGGGATAAAACCTCAACGAGATAACTTGTTCCAACCAGGTTTTGAACCCGGCTTCGCTCGTTTTATGGCTGAAGAATGTTAAAAAATATATGTTACGTAGCTGTCACAAGTCGCTTCTTTTCCTGCGAGAACTTCAGGTGTGGAGTATCTACGAAAGTTTCTTTGACGTATCCAATTTTAAAGTTTTACAAAATTATCACATGTTATCACAACATCGGGAGGAAATTAAACATAGAATAAATATGGGAAATGCCTGTTATTATTCGGTTGAGAAGATTTTATCATCCAATCTGCTGTCAAAAATCTGAAAGTTAGAATTTATAAAACAGTTATATTACCGGTTGTTCTTTATGGTTGTGAAACTTGGACTCTGACTTTGAGAGAGGAACATACGTTAAGGGTGTTTGAGAATAAGGTGCTTAGGAAAATATTTGGGGCTAAGAGGGATGAAGTTACAGGAGAATGGAGAAAGTTACACAACACAGAACTGCACGCATTGTATTCTTCACCTGACATAATTAGGAACATTAAATCTAGACGTTTGAGATGGGCAGGGCATGTAGCACGTATGGGCGAATCCAGAAATGCATATAGAGTATTAGTTGGGAGGTCGGAGGGAAAAAGACCTTTTGGGAGGCCGAGACGCAGATGGGAGGATAATATTAAAATGGATTTGAGGGAGGTGGGATATGACGGTAGAGACTGGATTAATCTTGCTCAGGATAGGGACCAATGGCGGGCTTATGTGAGGGCGGAAATGAACCTCCGGGTTCCTTAAAAGCCAGTAAGTAAGTAAGTACAGGTAAAGAGGCCTAAACCTGACAGTGTATTAATTAAACATGTATAAATTCGCAGTGAGTTGTTTTTAGTCCTGAGAGATTCTGTTAAGAGAGGTTCTGAGGGCAGTCCGGATCTAGCCTAAGTGAGTCTTTCAGCAAAATAAAGCTGCGCGTTGGTGTGGTTGTCTTCACGCCGCACGACAGGCCAGGCTTATCTCGCTCGATCTGGATATGAGAACACACAGATGCTCTCGGTTCTTATATGCCATCGATCTTTCCGTTCATTTCCCTTGTCACACATTATTTCCTTTGTATACTCTGGTACATATGAGTTAGCTAATAAATTACATTAATTAGCACTTTGAACTATAAACAATACGAAAGAAATTAATGTTCTAATACCAAGACATACTGTATGTTGTCTGTTGTCGCTAGAAATCTGTCACACAGCATGAAAACAGGCTGAACAAGTTATGGCGGCGGAACTGTGGACATGAACGTGTGGATTCATGCCCAGTCGAGTGACAGCTTCCATCAAAGGAATCAGATATGATAACGATACTGAAGTTGTGGTACAGATTTATCTTCAAATGGCTCAGGTTGTTTCTGTACTTGTCGTCATACATTTCCTCCATTGCTATGTCATGCAAAATCATAAGTGTAAAATAAATGGGATAGACTTATTTATCGCTGGCCTCGCATTCGGGAGGTCCGGGGTTCGATCCCAGGGGCCGGCAATCCTAACTGAGATTTTCCATGGTTTCCTCAGTTATTTCCAGGCAAATGCCGGGACTGTACCTCTTGAAAGTCCGGCCATGGACGGCGATCCTTCCCTTAATCCTTTCATATGTGTGAGTGTATGATGTGTAATGTCTTAAATGTTTGTGTTGTATCGGAGGTGGCCCTGGCATTGAGCTGATCCCCCATCCGGGGAGGCCCTCCATGTCCTTGTGTGGTCAAAAAAGTATGTATGTGATCCATAGATTAATTCCTCTCCCGACAGGTCGCGGCCCTGTAAGGCCCTGGTGGCGTGGGTCGTGTAAATGTACCTAGAAGGGAGAGGTTAAACTGAGAGGAAGAAAGAAAGAAAGAAAGAAAGAAAGAAAGAAAGAAAGAAAGAAAGACTTATTTATCATTGAATTGTCAGTAAAATGAGTTTAACATTTGATACGAATAGCTGTGTACACGGTGTCTCAGGAGGAATGTAAAATACTTCAGTATAATGTAGTTTGTTAATCAACATCGAATTAACCTGAAAAAACCTATGTCCGAAATGTAACTGTTTGCAAGTTATTGATGGACGATTGACGATTGAGTCCATTTGGAATCACTAACATTTGTGTAATATTTGACTCATTCACATCTATGGTTAGCGCGTCTGGCAGCGAAACCATGTGGTCCGGGTTCGATTCCCGGTCGGGGCAAGTTACCTCGTTGAGGTTTTTTGCAGAGTTTTCCCTCAACCCAATATGAGCAAATGCTGCATAACTTTCGGTGCTGGACCCCGGACTCATTTCACCGGCATTATCATCTTCATCTCAATGAAACGCTAAATAACATAAGATGTTGATACAGCGTCGTAAAATAACCTACTAAAAAAATGTCTGACTCATATGATTTGCCTGATGATTCCGTTTGGTATACTCAGTAATAGTTTCGTTCTTTACCGATAGAGTGTAGCACCTTCCAGTTCCTTGGCCAGCTTTTATTAGGAAGAAGATTGCTTTTTTTTTTGTGTTACTGTTCTGAGTAAAGAATAATAAGTGAAATTGTTTTGAAGAAGAAATAAAAAAACGTAAAATATGGAACAATAGAAAAAAATAGAACGTAAAGTGATAAGTATATGCCTACATTCAATATTTTGAGAAATGGAGCTAAAATTTAAATTGAGAACATCACCTTCACTATTAAAAAGAGACACTAAAAAGTTAAAGTGTCACAATTATTTTCACTGTGTGCAATGAATGTGTTTGGGACTCCTTATTTTGGAGAAAAAAATAAAAAATAAACACAATTTTAAATATATGTAAGTTATTTTAATTCATAAATGTAAAATTTGACAAGTAAACTGATTGACATTCTCCATTAAGAAGAAATAACTGTAAATAAACGAATTAAAATATTGACTGTTAACTACTTTCAAGGAAGATTATAAAAATTAAAAGGTCACTAATGAGCCTAATTGAAGTGTGTAATCTCAAAACTCCCTCATCTCATTTGGTCTCACTCACTCACTCACTCACTCACTCACTCACACACGATTTATTTAGGCCTGTAACATTGAATTTCAGCTTATTTTCTCCCAAAACAACGCCAGTCCCTGTCTAAAAGTTTGTGTTATTGTGCATGTCACTTGAAAACTCCCTCAGTCCGTAGAATGGTGGATAGAAATACTAGCCAGTCCTTTCATAAAAATGGACTGAACGCGTTTTGGGATTACACTCATCAATTGGCAATTATTATTTTGAGCAAGAAGTGTAAAATTTGGAATACAAAACGGAGGGATAATCACTGTTTTGAACAATGAATACAACATTTAAAATGTGAGTGTAATAATCATACAATTTCGAAGTAACATACCTAAGTTCAAAATATCTAAGTATGAACATTACCACAAGTTGAGCTTTTTACAATTGGAATTCTAAAAACATTACCATGTCGTTAAATACATCTTAAAAATGTCACGACAGCTGCCTTTGAAATTCTTACATTAGCGCTATTTAATAAACATTAAATCTTTTTACAGACGATGCATAAATCTTCCACTTCAAAACTTAGCAAAATAAAACACAAAATAAATAAATTATTATTACTCTTCTCTATTGTACACTTCAGGATATATGTGCAATATATTTTGCACTTTTTCTTTGTTTCAGAAATGCATTTTACGCTAATCTCTCGCCCTTGCTTTTTCGCTGCCGGAGTTTTAATGGCTTCAAACTGACATCAGACACATTAATGTCTGTTAAAATGTATGCAAGACATGTACAAACATATAAAGGGTTGGTTTTATAATAACACAGCTATGTTTGTTTGTTTTGCTGCAAGTCCACAATCCGCTAATAAGATATCCTGGTAGCAGTCATTCAACAAGTGCTAGCACCCTTCAGCCCTCCGTTCTTAAAGGGACATGAAAGAAGTTGTTAGTTTATATTGTTGCTCCCTTTCCAGGCCGTGTCATCCATCGAGGCGGTCAGCGCTGACCGACCGGCTGGTATTTATAACTGTAGGAGTGATTTACTACTCCAGCTTGCGTTTTATTGAACGGGATAGTAATAACAAAAGTGGATTATAGGCAGCTCAGCCTACTGTGCAGTCAGATGAAAGCTCAAGACCGGAACGCGTACCTTCTTCACGGACTAGATGAACTGCATAATTTTTAAATTTATTTTTCGATCTTCATTTCTGGTAGAATGGAATTCAGATACAAATCTACGGATGTAATCAGCAGACAGCGAAACTTCATGCAATTGCAAGTTTTTATTGATTCAAATGTATGTATTTATTCACACTGCAATGGGTATATTATACCCGGTGGCAGTGGTAACTAATTACACTCAATAATGACAATAATAAACTTATTAATTAAAAATACAATTAATGATAATACTAATAATTAATAGTAATAATAATAATAATAATAATAATAATAATAATAATAATAATAATAATAATAATAATAACAACAACAGGGAATATACTAAATTAAATGAAACGATCACTTAAAATAACATTTGAAATATTCCAGTTTGTATCTTAAAACTAAGATCGAACTAAAACTCACGAGTATATGTTCATATCTGCACAAGTACCTTTCAACATTACACTCATTTCGCTGTCAACTCACTCACTGCACTGGAACGACGACACATTTCACTGATTCTATCCTGATTTCACTAACACTTCAAAAACATTTCACTGTTCAAATACTTTGCACTGCCACTATAAACTATAAAGCTTCACTGACAGGAACACGTTTCACTTACACAACACACTTCACTGACACAACATAATTCTTCACTGATACAACACTTCAATAACAAAATATCGTTTACACCCTTTAAATACTGTGTATAATTACCGTCTATTAGTAAGGTCCTTAAGCCTATTTTTAAATGCATTTTTGGTTGTTAGTAAAGCCTTTAGTAAGTCTGCAGGTAAAGCATTCCAGTCCCTGATAGTACGATTGAGAAAAGAAAACTTTCCAGTGTCCGTCCTGTGCCTTCTTTCCCTCAATTTATATGAGTGGTCGTTCCTTGAAGAGTAATTTGGCGGCTGCAACCTATTTTTTTTATTTCTCTCCAGGCAGGCTCACCTCTGTATGTTTTGAACAGTGCGCATAATCGAATTCGCGTTCTCCTGTCCGTGAGTGTGCCCCATTTTAATGGTGAATTTTTCCGACAACACTTGAGAGCCCGTTTTTGAATCTTTTCCAGTGTCTTAATATGTTCTAATCTGTAAGGATCCCAACATGCAGCACCATATTCCATTACTGGACGTACTAGTGATTTACTAGGCATAGGCCTATTGAAAAAGAAAAAGTGGATCTTTGTCGATCATGGTTTTTACGTTCGAATGAAGTCAATTTCATGTTGTATAAATGCATATTTCGAGGATTTTTCCCTTTTCAATGCATATTAGTACTATGCAACGAGTCTATAATGGTAGTAATTAAGACGCGAATATTTTTATGAAACGATCGCAAGCGAGTTTCATAATTTTCATACGAGCGTCTTAATTACCATTATAGGCAAGTTTCATATGACTTTTTATGCTCGACCATATTTGAAATTATTCATAGGTATTCAAGTTATTCTTATGTGACTGCGGAGCGGAACTGACCTCGTACAATAGCCTACCTCGTAAATTGTGAGATGTGCGCAGACACGAAAGTATTGATTTTTTTTCCGAGAAACAGATGTCGACGACCTTGATATAATCTAGAGAGTAAAAGAAACATTAATCTTGATATAACATTGAAATTGAATTATACATTGAAAAACGAGATGACAAATTGAATTTATTTGAATATTATTTACAATTAACGCTAATTATTATAGTAACAGAACTGACTTTATTTCAAATTTAGGTTATTTATTGTGCAATTGGTGAAATCGATACTTGCGCTTTCATATGGTGCTTTCTGATTGGCGGAACACCTGAACTTTAATGAATAGGTGCACTTTAATGAGGTCCATTAAAGGGCTGCTACCAGGTATATAATTACTACATTTCGGCATAGTCGAGCATAAACATTTTTATTTCACATATTTAAATGCATATACAATAGGCTATTAATATCTTTTCTTATTTTTCCCGATTTAATATCTAATTTCAAAATTGAAGCGGTGAGATCAAAAACCATTCAAGTCCGTTTACACAAGTTTCGAGAAAAATGCAAAAAACTTTTTTTTTTATTTTTTACGTAATTATTATTTTTTCCAAGTAATATTTCTGGTTGTTTTAGAGCTCAAGACAATGTAGTATACCAACTTTTAAAGTCGTAACACTTGTAGAAATCTCCAAAGTTTAATTTCAAATTTGCAATAAATGAATGGCCACAAGAGGACTTGAATGGTTATTGACCTCACCACTTGAATTTCTGTCTGCTAAAAATGAGAATTAAAAACCAATACCTACTTACTGTAATTAATTACTGTTCAAGACATGAAATTGCTAAGACGTTAACGCATACTCCTCCCTACTGTAGGCCTATAAATTGGGTCGTTTTCCACTTCACCATAATTAAGCTCTGTATGCATAGGCCTACTAGTCGGGTAATTCTACTTTCTACTGTTTCATGAGCCTGGGCAAAAATACGCGTCGCCTTGTCATTCAGATTTTTACTCTGATTTCGTCGAACCAAAAATGAATATATTTACACAATAAAGTCACGTATGTGTGTGTCTAATGCCTACCCACTTCACTTGCGTGGTTCGGGTTCCGCATACTGCGGATAGTTCGTAGGACTATGACCCATTTTAAAGTTGCACACCACTTCGGCGGGCCGTGTTATGCATGATGTGTACCTGTGAAGAGTTACGTCATGTACTAGGGGTGAGTGTATGTGTAAGTGTTCGTGCAATTGTAATTTAGAGAATCGGTGATGATGATGATGAAGATAAGGAAGGGAGAAGGGGAAACCTGGTGCCGGCACGTAGCATCAACGGGGCCGCCAGGCTTAACGTATCCATCCGACTGACGAATTGTCATGAAACTGCTGCAAAAGGTAACAGACTCACTCGAACTGCAGTGTTACCAATTCAGGGTTTTCTCGCTAGATCTGGCATTTTTCTGTGTTAGTTTAGCGGGTAAAATTAATGAAATTTGTATTGCTGATATAGGGATTAGCGGGTATTTTTTAGCACTCGGCAAAATAACTTCATTTTATATTGACAATATAATAATTTAGCGGTTTTTATACTGTTTCATAGCGGGTTTTTAAGAATCGAGTTGGCAACACTCGAAGCAGTTCCCGGATCGCAAGGTAAAACAGTGCTTGCAAAATTTGAGTGTGGGTTAGAGAATAATCCTGGCTATAGAGAATTGTTTCAAATTTCTGACATCCTCAGAGGAAATTTCTGTACTGGTCACATCATGTGATGTCGAGAGAGCGTTCCCGGCATTTCAAGCAATTTTGACAAATAAGAGAAGTTTCTCAGTAGAGGCTGCAAAAATATTTGGTTGTCTACCGCCATAATTACGTGAAAAGCAAAGAAATTTAAAAAGTTATAGAGTTAAAGATAGACTATACCAATTCAAATATGTAGGCCTATGTAAAATAAGTAACTAATGCATTTATGGAAAAAAAAAATAGATTTAATAAAAATGATGATGGCTTAATGACAATAAAATTATTACTTGAACATATTTTCATTTATATCATATTATTAAACCAAATAAGCCTCTAAAGGTTATTTTTACTGCATACATTTAAATTATAAACTCATATTTCAACAGTTTTTACCGCATGTTTTCAGAGATTTACTGCATAAAGTTCCGTGTTCTAGTAATCATTATTGGTAAGTTTAGGAAAATATCCCGTTTCATGATAGGCCTACCTTTTCCATCATTTCCGTGGAAGAAGTGCGGGAGGATTTTTCAAAAGTAAGAAGTAACTGAATTCCTCGTATTTTCTTCATTTTCTACACAATATTAAAAATTGTGGCACTGGCATAACAAGAAACGGTACTTTTTAATCAACACCCATTGCTGTAAATGTTGAGAAGGATTATACGCTATTAAATATGAGAAGATCTATCAGGTCTCTAAGGTATAATACAGACGTGGACAAATTATTAGCAAAATTGGAGATTTTTATTATATATTTTTACAAACTATGATTCTTCAATTTAGACTACAGTTGACATCTTTGCGTATTTCCAAATTATTAGAAAAATCGAAGATTTGTGTTGTATATTTTTACAAAATTTCACTCTTCAATTTAGACTACAATTGATATTTTTACATATTTACAAATTATTTTTTATTATATATTTTTACAAAATTTGACTCTTCACTTTAGACTACAATTGATATTTTTACATATTTACAAATCATTAGCAAAAGTGAAGATTTTTATTATATATTTTTACAAAATTTGACTCTTCACTTTAGACTGCAGTTGACATTTTTGCATATTTACAAATTATTAGAAAAATTGAAGATTTTATTATATATTTTTTTAGAAAATTTGACTCTTCAATTTAGAATAGCCTACATTTGACATTTTTGTATAATTCTATCTACTGTAATGATAGAAATATGCAAAATTGTCAACTGTAGTCTAAATTGAAAAATCAAATTTTGTAAATAGAATTATCATAAAAATCGTCAATTTTGTTAATAATTTGTCCACGTCTGTAATTGATAGATAGTAACAATATTTGCCCTGGCTCGTACAGCAAAGATTGAATTGAAAAAAGACCTCGGGAATGTTTGTGTTCGCGAGCATGACGAGAGCACCAAATGTCACTTAAAGAGCACGACGGTGCTCGCGAGCACCAAATTGAGAACATCTTCCCTAGACAGAAGGATCGGGCTATAAGTTCCGTACACTGGTCATAACCAACTGTATCAAAAGAACATTTGTTTGTAGGGTACCTTTTAAAAGTGTACTGTCTCCAAGGAAACCGCAATGACGGATAGGAACTCCAGTAAGTAAGTACGAAGTTGATCTCAGCAATATGGCACGGCATGCTTGGAACGCGAATTACATACATTTACAAGGGACATATGCTGAAGAGTTCAAGCCATCCGATCGATGCTACAAATATAAATCCAACTTGTCTCCTGCTTTGCTCCCATAAAGGCATGACATTGTCAGACAACTTTTGATTTCTTTAAGTGAAAAAATACTTGCGGTATTTTTCACTTTCCATTTGCAGTTGGTATATGTTTTTTTGTTCTTACAAGAGACTGTTGAGAAATAAACTGTGTCTGCACTTGCAGGTAGACAGGCCTAAGCGACGTAAATACACTTTCTTTTCCTGTTATATTAATCTACTTTTTCACGTAGACAGCCATTACTGGCCTGCTTCACGTTTTATAAGAGGCCGTAAGGGAAATAATTCACATGTCTCTATTAACCTAACAGTCCGATACAGTACGTCAAAATATACAGTACGGTATTTTACGCTTTTCCAATTCACTGAGGGTTAGAGCAAGAATATGCAATATAACCTTTACTTTTTAACTCTGCTCTAGAATATGCCTTTAGGAAAGACCAGGAAAACAAGGAGGATTTGAAATTTAACGGATTACATCAGCTGCTTGTCTATGCGTGAATATGTTAGGAGAAAATCCACAAACGATTAGGGAAAACACATTAATTTTACTTGAAGCAAGTAAAGAGATAGGTTTGGAAGTAAGCGCCGAACAAACAAAGTATATGATTATGTCTCGTGACCAGAACATAGGCGAGTACGAAATGGAAATATAAAAATTGGAAAGTTTTTCTTTGAAAATGTGGAGAAGTTCTACTACCTTACAACAGTAACAAATATAAATGACATTCGAGAGGAACTTAAACGCAGAATAAATATGGGAAATGCCTGTTATTATTCGGTTAAGAAGCTTTTGTCATCCAGTCTGCTGTCAAAAAGCTGGAAGTTAAAATTATTTAGAAAAGAGTTCTATTACCGTTGTTCTGTATGGTTGTGAAACTTGGACTCCCACTTTGCGAGAGGAACAGGGGTTAAGGGTGTTCGAGAATAAGATGCTTAAGAAAATATTTGGAGCTAAGAGAAATGAAGTTACAGTATAATGGAGAAAGTTACAGAACACAGAACTGCACGCATTGTATTCTTCGCCTAACATAATTAGGAACATTAAATTCAGACGTTTGAGATGGGTAAGGCATGTAGCACGGATGGGTAAATCTAGAAATGCATATAGAGTGTTAGTTGGAAGACCTGAGGTGAAAAGACCTTTGGGAAGGCCAAGGCGTAAATGGGAGGATAATATTAAAATGGATTTGAATGAAGTGGGATATGATGGTAGGGACTGGATTAATCTTGCTCAGGATATGGACCGATTGCGGGCTTATGTGAGAGCGGCAATGAACCTCCGGGTTTTTTAAAAGTCATTTGTAAGTAAGTATTATTATTGTTGTTTAACTATATATATTCAATCCATTGTTGGGTCCACACCCGTGGAGTAACGGCTAGCGCGTCTGGCCGCGAGACCAATTGGCCCTGGTTCGATTCCCGGTCGGGGCAGGTTACCTGATTGAGGTTTTTTCCGGGGTTTTCCCTCAACCCAATATGAACAAATGCTGGGTAATTTTCGGTGCTGGACCCCGGACTCATTTCACCGGCATTGTCACCTTCATCTCATTCAGACACTAAATAACCTAAGAAGTTGATAAAGCGTCGTAAAATAACCTACTAAAATCCATTGTTGGAGCTTTAAAAATAAGTAACGTTTGTTTCGAATTATTTATCTGTCAAAATTGCACATTTTATATACAGGTTGCATGTTAAATTTTGGCTCGTAAACTACATGCAAAACAAACTATGCAACAACTATAAATTGAAAACATTATAGCCCCGTAGTCTATCCATTTATTGAATTAAGTTTTGCCTTCCAGAAGTTTTTGTGAAGTATGTCAATTACTAGACAGGAAAGTTAGGATGTTCTTCTGGATTGAGACGTTCGGTAGATAAATGACAAGGAGAAAATGAGGATTATTATTTTGTTAGAGAAAAAGGAAGCTAAAAACTCTAAATATTTCAAGATCATTCTAGTGAAGGAAAATTTGCGTGTTTCAGCCCTGCTACTTACAGCTAGATCTCTAAGCAAAAACTTCAATTTATCTCCTTTTCTCATGCGTTCGCGTGTGTCTGTGTACGTTGTCACGCCCCTTTCAATTGCTATAAATTAAACACGGTTATTAATGTAAAGCAGCTGATGAATTCTTACAACAATAAACGGGGTTCAAATTCTAACAAATACTTTCCGTATTTTAATGAGGAAAACAGCTGTAGGGTAAGTATTTTCTAATGGTTTCTGATAGGATTTGTTTGTGGACTCGAATGTTGCGGCCGGGGTATTTTAAGTGACGATGAAAATCTTTAGCTTGACATCCCTCGGAAAAGAAGTGAAATGAAAGGTCCCATGTCCAGACTTCATATACAGGGGATATCAAAAGTCCGGTAACACTTTCAATATTTTATTACACAAAAACTACTAGTGATAGCACTTTCAAACACACGTCAGTTTAAAGTCAAACTCTCAAAGTTATTCAGCCGCTTAATTTTCAGCGACGAAGCGACATTCCATACGAGTGGGAAAATTAACAAGCACAACTTTCTTGTTTGGGGTACACAGAAACCTCACAGAATCATTGAACATGAGCGTGATTCACCAAAGGTGAATGTTTTCTGCGCGTTGTCACAACGAAAACTGTACGGACCTTTCTTCTTCATTGAGGCTACTGTGACTGGACATTCATATCTGGACATATTGGAGCAATGGTTGGTGCCTCAAAGTAGACAAGATCTCGATGACGATTTCATCTTTCAGCAAGATGGGGCTCCGCCACATTTCCACAATGCAGTTCGTGCTTACCTGAATACGGAGATGTCTGATCGTTGGTTAGGACGTGCTGGAGTAAGGGACAGATGTTTCATGACATGGCCACCAAGGTCACCCGATATGACTGCATGTGACTTTTTTTATGGGGGTACCCAAAGGACTCTGTGTTTGTACCGCCTTTGCCACGTGATTTAGAGGAACTAAAAACCAGAATTCGAGAAGCTGCCGCCACGGTCACAGAGAATATGTTGAAAAGGGTATGGGAAGAGTTTGATTATCGTTTGGACATCTGCCGAGTCACTCGTGGTTCACACATTGAATCTCTGTAAGGTGTAAACCGAACTTTGAGAGTTTGACTTTAACTGACGTGTGTTTGAAAGTGCTATCATTAGTAGTTTTTGTGTAATAAAATATTGAAAGTGTTACCGGACTTTTGATATGCCCTCTATAAGAGAACCCAGCTATATAGACAAAATTACGTAAAACTATTTCTTGCCCTACCAAAGATTCCCTCACTCGATGGACATATCTCTGCAAGCCAATGTCTGGGTTGAGACTACAGGTAGGCTATCTGTGCAGGGTGACGTCTTAGTAGACCACAAAGAATTCTGTTGGAGAAAGTGGTAGGCAAAGTAGAAAAAATCAGAAGTAATAGGGCTACATTGGGAGCATTAAAAAGCCCTAGAACATATGCATGTACTACGAACGATATAGAATTACAGCTTTGTTGCAATTGTTGAAGAAATGAGGACAGCCTCATAAATGTGTTTTCTACATCTTACGAAAGAGAGCTGAAGTGTGTGGTAACACGACGGACGCTTTATAGCAGTCCACACTGATAGAAGTAATAGTCGAAAATACATAATCTACTTAATGGCAATCATGATTGAAATGTCAGGAATTTGACAAAAAAGATTTAGTTTTTTTTTTTCCCTCTATTTACCTGTGTCTACCTTTTCTAATGTATGAAACTGTATGCGCATTGTACTTAAGGGGACACTCAACTTAAAAATTGCAGAAAAAGTGTCATGGAAATGAAAAATTAAATTTCTATACTAACTTACGTGACAGAACTAAATCAATATGCAGAATTCTTCCCCTGTTCATTGAGAAGTCACAGTCAAATGCACAAAGCCAAAAAATAAAAAATGATAATCATCATCATCATCATCATCCTTCATGCATTAGGAAATTAATTCCTGTAGCAGCTACTGAAATTGGTCCATCCATCTTTTGGCTGGTCTTCCAATATCTCTTCTTCCCCGAGGTTTATATTTCCAAAACTTATATGGTATCCTGTTCTCCTGCATCCTTGAAATGTGAGACATCCATGTATTTCTATATTCTTCTATTTTGATGTTTAATTCATATATCTCAAGTTCTTCTCTTATTTCTTCGTTTCTTTTATGTTCTATTTTCCTGTAACCTGCTACGCTTCTCAAAAATTTCATCTCATTTGTTTGTAATCTAGAGGCATCTCTCTTTTTCATAACCCATGTTTCGCTTCCATATAGTAAACTGGGCACTGACATCACCTTATAAAATTTTAACAATGTATCTTTTCTAGCTTTTGATTTCAGGGTTCTTCTTATTGTTCCATTTATGTAATTAAATTTTTCTATTTTCTCTTTTTGATCATAGTCTCCTTTATAAGATAAGGTAACACCCAAAAATTTAAATTTATTTACCTGTTCTATGATATTGTTTCCTATTACTATTTTAGATCTTACAGAAGATTTGCCACAAAATTCCATAGTTTTAGTCTTATGTGCAGATATCTCCATATTATAGTTCTTATTTATTTTCCATAACTCATGTACTGCTCTCTGTAGGTTATTTTCATTATTTTCTATTACTACCTGATCGTCAGCGAATAGCATCGTCATTATGAAATTATCTTCATTAAAATTCTATGTATAGTTCTTTATTTTTATTTTCCATTTTCTTAATATTTCGTCCATATATATATATATTGAATAGAATAGATAATTAAAAGTGATATTTCAATTAATGATTGATTAAAAATTGAAATATTTTTATTTTGAAAAGTATTGGATCTAATGTGCTGAGATTTTACATGTTACTTTCCATGTGTATATTAAACTTTTTCTCCAAATTTGATAAGGATTGGTCAAATAGGGAAAAAGTTCCAAAATATAGTTGAGTGTCCCCTTAAAGAACCAGCATACGCCCCGCTTGTTGTTCTTTCAGTTATTTATTTTTTGAACATTTTTCTGTGTATAAAATGCTCCTTCCGAAATTGTTCGTATCCAAATCACTTTAACTGAAAACATCTGAGAATGTTGTAATGAGTACAATCATTGAAATTTTCTTCGGGATTTTATTTCTATTGGGCTTTATCATAAAGTCTGATAGGTTGAATTACAATAAAATTAAAATCATAAAAAATATGAAATTAAAATTTTTGGACAGTAATATATATGCATTAATTAAACAAGATACATTTCGTTTATTTATATGTGAGTTTTAAATACAGAACATCAGCTCATTTCCTACTCCTAGAACAGTTGTTTTCACCACAACTGATCAGCCTGTTCTCCCTGAACTATCGTTCCACGGGAAGTATCCCTCTACCACTCATAAATGAGAGGCATTTCCCTATCCGCCACCTGGGGACGCCGAGACCATGGAAGTCTGAGTCCTCCTTGCAACGATCAGGAGCATCTGCCCTATTGATCTGAACGAACCACGTGCAATACAGTCAGTGTGGTTGAACGTCGGAAAATCATGGATCTCTAACAAACCAAGTATATGAGGTACTGTTATCCTCCAAGTACTCCGTTGCCCCTGTCCTTCCTCCATAAATATCCGTACCTCATTATCTTCACATCATCAGTTCTTCCTCTTACACACCGAAGTAGCGGCATCAGATGGAATTTAAAGTGTAATCTGCACACCTCTGGTTTTGAGACTGAAGCCTAGGAATGAATGTTATCATAAAACATGAATTGGCAGTTCAACAAGTAGTCATTACGGCAGATAGATGACTATAAACCTCCCACAGCCTTGAGTCCTTGTTTCGCACATAAGTCACCACGCCCTGATTCTCACCTGCGAATCACAGTGAGCCCATAGGAGTGCGACCTGAGAGATCCAGATGGAGGATAACATGCGGTACGGGTTATGGTTCCAGGAACTTCTCCACACATTTATCCAAATACCGCAGGGTGTCCAAAATAATTATTGAATTCGACGTTCTCATTTGATGTCATGTTTCATTCATATTCTTTGTTTGTTTGTTGTGTAATACCTTCCACATTGCGGCATTAAGGATTTTCATACTTGAGTCTTATTTGAGACTTATTTGACTTATTTTACATTAAATTGTAATTGTATATATTTGACCATGTCTATGCATACATTATGCCATCGACAATAAAGTTTTATCTATCTATCTATCTATCTATCTATCTATCTATCTATCTATCTATCTATCTATCTATCTATCTATCTATCTATCTATCTATCTATCTATCTATCTATCTATCTATCTATCTATCTATCTATCTATCTATCTATCTATCTATCTATCTATCTATCTATCTATCTATCTATCTATCTATCTATCTATCTATCTATCTATCTATCTATCTATCTATCTATCTATCTATCTATCTATCTATCTATCTATCTATCTATCTATCTATCTATCTATCTATCTATCTATCTATCTATCTATCTATCTATCTATCTATCTATCTATCTATCTATCTATCTATCTATCTATCTATCTATCTATCTATCTATCTATCTATCTATCTATCTATCTATCTATCTATCTATCTATCTATCTATCTATCTATCTATCTATCTATCTATCTATCTATCTATCTATCTATCTATCTATCTATCTATCTATCTATCTATCTATCTATCTATCTATCTATCTATCTATCTATCTATCTATCTATCTATCTATCTATCTATCTATCTATCTATCTATCTATCTATCTATCTATCTATCTATCTATCTATCTATCTATCTATCTATCTATCTATCTATCTATCTATCTATCTATCTATCTATCTATCTATCTATCTATCTATCTATCTATCTATCTATCTATCTATCTATCTATCTATCTATCTATCTATCTATCTATCTATCTATCTATCTATCTATCTATCTATCTATCTATCTATCTATCTATCTATCTATCTATCTATCTATCTATCTATCTATCTATCTATCTATCTATCTATCTATCTATCTATCTATCTATCTATCTATCTATCTATCTATCTATCTATCTATCTATCTATCTATCTATCTATCTATCTATCTATCTATCTATCTATCTATCTATCTATCTATCTATCTATCTATCTATCTATCTATCTATCTATCTATCTATCTATCTATCTATCTATCTATCTATCTATCTATCTATCTATCTATCTATCTATCTATCTATCTATCTATCTATCTATCTATCTATCTATCTATCTATCTATCTATCTATCTATCTATCTATCTATCTATCTATCTATCTATCTATCTATCTATCTATCTATCTATCTATCTATCTATCTATCTATCTATCTATCTATCTATCTATCTATCTATCTATCTATCTATCTATCTATCTATCTATCTATCTATCTATCTATCTATCTATCTATCTATCTATCTATCTATCTATCTATCTATCTATCTATCTATCTATCTATCTATCTATCTATCTATCTATCTATCTATCTATCTATCTATCTATCTATCTATCTATCTATCTATCTATCTATCTATCTATCTATCTATCTATCTATCTATCTATCTATCTATCTATCTATCTATCTATCTATCTATCTATCTATCTATCTATCTATCTATCTATCTATCTATCTATCTATCTATCTATCTATCTATCTATCTATCTATCTATCTACCTACCTACCTACCTATCTCTCTGTCTGTCTGTCTGTCTGTCTGTCTGTCTGTCTGTCTGTCTGTCTGTCTGTCTGTCTGTCTATCTATCTATCTATCTATCTATCTATCTATCTATCTATCTATCTTATCCATTTTTTATGTTTCTTCACAAATGAACAAAAACATTTTTCCCATTAAAATAAGAATTGTTTCACTTTTTAAAATATAATTTTTTTAGTATATATGTGAGGAATAGAATCTCAATAGGATACTTTGTTCAGTAAGGTTTTTATTTAAATGTTAAAATTGCAGAAAAGTTTTGGAAGTATACCCAGGAGAAGGCAAGTTTTGGAAACAACATAATTGAATAAGACATGGTTTGGAAAAACAAAAATCTTCCATGTAAATTAAATTTTCTATTGCAAGACTTCAAATCAGAAGTTATACATTGTTAAAGAAGTAGGTACTTTAAGGTCAATGATTAGTATAAAAAAAGACAGCTTATTAAAATATTCAAAATACTCTCATAACGAAAAAGTTTTCAAATGTCTTAAGCACAATGAACTGATTCAGAAGCTGGTTCACCACAACGGTCAACATCTGATTCAACATTCTGGGCTTCATCAGCGCGATTTAAAAATGTAGTCCTTCCATTGGAATTATAATAATAATAATAATAATAATAATAATAATAATAATAATAATAATAATAATAATAATAATAATAACATTTTTTCGGATCTATACCTTCTCTTTTGAAGTTTCTGAGCAAATTTCTTGTCCCCCTTCTTAAAAATAGGTACGATTATGGACTTCTTCCATTGTTCTGGTACAATTTCCTTTTCCCCAATTGCAAGTACAAGTTTATAAATTTCGCTAGATAATGCCCTTCCACCCTCTTGTATTAATTCTGCTGGAATTTGATCAATACCTGGAGACTTGTACTTTTTCAGATTCTCTTCAATTCGACTTCAGAAAGTGTGGGTTCCGGTATGAATGGCTCAGCAGTTTGTATTTGAATTTCGTCCTGATCATTTCTATTTGGCCTATGAACCACTGTAGTGTAGAAAAATATGGTTATAGCGACAAGATATCTGGCAAGACGAGGCCGAGGATTCCCCGCAGATTACCTGACATTTGCCTTACGGTTGGGGAAAAAATATTAGGTCCCCTACTTTTTCTAGTGTTTATAAATGATCTTGCCCCCCTAATAAAAGATGTAGGTCATCCCATATTATTTGCAGATGACACAAGTATAGTAATTACAGCCAATAACTCCAACACATTCCAATCTTCAACAGAGGAAATTCTCTTCAAAATATATGACTGGTTCTCAGTCAATAAATTAGTATTAAATTGTAATAAAATTAACACAATTCAATTTAAATCCTGTGCAAATTCAACCTCGCAAACTTCTAGCGCAATAATTAACAACAGATTCCTATTAGAAACAACGACAACCAAATTTATTGGCTTAAAAATCGATAATGTGTTAAATTGGAAAAATCATATTAAAAAAAATTACCCCCAAACTAAATTCAGCTTGTTTTGCTATTAGATCTATGCAAAAGATAGTAAATATCAACACCTTAAAAACAATATACTTTGCATACTTCCACTCGGTAATGAGTTTTGGAATAATATTCTGGGGAAATTCCACAGATAGTAACAGTATATTTCTATTACAAAAAAAGAGTAATTAGAATAATAGTAGGTGCCAAATCTAGGGAATCGTGTAGGACTATTTTCAAAAAGTACAAATAATGCCCATGGCTTGTCAGTATATCTTTTCATTAATAGTCTTCCTCGTATGTAATCGTGAAAACTTTGTAACTAATTCAACAGTTCATAGCATAAATACACGTCAAAAAATGACTTTCATACTCCATCGGCAAATCTATCGTGCTATCAAAAGGAGTGCGTTATATGGCAGTAAAAATTTTTAATAGCCTCCTATCGATATAGAAAATGAAACTCAAAACATAAAATTATTTAGGGCCAAATTAAAGAAGTACCTAATTTCTCACGCCTTCTATTCTGTAGATGAATTCATGACATTCAATAACGCTTCATGAAATTGATACTAAAACTTTGTGTTGTACTAGTAGACTATATTGTAAATCTCGTCTGCATATATATTTCATCTAGACTGTGACTATAAATTAAGATTTTATAATAGTATTAAGTTTTTTGACTTGTTCCATATTCTAGCTGTAAAGCAATGTATGAATACCATGGAATGTTAACAAATACAATACAATACGATGCAAAGAGGAGAGTCACAATGTAGATATTGGCAGAAGGGAATGATGTTCACGAACAAGGAGAAAACAGAAGGAAAATTATATAAGGACGAAGTGGGGGGGGGGAGAAGAAAAGTGTTGGGGATGTCTGAAAGGTAAGAGTTTAATTTTTTTGTCAGAGATAAACATTGTTCTATGTGGAATTGAAAAAAACCTCATATAGCTAACGGGTTTGCATAACGACGTGTCGCCACCACCGTGCTTGCTAATGGCGTAACGCGGTAGTTATATTAGTAACAGTCGATGCCCCCGTGAAGCTACCATGGCCATGCAATTACTGTCAAATGTCACGTACGTCTGCATTACACACGAAGTGCTTATACTTGCTACGTCTGCTGAAATATTTTTAATCGGAACTATTTTTAAATTTGCGAATGTATAAATATGCAGATAGAGAGCATATTAGTGACATTTTGACAATATTCGGGAGGTAATAGAAAGGATCAAGATACCTGTGATTTTTAGGAGATGTAAAAAGTTTCGGCCGAAGTCACCGCCTACGGCCAGATTTGAACCCGCAAACTTCTGATACAGCAGCTGGCAGACCACTGAGGACGCTTAACTTGATATAATATGCAAATATAAAAACATGGAAGGAAACAGTAGTTCCCAAGTTACCTTTGAGTAGCATTATGTATGTATTTGAATACGTAGGATAAGTATGTTTTGAATTTTATTAAATACTAGCCGTACCCGTGCGCTCCGCTGCACCCGTTAGAAATAAATATAAAGTAATTACATAATTAAAATAGGACATTTGATGCAGGGAACATTCGTGTTTGATAGAAGGATAAATCGTTTAATGTGTTACTTAATTTAAATTGCATCCAAATAATTATAAAACGATCATTTTGGTCTAGAGACACTCATTTGGTGCAATGACAATTCCTTTAACATGTTTCTTAATTTTTATTACATGCAACCATAGTTTAATGAAGATTGACATCATTTAGATTTAATGTATTTTATTTTACTTGTTATAGGTTTCCATTGAATTATGCTAATAACTTAATTTTAACCCTTGTTTTCTACGTATTAAGAAAATGGCGCTTGGCCCACTATGGTTCTGAACCCTTCAAATAACTTAAATTATATTATATAACATTACATATTATATTATATTATATTATATTATATTATATTATATTATATTATATTATATTACATCAGAAGTTACTGTAATAACATTATAGCATTATGTCCATCTAGAGAAACTACACTTTCCAATGGCGAAATAATAATTAATTATACAAATCGGTTAATTTAGCTCCCGATATTACTTCATACAGACACAGAAACATTCTCTGTAGGCTATCTTTCATAGCTTTCGATTGTTGCTGTCCAAGGCCCCTTATAGAAGAAGTCATTTGTTTTTAATTCATTACACGGCCTTAGATGGCAATTATTTTAATTTTAAAACTCATTTATCTCATTAAATATCAGTCCTATCAAACTTTCTTAAGGAATAAAACTTATCGAAAATTATTTTTAAAGAAACTTTTGTTATGTAACATATTTCACAAAAATCAATAATAAACGAGATATTTCGATTTATTTAATTCAGGCCTCCTTATAACCCCCTTTTAAATAATGTATTTTGAATGCCATATAGCCTAAAATCTAACGAACTTAATTTATATTCAAATTTTCATCGAAATCCGTTCAGACATTATCGCGTGAAAAGGTAACAAACATCCAGACAGACAGACAGACAGACAGACATAGAAACAAAAATTTCAAAAAAGCGATTTTCGGTTTCAGGGTGGTTAATTATACATGTTAGGACCAATTATTTTTGGAAAATCGAAAATTACCAGAAAAATTTCGGCTACAGATTTATTATTAGTATAGATTACATTATATTCATACATGCACTCGGCAAACTTGCTTCTCGCCCACGTAACTTCGTATCTCTGAATAACGTCATAGTTGACTACATAGCAATCATCTTTAATATTATAAAAAAGCTTTGTTAATAAATTGCACCGAAGCTAGCTAAATTATATATGACAAAATTGGCCATACAGAGTGAGTGAGGAGGAAAGGTAGCCCTGAAAATATTGGTGATTCTGAACAAAAGTTTATATGAACATATGTTCTGTTTTTAACAGAATCTGACATACAGCTGATTGAAGATCACGGGCGTCAGCCATGGGCGATGCTGATGATTAGGGCCTACATTTATGGCAGAAGACAATGTCGAATATTACAATCAAGATACTGCCGATCTGCCTACAGCAGGGCTGGGCACATTACGTGATTCTGAGAAATCTGCGCTGTGTGCTTTAAAGAGCGGGTTTGCGAGCGGTGTGACGTATGCATACTGTACGTCATTCAGTGTCGGTGCAGTGGTGACTCTGCAGTATGATGACGAACTTTGAAGATGGAGATTCCGCTCATACACTAAAGCGTCCCGCTATTCCCAATGCTTTTAATGTATCATGTGAGGAGGAGTTCTTTTTGGTAGAGAGCAGTGGATTAGCAAAGTGTTTAATTTGGCATAAAAGACTCCAACTGATTAAGAAGTTCAACATCCAACGACATTATTCTTTACAACATGCTACTGAATATGACAAATATGTTGGTAAAGAACGCCATAAATTAATACAACTCAAAGAAAATGTTTCTCAGGTACATTATATTAGAGTATCTATTTGATATTTACATTGCATTATAAGTTGTTATATATGTAGTAATATATAATTTCAAGTTACACAAGTTTTATGATATGTAATATTATATATCATGAACTGTGATATACTATACTATGATATATCATAATATTTGTACATTTTAAAATTATGTATTACTAAATGTACTACAATAACTTATAATGCAATATAAATATCGAATAGATAATCTAATATAATGTACCTGAGAAACATTTTCTTTAAGTTGTATTAATTTATGGTCATATCATATCATATCACATACCATATATCATATATCATATCATATCATATCATATCATATCATATCATATATCATATCATATCATATCATATCATATCATATCATATCATATCATATCATATCATATCATATCATATCATATCATTCATATCATATCATATATGGCATCGCATCACATTATATTATATTATATTATATTATATTATATTATATTACTAGTTGTACCCGTGCGCTCCGCTGCACCCGTTAGAAATAAATATAAAGTAATTACATAATTAAAATAGGACATTTGATCCAGGGAATATTCGTGTTTGATAGAAGGATAAATCGTTTAATATGTTACTTAATTTAAATTATATTTAAATAATTAAAATGGAATCATTTTGGTCCAGAGAGCACTCATTTGGTGCAATGACAATTCCTTTAACATGTTTCTTATTTTTTTACATGCATCCATAGTTCAATGAACATTGACATCATTTAGATTTAATGTGTATACTTTATTTTACTTGTTATATGTTTCCATTGAATTATGATAATAACTTAATTTTAACTCTTGTTTTCTACGTATTCAGTAAATGGCGCTTGGCCCACTATGGTTCTGAACCCTTCAAATTAATTATATTATATTATATTATATTATATTATATTATATTATATTATATTATATTATATTATATTATATTATATAAAAAGTGTGTTGATAACGGATGTACCCCGATAAGTAAGTTTTCAATTTGTTATGGGGGCTCTCGAATCTCTGGAGGAACAAATTTTATTTTACAACAGCGCAACATAATCTGCTTGGCCCATTACCCAAATTTTTGCACTGCATTTAATGCATATATATTTTATGTATTTTAACTCGATTCAATTGAGCATAGTTAAAATTTGGATTATAAAATAATGACATGTTAAGCTAACATATTATTACTGCATACTAAATCAATACACTCTCGTTGCTCGTTAATTCTCTGAGATAAACATTATTTTAAGAAATACAGGAAACGAATACACAGAATAGCCTATCAAGTTTTCTGTGCATAAGAAGCTATTTTAATCTTACCTGTCCTCAATTCACTCAGAAGTTACTGTAATAACATTATAGCATTATATCCATACAGAGAAACTACACTTTCCAATGGTGAAATAATAATTAATTATACAAATCGGTTAATTAGCTTCCGATATTACTTCATACAAACACAGAAACATTTTCTGTAGGCTATGATTCATAGCTTTCGATTGTTGTTGACTAAGGCCCAGACGAAGTCATTTGTTTATTTCATTACACGGCCTTAGATGGCAGTTATTTTAATTTTAAAACTCATTTATCTCATTAAATATCAGTCCTATCAAAATTTTCCAAAGGATAAAACTTATCGGAAATGATTTTTAAAGAAATTTTTGTTATGTAACATTTTTCACAAAAATCAATAATAAGCGAGATATTTCGATTTATTTAATTCAGGCCCCCTTATAACCCCCTCTTAAATAATGTATTTTGAATGCCATATAGCCTATAATCTAAGTTACAACAAACTTAATTTATATTCCAATTTTCATTGAAATCCGTTCAGCCATTATCGCGTGAAAAGGTAACAAACATACAGACAGACAGACATACAAACAAAAATATCAAAAAAGCGATTTTCGGTTTCAGGGTGGTTAATTATATATGTTAGGGCCAATTATTTTTGGAAAATCGAAAATTACCAGAAAAATTTCGGTTACAGATTTATTATTAATATAGATATCATATCATATATTATATTATATTATATTATATTATATTATATTATATTATATTATATTATATTATATTATATTATATTATATTATATTATATTATATTATATTATATTATGTATTAACAGGATGACAATAATGCATTTAGTGAATCGATCATGAGAATTAACTACAAATTTTGTCACAAAATTGCAAGGGAATTGAAAATATTCAACGAAGGTGAATTCATCAAGCGATGTTTAATTATATTGGTAGATGAACTGTGTCCACAGCAAGTAGGGGAAGTGGAAGCCATATACCTGTCTCATAGAACTATGGTGAGGAGGTTGCAGTATGTGCGTATGGGTTGTGTAAATAAGCGTAATGATTTGTGTGTGTGCATAGAGCGAAGTTTATTTCATCTATCTATACTAATAATAAATCTGTAGCCAGAAATTTTTCTGGTAATTTTCGATTTTACAAAAATAATTGGTCCTAACATATATAATTAACCACCCTGAAACCAAATATCGCGTTTTTGAAATTTTTGTTTGTATGTCTGTCTGGATGTTTGTTACCTTTTCACGCGATAATGGCTGAACCGATTTATACGAAAACTGGAATATAAATTAAGTTCGTTGTAACTTAGATTTTAGGCTATATGGAATTCAAAATACTTTATTTAAAATGGGGGTTATAAGGGGGCCTGAATAAAATAAATCGAAATATCTCGCTTGTTATGGATTTTTGTGAAATATGTTGCATAACAAAGGTTTCTTTAAAAATGATTTCCGATAAGTTTTGTTCTTTGCAAAATGTTGATAGGGCTAATATTTAATGAGATAAATGAGTTTTAAAATTAAAATACAATGCCATCTAAGGCGATGTAATGAAATGAAAAACAAATGACTACGTCTGTAAGGGGCCTTGGACAACAACAATCGAAAGCTATGAAACATAGCCTACAGAGGATGTTTCTGTGTTTTTATGAAGTAATATCGGAAGCTAAATTAACCGATTTGTATAATTAATTATTATTTCACCATTGGAAAGTGTAGTTTCTCTAGATGGACATAATGCTATTATGTTATTACAATAACTTCTGAGTGTTCTATTTTGCTAGGAAATGAATCCTTGAAGTACAATTTTTGACCTCGTCTAGAGATGAGCTTAAACGATATTTTCAAGTATCTGTGACAACTGTGACTGTGACAATTAAATATCTGTGACTATTATCGGTGATTTTGTCACACCGATATTTCATATCGATACCTAAGCACAATATGCATGAATTACACCGATATTTTGTCACACCGATAAAAATTAGCAGGAAATATTGAAGAGCAGTGAAATATGAATACGATTTCTCTATACACACCACTCATCAGTGATTTATATGGGAAAATCCAACAAAGAAATTGTGTATATGTACCATTAACAAATAAATACTTAACTAACTGAACAGTAACATGTCGAAAGTTAACCTCATGTACCAAGAGGTTATATTGTAGATATTGAACCAGTTGATCATTTTTAAATGTAGTTTAGGAATGGAGAAATTGAGGTAATATGATTATCCTAATCGTTTTAAAAATTGATCCTTTTATTGTATATAATATAATGGATAAATTATTTTAAGTCATGGATTAACATAACATTGAGTCATAGAATAAAAACTAACGAAACATAAGTATTCGGAAAAACATTGGAAAATAATTACAAAACAAAACAGTTGTTCAGACAGGATTTTACACAAGATTAAGTACTGGTAACCAATGGTGTTATTATTTAAATCGTGTAATAACTACGTAATTTATAATAAGATGGAGAAACTACGGCCCGATTGCTGTTATTGTATCATGCGCACGCGCAAACCTACGACGTAGAGGAGAAAATATCAGTCACAGAGTACTGAATACGGAGCAGATTTCGATAGAGATATTTTGTCACAGATATTTCGCGTCATCAGTCACAGGTTTGTCTGTGACAAAAGAATACCTGTGACAAAATATCGGTTTGTGAAATATCGGCCATCTCTAACCTCGTCCAAAGAAAAGCACAGTCCTGGCAAAAACAAATAGAATTGCCATGAATAATTGTAAAATTGTCATGTGTCCCGCGCCATAGCATCGTGGTCTGAGGCTGTACTTCCTGGATTGAAAATTATTTTTGCCAGGAAACGAATCCTTGAAGAACACTTTTTGACCTCGTCCAAAGAGAAGCACATTTCTGGCAGAAACAAATACAGTTATCATGAATAATTGTAAAAATTTCATAAATATGTCCCGTGCCGTAGCGCCGTGGTCTGAGGCATCATGCCTAGACTCGAGTTACGGAATGCGCGTCGGTTTCAGTCCTTATAGCGAGGAATTTTCTCACGAAATTTCGGCCAATGTATGCGACTGGTGTCTACTTAGCATTGTGATGAATTTGGGAACCTACGATAGGTAGCGAAATCCTATTTCGAAAATCTGCTATAATAACTCAGAGATCATCATCCCTTGGATGATCGTTCACCTCTGCTGAGGCATGTGAACGTGAGGCCAGCAGTCGACAAAAATCCATTAATAAATAATAAAAAAATTGGACCTAACTAAAAAACTAAAAATAAAACAATAACAAAAAAGTAAAAGCCGAATTTCTGGTCAGCACGGATTATTATTATTATTATTATTATTATTCTTATTATTATTATTATTATTATTATTATTATTATTCCATGTATTGTGGGTCCCTATCACCACGGCATGGCGCGTCCTCAGGTTGCGGATAGAGGAGACGGCCTCCAGATATGGAGGGTAGCTGCGAATATATTGAATAAGCAGTCGTGGACAGCCGATAAGGGGTGGTCCTCCAGCTTGGGGGTTGGGCGAAGGGCTAACAACCCATCACCGTAAAAAACAGCTTGTTACGTATCCCTATAATAAGCCTCGGAATAGGACTGATTCTCTGGCACGACCACAGCTAAGGAATAAGGATTTGAGATTTGGCACTTGGAACGTAACTAGTCTTTATAGAACAGGAGGGGTAACATTAGTAGCAAACGATTGGACTCTCACTCTGAGAGAGGAACATAGGTTCAGGGTGTTTGAGAATAAGGTGCTAAGGAAAATATTTGGGGCTAAGCGGGATGAAGTTACAGGAGAATGGAGAACGTTACACAACACAGAACTGCACGCATTGTATTCTTCACCTGACATAATTAGGAACATTAAATCCAGACGTTTGAGATGGGCAGGGCATGTAGCGCGTATGGGCGAATCCAGAAATGTATATAGAGTGTTAGTTGGGAGACCGGAGGGGAAAAGACCTTTAGGGAGGCCGAGACGTGGATGGGAGGATAATATTAAAATGGATTTGAGGGAGGTGGGGTATGATGATAGAGACTGGATTAATCTTGCACAGGATAGGGACCGCTGGCGGGCTTATGTGAGGGCGGCAATGAACCTTCGGGTTCCTTAAAAGCCATTTGTAAGTAAGTAATTATTATTATTATTATTAAAAGCTGTTTTATAAAAATTTAAACATTTTACTATTTTGCGTTATATAAAAACGTAATTAAATTTTTTATGATACGAATTTTCACCCTAGTGCATATCAGTGTTGCATATTACTGAATCGGTATTATGGTTGACAATTGAGATGAAAAGAAATTGCAGGCAATATGCAGCAATTAAGCTTTGGCCCTTGGCAAGCAATACGATTGGCACGGAAGATATTAAAGGCCTGATCTTCTTTGATCTGAACTCTGAAGCTCGCCGCCTGTAGCTGATGATAGCGATGCGATAATAGCACTAGTGAAAAATAATCGGAGTCAAAACTTTTAGGGTGAAGTAATAGATAAACTCTATAGTGTTATTAAACAAATATTCCTATATAATTATTATATGTACCTAAGTAAGTATTATTATTATTATTATTATTATTATTATTATTATTATTATTATTATTATTATTATATAATTTCGAAGCAAATATTGCTTCAGGTGTGTCTAATTTTTGCTCTTGTTCACGGTATGGAGCATCAGTTCGAGCAATTTTAAAGTCCAAAAAAGGAAGTTAAAAGAATCCTACTATTTTTCAACTCCCTGTAGATATTTTTTATGTTTTATTTAGACGGTCCTTGTTTTACGTGTCGGCCACGTCGCTTTTCTGTACTTCTTGAACAGCAAACAACAGCAATAACTAATAATGCATGTCTTTAGAAGCGGCGCCAAAGATCCTAGGGAAGCAGAAAGCAGAAAAAATTGCATGTACTCTGTGCATATAATAATAGATACATATTTATCTGAATATCACGGAAATGTATTTTTTTTCAGAATCTATACTAATAATAAATCTGTAGCCGAAATTTTTCTGGTAATTTTCGATTTTCCAAAAATAATTGGCCCTAACATTATAATTAACCACCCTGAAACCGAAAATCGCTTTTTTTGAAATTTTTGTTTGTATGTCTGTCTGTCTGTCTCGATGTTTGTTACCTTTTCACGCGATAAAGGCTGAACCGATTTATATGAAAATTGGAATTATAAATTAAGTTCGTTGTAACTTAGATTTTAGGCTCTATGGCATTCAAAATACATTATTTAAAAGGGGGTTATAAGGAGGCCTGAATTAAATAAATCGAAATATCTCGCTTAATATTGATTTGTGTGAAAAATGTTACACAATAAAAGTTTTTTTAAAATCATTTCCGATAATAAGTTTTATTCTTTGAAAAATTTTGATAGGACTGATATTTAATGAGGTAAATGAGTTTAAAAATTAAAATAACTGCCATCTAAGGCCGTGTAATGAATGAATTAAAAACAAATGATTTCGTCTATAAGGGGCCTTGGACAGCAACAATCGAAAGCTATGAAAGATAGCCTTCAGAGATAATGTTTCTGTGTTTGTATGAAGTAATATCTGAAGCTAAATTAACCGATTTGTATAATTAATTATTAATTCACCATTGGAAAGTGTAGTTTCTCTAGATAGACATAATGCTATAATGTTATTACAGTAACTTCTGAGTGAATCGAGAACAGGAAAGATTAAAATAGCTTCTTATGCACAGAAAACTTGATAGGCTTTTCTGTGTATTCGTTTCCTGTATTTCTTAAAATAATGTTTATGTACACATTCATTTAAATCTCAGAGAATTAACGAACAACGAGAGTGTCTTGATTTAGTACGCAATAACAGTATGTTAGCTTAGCAATCCATTATTTTATAATTCAAATTTTAACTATGCTCAATTGAAACGTGTTAAAATACATAAAATACATATGCATTAAATGCAATGCAAAAAAATTGGGTAATGAGCCAAGCAGATTATGTTGCGCTGTTGTAAAAGTTGATCCTCCTGAGATTCAAGAGACCCCATAACAAATTAAAAACTTACTTATCGGAGTACATCCGTTATCAACACACCTTTTATATAATGTAATATAATATAATATAATATAATATAATTTAAGTTATTTGAAGGGTTCAGAACCATAGTGGGCCAAGCGCCATTTACTGAATACGTAGAAAACAAGGGTTAAAGGTAAGTTATTACCATAATTCAATGGAAACACATAGCAAGTAAAATAAAGTATAGACATTAAATCTAAATGATGTCAGTGTTCATTAAGCTATGGTTGCATGTAATAAAAATTAAGAAACATGTTAAAGGAATTATCATTGCACCAAATGAGTGTCTCTGGACCAAAATGATCGCATTTTAATTATTTGAGTACAATTTAAATTAAGTAACATTTTAAACGATTTATTCTTCTATCAAACACGAATGTTCCCTGGATCAAATGTCCTATTTTAATTATGTAATTACTTTATATTTATTTCTAACTGGTGCAGCGGAGCGCACGGGTACGGCTAGTTAAATTAATAAGAGTGTTATAAATTCTGTACTGTACAATGGATTGATGTAATATCCTTATAAACTATTACGTACTGACAGACTGAATGACTAGAACAACCGTGGCTCTTGTTACATTAATGCAGGGAAGGTAGCTGTAATGCGAGTCCGCCACTGCGTGAGCGTTCTGCTCCGGCTTGGAATTGAAGTGCCTTGCGGAGCGAGAGCAGCTCTGGCCGACTAAATGGACCCGCTCTCATGCCCGGCCCTGGCCTACTGTGACGCTCACAAAGACGTCTGGTCATAGAGAACAATGTCGACATTTGCGATGATGACGAAAGTTGACCATGACAATAAAGAGGATGATGAGGACATCATAGGACATGAAGCGACAACAATGACGATGACAGAGAAATATCATAACAATGACAGCGATTATTACGATGATGATGATAATGAGATGGAAATAATGAGAACGACTGTTAATTATGATGACAACGAAGAGAATAAAAACTAAGGTGACGATTAGACAACAGTGGTCATGATGATTGGAGAAAACTAAGTTGTAAGTTTAACGAAAATACTTACTTACAAATGGCTTTTAAGGAACCCGAAGGTTCATTGCCGCCCTCACATAAGCCCGCCTTCGGTCCCTATCCTGAGCAATATTAATCCAGTCCCTATCATCATATACCACCTCTCTCAAATCCATTTTAATATTATCATCCCATCTACGTCTCGGCCTCCCTAAAGGTCTTTTCCCTCCGGTCTCCCAACTAACACTCTATATGCATTTCTGGATTCGCCCATACGTGCTACATGCCCTGCCCATCTCAAACGTCTGGATTTAATGTTCCCAATTATGTCAGGTGAAGAATACAATGCGTGCAGTTCTGTGTTGTGTAACTTTCTCCATTCTCCTGTAACTTCATCCCTCATAGCCCCAAATATTTTCCTAAGCACCTTATTCTCAAACACCCTTAACCTATGTTCCTCTGTCAAAGTGAGAGTCCAAGTTGCACAACCGTACAGAACAACCGGTAATATAACTGTTTTATAAATTCTTACTTTCAGATTTTTTGACAGCAGACTAGATGATAAAAACTTATCAACCGAATAATAACACGCATTTCCCATATTTATTCTGCGTTTAATTTCCTCCCGAGTGTCATTTATATTTGTTACTGTTGCTCCAAGATATTTGAATTTTTCCACCCCTTCGAAGGATAAATCTCCAATTTTTATATTTCCATTTCGTACAATATTCTGGTCACGAGACATAATCATATACTTTGTCTTTTCGGGATTTACTGCCAAACCGATCGCTTTACTTGCTTCAAGTAAAATTTCCGTGTTTTCCTAATCGTTTGTGGATTTTCTCCTAACATATTCACGTCATCCGCATAGACAAGAAGCTGATGTAACCCGTTCAATTCCAACTGAACTTTCCTAATGGCATATTCCAAAGCGAAGTTAAAAAGTAAAGGTGATAGTGCATCTCCCTGCTTTAGCCCGCAGTGAATTGGAAAAGCATCAGATAGAAACGGACCTATACGGACTCTGCTGTATGTTTCACTGAGACACATTTTAATTAATCGAACTAGTTTCTTGGGAATACCAAATTCAATAAGAATATCATATAATACTTCCATCTTAACCGAGTTATATGCCTTTTTGAAATCTATGAATAACTGATGTACTGTAACGAAAATAATTATAAATAATTGATTAATTGGCGATCTTACTCGTGTTAATTATGTAAGCATGTGCGGCTTAACAGCTGTTTCGGTGCTACTTGACACCATCCTCAGAGCCTTCTGTGTCCCGGCGTCATCTCAACTTCGCTGCCTGTTGTGTGGGTGCGTTCGTGTGATGAAGAGTTGAGTCAAATAGTGTCTGTGTGTTCTGAAATTGATCTGTGTGTTGAACGCACGAACGCACCCACACAACAGGCAGCGAAATTGAGATGACGCCGAGACACAGAAGGCTCTGAGGATGGTATCAAGTAGCACCGAAACAGCTGTAAGCCGCACATGCCTACATATTAAGACGAGTAAAATCGCCATTTAACTAATTATTTATATTCAAGTGTTAAAAGTAGTGTACGAAAGATTCAACATGGATATTATTATTATTATTATTATTATTATTATTATTATTATTATTATTGTTATTAGCCTATTATTATTGTTATTAACCTATTATTATTATTATTATTATTATTATTATTATTATTATTGTGCGGGAGAACCACAACAACAATGACAATCACCATGATAACGCGAAGTGTCACAACGAAGATGAGCTGATGACCATGGCAGTGACGATAATGGTGATGGTAGTCAGCGCATTCCGAATCTCACCGGTCTGGTTGCATCAATGACGTCACGTTGCAGCGAAATAAGGAACAAAACTGCTGGAAGGATCGATGGCTGTCATGGCGACTGTACAAGTTGTTGCCTGTGCTACGCTAGCAAAATTTTGCGAAATGTTCGTACTGTCATCTCGTTCAAAGAAAAGATAGCATAAACAATTTATTTCTTGAACCGGTAGTAATAACGGGTCCGTTGACATGTTCGCTCATAAGCCATTAACATATTGTTTTACGTTGTGCTCATTGCAAACAATACAGCAGAACTACTGGGTGTTCAGTTCAAAATGTGTCATGTGGCTAGCCGATGAGCCTAGAGAATTCAATCTTCCTACACTTCCGCAGAGGCGTATTACCTAAATGCGAGAGAAGTTGCCTAGCAAGTACGGCGTTCATTCTGAAGATGACTTACCGATACGTACGGTAACGCCAGTAGTGGCAAGAATGTGAACTGTTTGGAAACACGTACTGTCGGGATATGGGGAGAGGGTTAAGACGATTACTTACGTATTTGTTGACATTAACTTGGACGGTCAACATGGACACGGAGCATTTTGATTTGTGTTGTGGAATGTTGCCGTACGCAATCGATGATTACAAATACCCTGCGTACGACTTGCCCGCGCAAAACACAGTCCGAAAGAGGTTATGGTACCACACAGACTTTACAGACCGCCATCTGTTGCTACGACATTCAAGTTATACCGTACACGTTCTCAAGTTCAGATTGAACGCCTTGATTAATAGGAAACTTCTCTGACATAAAAGTTGAAACTCGCTTCAAATCGCTGACTCACAACAGTGACGTCATGACACACTTTGAAATGAACACCCAGTGCATATCCCTTTCAGTTCTTCGGTAAAAATCTTGGCATTCACATGGATAATAATCTCAACTGGGACATGCAAATCACAGAAACCTGCAGAAAAGTATATTCTATTATTCATGTGCTAAAAAGGATAAATGTTCATCTTCCCTCTTGCTTAAAAAAGTCCCTTGTGCAGACCCTTGTATTTCCCTATTTTGACTATGCTGACATTTTACTGACTGACCTTTCCAGCGACAACAAAATGAAACTTCAACGTGCTCATAATTTGTGTGTACGTTTTGTAAGCAATGTTCGTAAATATGATCATATTACCCCATCCCTGGAAGCAATAGGTTGGCTTAAACTAGATAAGAAAAGAAATTTACATTCACTTCTCTTTCTCTTCGAAATCTTGAACTCTTCTATTCCTTCGTACCTGTCGTCTCGCTTCACTTACCTTTCTTCCCACCACAATCTGAACACACGCTCTCGCCATGAAACAATACTAACAATACCATCCCATCGCACCTCCTCATACTCATCCTCTTTCACAATAGCCCTGCCAAGACTCTGGAATTCGTTACCTGCTAGCATCAGGGACTGTCGAAATAAAATTCAATTCAAACGCAAACTTACTAGGCACTTGGTCAGTAATTGAGACTCGTTCAGACATGGTTTCTTGTAAATAGTTCTTTTAATATACCACAAAATATCTCAATATCCGGTAATTTCATCACTATAGAATTTTGTTATTGTAGGTTTAATTTGTAATTTAGTAAATACAAAAATATTCTTTGTTCTTAACTTCTATGATAAAATGTCTAGCTTTCATTAATCAGGTATTCTTGTCGTACTTTAATTTTTATTGTAATTGTAATTGTAATTGTAAATTTAATATTAATTGTAATCTTATTGTTCATGTTATAGTTGTAATCCCCTGGTAGAGGGGCAGAGAAGGCCTGACGGCCTTATCTCTACCAGGTTAAATAAATAAATCTAAATCTAAATCTATAGCAGAACACACCGCCATGACACAACAGTGCACGATGTTATTCGTCTGCTAATTCCCGTCCTATACAAGAACCAATCAGATTCACTGATGGCGGCTGATGGAGATTGCCACCACCTCTGCAAGCTGATGGCACCGGTGCCACACCGGTGGAGCATCAATGACGTCATCGGTGGAATTCGGAATACCGTGATGCCATCGGATTGCTCACCGGTGAGATTCGGAATACGCTCTGTGACAATGGCAATTACAAGGGCAGGGAAGAAACCTGAGGAGCATGGCGACGACCTTGCGAGACAATTTCTTGACCACATTTGTCTGACACACCCAACTGTATTGATACGTTGCCGCAACGGCGTAACCGAGCTACTGAGGGTCTTACTGAAAATGCTTGGTAGTCAAGATAAATGTGCAAGCAGTCCCCCGTGGCTACGAGGGAGAATTATTTCGTACGGACTTGTGAAGCAATTACAGAAGTAAAGCGAGCGGCGGCTAAGGGGGGAGGGACCGGACAGGTCATTGGTAGCCGGCGATAAGTACTGTGACTTAGTATTCAGTTGGGGCAAGTGGGCGTGGGCCGCCACTCCTACGTGGGGGCCAATAGGCCTGCTTTTAGATCAAGTTTTATGATGCTGTGTATCGGAGGTCAAACTAGTCTAACATTTTTATTTTACTCTTATTTCCGTTTCGTCTTTTTTTGGTTTTTAGTTTTAGTTCCTTGTACATGTTGAACTTGTCTTGCTTGATCTTATTCTGTGGGAACCATTCCTTTCTCCATCTCTACCAGTGGCGGCTCCTGCGTATTTCTTAAGAGGAGGAAAGAAGTTAACAGCACGAAATGATACCTTCTTGAATAAAACATGCTACAAATTAGCCTACATACTTAGTTACTTACTTACTAATGGCTTTCAAGGAACCCGAAGGTTCATTGCCGCCTTCACATAAGCCCGCCATTGGTCCCTATCCTGTGCAAGATTAATCCAGTCTCTATCATCATATCCCACCTCCCTCAAATCCATTTTAATATTATCCTCCCATCTACGTCTCGGCCTCCCTAAAGGTCTTTTTCCCTCCGGTCTCCCAACTAACACTCTATATGCATTTCTGGATTCGCCCATACGTGCTACATGCCCTGCCCATCTCAAACGTCTGGATTTAATGTTCCTAATTATGTCAGGTGAAGAATACAATGCGTGCAGTTCTGTGTTATGTAACTTTCTCCATTCTCCTGTAACTTCATCCCGCTTAGCCCGAAATATTTACCTAAGCACCTTATTCTCAAACACCCTTAACCTATGTTCCTCTCTCAGAGTGAGAGTCCAAGTTTCACAACCATACAGAAGAACCGGTAATATAACTGTTTTATAAATTCTAACTTTCAGATTTTTGGACAGCAGACTGGATGATAAAAGCTTCTCAACTGAATAATAACAGGCATTTCCCATATTTATTCTGCGTTTAATCTCCTTCCGAGTGTCATTTATATTTGTTACTGTTGCTCCAAGATATTTGAATTTTTCCACCTCTTCGAAGGATAAATTTCCAATTTTTATATTTCCATTTCGTACAATATTCTGGTCACGAGACATAATCATATACTTTGTGTTTTCGGTATTTACTTCCAAACCGATCGCTTTACTTGCTTCAAGTAAAATTTCCTTGTTTTCCCTAATCGTTTGTGGATTTTCTCATAACATATTCACGTCATCCGCATAGACAAGAAGCTGATGTAACCCGTTCAATTCCAAACCCTGCCTGTTATCCTGAACTTTCCTAATGGCATAGTCTAGAGCGAAGTTAAAAAGTAAAGGTGATAGTGCATCTCCCTGCTTTAGCCTGCAGTGAATTGGAAAAGTATCAGATAGAAACTGACCTATACGGACTCTGCTGTATGTTTCACTGAGACACATTTTAATTAATCGAACTAGTTTCTTGGGAATACCAAATTCAATAAGAATATCATATAATAATACAAATTAGCCTACATACATACATTTAAGACCAGGTAGTGTTGGGGTTGGCCTTCCCTTCTGTATAGCAATAATCTGTTCTTGTAAACTGAGTTTCCTAAATTTTACAAAATGTATTATGTTTTCTCTTCCCTTCATTGTTGAATAATTGCGCAAATTAACAATTACAAGGAAATTCACAACCTGCAGCATTTCTCGCGCACACTACAGCATCACACGTGTTGGAAGAGACCAGCTACTAACAAGTAACCGGAACCGTTTTACGGAAATGGGAATGGGAATGGGAAATAATCTGAGGAAAGCGAGACACTGCACCCAACCACGCGGTGTGTTGCCACATGTACATTTCACAAGATCAGTATCACATGCTTTTGAAGAATGTCAGGTTTTGTAGCTGTTGCCCTGTCTAGTAGACAATGAATGGAAGTGAATTTCAGGGGCCAAAAGACCTGCGATACTAACGTAGAACTAACTACTACTTCTTTGTTTTTTATAAACCCAACTTTAACTTCCAAATATCCTTGAAAGATTCAAACCATGAATTTTTTTTTATTTTATTGGGTTATTTTACGACGCTGTATCAACATCTAGGTTATTTAGCGTCTGAATGATATGAATGTGATAATGCCGGTGAAATGAGTCCGGGGTCCAACACCGAAAGTTACCCAGCATCAAACCATGAATAGTAGCCTATATAAAGTGCAATGAATAATATTTATTTATAGTTTAAAAAAAAGTTTATATGGTATCTTTCATAGCTTTGGGTTAAAACTGTTTTTATTGTGTCTCCTCCTAGATGTGTTATAGTCCGGTTGAATGCAGCATCGTTAGATGGCAGCGGTAGCGAGCTTGCTGCACGACCAGTCGGTTTCTATTTCCCGCCCATGCGCTGATTCAGAGGAGGATCTCCTCCCTATTAGTTCATTTACTTGCTTTAAGTGTCTGCTTCTTTCTCTGGCCGCTAGCGCGCTGTTGTCTATGTGTGTTAACTGCAGTAAAGGAGGAATGGATTGAATTTCCTCTACACAAAAAATCTCGCATCTTCCTCACAGTTTTCTAGCAGCATATGAGCACGCGTCGTTTAAAACTCGATCAACCGAGGTTTTTTTTATAGCTGAGACCTTAAAAATTATCGAATCTTCCTCGAATTTCAAGGCACATATTTTACTTGGTATTTACTTTCAAAAGAAAAAAAAATGTGAGGAGGACGTTCCTCCCTTCCCTCCCCCGAGGAACCGCCACTGATCTCTACAGTCTGCCTCGAAGTTCAAGTGAAGCAGCATGTACTGTAGGTCTACCCTGTTGTAATATGACATGTCAAAACAAAAATACATTAAATACATGGTTGTCCGATTCAATCAATCCAACGAACCCGGATTCGAATTTCAGCATGCAATATACAGGGACATTATTTTATTTTTACTTCAATTTTTATTGTACCTGAGATTTTGAATGCACTTCACTCCCACCCCTTCTACTAATGAATTTCCAACTGTCCTCTTCACAGAACCAAGGCCGCATATAGTAATCAGTACTGAGTTAGTGAGTATAGTACGTTCCAGAAATATGTTCGCGTTTTCCAGTGAAGAAAGAGCTTTCAATATTGAATCATATTTTCGCACAGGTACTGTCGTCCGTTTGCCTACGTCGCATCCCGATTTCCCCCACCTGCTTCTGCTTGCCCCTCTGTAAAGATTAGTAATATTATACAACTATTTAAAATAACTTAATTAAAAGGGCCTCGTTAAGTAATTAACTGTCACGTGATTTCCTCCCTTTCTACGATCCTGCGACATGACCACTTGGACGGACAGTAGATAGCATTTCTGAGTAATTTTATCTGTGCGGATCGGGCAGAAGTGAAGATTGAATTTACAGTACGTAAGGTACTCTTTTATAGAGTATGTACAGAATTATTTCAACATGAGTTACTAGTTCGAAGGACGAAACTTGTAATTGGAATTGGGTAGAATAGTCTATAGTGCGATAATATCCAAAAAGAACTGAAGCCTGTATCGAAATGAACGGCCACCATTTTCAAAAATGTGTTTAAATATCCATATTATGATTATTTTTCAATTTAACGTCATTCTCTATATTGTACGCTAATGTGCTGTAGACAGTATAATATACACTGCATAATGAATACGTCCACATGGCTAACTCAGTCCGTGAGTAAAAACACTCATTGTTAATACTGTACTGTATTTTTATTAAAGAAGAACCTAATGAAAATGATCAAACTCAAAATTGCGATATTTCCTAGTTTACGTAAATGGATGAACTACGTTTCTTACACCCTATACCTTTCAAAGTGTTTTGTTTGTATTTTACGCCAGTATCATTGAACTCCAGTCGTGGAAGGGGGTAGCAAACTTTATTTCTGGTTCTCAAACTTAATCCAGAAATATAGCCAGGTTAATATTAAAAGTGTTAGTAAAAATAAAATGATGTCCCTGTATTTATTTTTTGTTTTTGATAAGTTACACTTTATTTTGTTTTAAGTGAAGAACTTGCTGTTAAACTCGCAGTGAAATGTGTTTGTTTTTGTTTTGGGTCTGGCCCTACCTTGTTTTGTCTTATGCGATGATTTTGCTAGTGCTAAATGGGTGTTATTGCTTATGAAGTCCATTCATATTTAAGAACTTGAACAAACATGCAAAACTATTAGTAATTTAAACATAAGTAATACGCCTGTAATAATTTTAATGTCATTGATTGGTATTACTTTATTTTACTCGCTAACAGGTTCCGGTTGTTCAGCCACTAATATATTTCATAAATCTTTAATTTCTTTTCACTGCAGCAAAAGAAACCCCATCAACTACCATGCATGCCATACATGGACCCTTCCCCTTACTTTACCACGGATTTCAATTGACTGTAGTAGCTGAGTTTTGAACATTCAATCTTAGGTTAGCTATTTTGGCCACCCATCTGACAAGAGAATTTTAAAATAAAATGTATTCAAAATCTCTTAAACTGCATACACGAATCTCCAAAGCAGGTAGACGAAAAAAATACCCGCCCATATTAACTGCAAAGGTATATAATAGTACATTATGCAACGAGCCTATAATGATAGTAATTAAGACGCAAGTGTGGATATTTATAAAACGAGCGCAAGCGAGTTTCATGATATTCATACGAGCGTCTTAATTACCATTATAGGCAAGTTTCATATGACTTTTCATGCTCGACCATATTTCTAACTTGAAATTACCGGTATTCAGATGTATACATTTTATTTGTATCTGACAAGATCGGAAGTGACCTTGTTCTAGGTCTTGAATTGTGAGATGTGCGCAGACGCGAAAGTATTGATTTTTTCCGAGGAACAATAATGTCATTGACCTTGATGTAATCCCGTTAAACTTGATATAACCTTGATTATTGAATTCGACATTAAAAAACGAGATGACGAGTTGAATTTATTTGAATATTATTTACAATTAACGCTAATTATTATAGTAACAGAACATAACCTTTTGCGACAGTATTGGATTTCCAGCCTCCGTGAGTTTTCGCTAATTCTATTTCGATTGCATATCCGATAATAATCGATACTTGCGGTTTTATAACGGTACAAAGCTGACTTGTCATTAGCTGAACACCTGTAAGCTGAGTTGTCATTGGCTGAACACCTGTACTTTAATGAGTAGGTGTACTTTAATGACATGCATTAAAGGACTGCTACCAGGTGTATAATTACTATATTTCGGCATGGTCGAGCATAAACTTATTTAAAATGTTGCAATAAGAAAGAATAGACCATACTTGGAGGAAATAGTTGAATTCCCATCCTCCACAAATACCTACACTGTCACGTGACATGCGACATAACCGTGTATGCAAAGAGACTAAGGGGAGGGAATGGAAATACAAGGAAAACGAGAGAAATGCAGAGAGAATAAGGGGAGGGAATGGAAATACAAGGAAAACAAGAGAAATGCAGAGAGAATAAGGGGAGGAATGGAAATACAAGGAAAACTAGAGAAATGCAGAGAGAATAAGGGGAGGGAATGGAAATACAAGGAAAACAAGAGAAATGCAGAGAGAATAAGGAGGGAATGGAAATACAAAGAAAACAAGAGTAATGCAGAGAGAATAAGGGGGAATGTAAATACAAGGAAAACAAGAGGAATGCAGAGAGAATAATGGGAGGGAATGGAAATACAAGGAAAACAAGAGAAATGCAGAGAGAATAAGGGGAGGGAATGTAAATACAAAGAAAACAAGAGTAATGCAGAGAGAATAAGGGGAGGGAGTGGAAATACAAAGAAAACGAGAGAAATGCAGAGAGAATAAGGGGAGGGAGTGGAAATACAAAGAAAACAAGAGTAATGCAGAGAGAATAAGGGGAGGGAATGGAAATACAAAGAAAACGAGAGAAATGCAGAGAGAATAAGGGGAGGGAATGGAAATACAAAGAAAACAAGAGTAATGCAGAGAGAATAAGGGGAGGGAATGGAAATACAAAGAAAACAAGAGTAATGCAGAGAGAATAAGGGGAGTGAATGGAAATACAAAGAAAACAAGAGTAATGCAGAGAGAATAAGGGGAGGGAATGCAAATACAAGGAAAACGAGAAAAATGGAGAGAGAATAAGGGGAGGGAATATAAATACAAGGAAAACAAGAGAAATGCAGAGAGAATAAGGGGAGGGAATGGAAATACAAGGAAAACAAGAGGAATGCAGAGAGAATAATGGGAGGAATGGAAATACAAGGAAAACAAGAGAAATGCAGAGAGAATAAGGGGAGGGAATGTAAATACAAAGAAAACAAGAGTAATGCAGAGAGAATAAGGGGAGGGAATGGAAATACAAAGAAAACGAGAGAAATGCAGAGAGAATAAGGGGAGGGAGTGGAAATACAAAGAAAACGAGAGAAATGCAGAGAGAATAAGGGGAGGGAATGGAAATACAAAGAAAACAAGAGAAATATAAAGGTAATAAGGGAAGGGAATGGAAATACAAGGAAAACCAGGGGAATGCAAGGAGAACAAAAATGAAATGTAAGGGCAAGGGCAATAGAAGGAAAATGAGGTCAATGCAAGGAGAACAAAAGAAATGCATGGCGAACAAGGGGAATGCTAGGATAAAAAGGAAATATAGGGAGAACAATAGGAAGACAAGGAGAACAAGGGTAATAGAAAGAGAATAAATGGAGACAATGGAAATACAATACAAGGGGAATAAAAGGAAAACGAGGGCAATATAAATAGAACAGGGGGAATACAAGGACAAAAAGGAAAGTTACACTTTTGTGTGACAGTCAGTTTCAAGTTACGCCCCATACCTACTGATGTGTAAGGCATACAAGAAGACCAAGGGAAATACATAGAGGACAAGAACAGCACAAGTAGAAGAAGGCGAATATGGGAACGATAAAGGATTTCATTTATATGTGACGGTCAGTTTCTAAGTTACTCTCCTCATATGAAGTGAGAACAAATACGTAATTCTACGTAAAAACCTGCCGTGACGTAAGTTAGAACCTTTTAATATAAACCTAGAGAAAAATGAAAATAAATAAACCAGACACCATAATTGGATAAATTAACACCAAGACTTGTCACAATTATTCTTATAATTAGTAGAGCTTATGGGATGTAACGAAATATTGAGAGATGTGGCGTGATATGGATTAGGGGTGGAGTGTAAGAAAATCCCACGTCCCACACTTTTAGGCTGGTATTATGAACCCATTATGCTACGTCCAGACTTCGATTTTGACGGAAAATGACTGAAAAATTTTGCCTGAAGCTCTCTATTAGTTCACAGGATTTTTCATGTGCTGTGAATGAACGATAAAGGCCTTCTAGCTCTAGAACCCAAACTAAGGGTTTTATCGCCATTTAAAATCAATCACCTCGCCCGGATGAGAAGGCACGACTGCAAACATAGAGGAGACATGTGGAACGCACACACCTTCTAGTGTTGGCGCTCTAGGAAATGTTACAGGAAGGTTCACTGAACAACTTTGTGCCATAACGGTAGCCCCATATTTGGATATACTGCTCAGAACAATAATTTGGTACTGCTCACATCACACGAATGCGATTGGCCGTCATCGTAATCATTCTTGGATTGGGTTAGTGTTACAGGTAACGCTGTGAGAAGACTTAAAATAGCAACAGTTATAAACAAAGTATCTAAGTAAAGTAGGCTATCTTTTGCAAGCGATACTCCAGTACTGTTCGAAGACACAATGTAATTAAAGTCGAAAGGAAATATACAAGTATATAAAGAGCAATCTTAATTTATTTAAATTTCAATTTCATTTTATTATTTTAGCTTTCAGATAAGTTGAATCAATATTTTGAAAAAAAATATTATTTTAGTCAACAACTTATCGTTATTAGGATGAGGTGAAGGTTCAAAACATAACGTAAGCGTTAACTTAAGAATATAAACGTTACGGTAAAATCAAGATCATTCACGATGGGAACATAAACATAACAGCAAACATACTTGGTAACCATGGAAACATAACAACGACGACATTTCCTCATATTCTGTCGTATACTTCAGCGCTCCACGATTGTGTTCTGTTTGCAAATCACGTAAGCATAAGCATGAAAGTTTGGAGTTTGCAAACTTCCATGTTAACGTCTTACGGTAATGTTTATGTCAATGCTTATGTGAATCATTGTGAATGATCCCATTTGGTAGCCTGGGCGCAAACGTCTGTGTTTATGTTACGGTTATGTTTAATTTTCATTGTGAATGGGTCTTAAAAACCTATTACTGTAGCTCATAAGAACATAATAGCATTCCACGAATATTTTCAACCTTTCTGTAGGTCATCTTCAGATGGTGTACAATAGATGCGTAGTTATGTGAACACAGTGGTATATATATAGGTAGATATGGAGGTTATATGAAACCACATGTACAAACGTATTGTGTGGTTGAGAGTTAGCACAATTAACATAATTATAATGTCTATGAAGTCACTAATAGCATGTACTGACATTATTTACTCTAGAAATACATAAAATTGAACATCAAATAAAATAATCATTACAATAAAACTTGATACAGCGGTGGAAAAAGTCGGTAGGCTAATAATAATAATAATAATAATAATAATAATAATAATAATAATAATAGTAATAATAATACTTACTTACTTACTTATTGGCATTTAAGGAACCCGAAAGTTCATTGCCGCCCTCACATAAACCCGCCATTGGTCCCTATCCTGAGCAAGTTTAATCCAATCTCTACCATCATATCCCACCTCCCTCAAATCCATTTTAATATTATCTTCCCATCTACGTCTCGGCCTCCCCAAAGGTCTTTTTCCCCGCCGGCCTCCCAAGTAACACTCTATATGCATTTCTGGATTCGCCCATACGTGCTACATGCCCTGCCCATCTCAAGCGTCTGAATTTAATGTTCCTAATTATGACAGGTGAAGAATATAATACTTGCAGCTCTGCTTTGTGTAACTTTCTCCATTCTCCTGTAACTTCATCCCTCTTAGCCCCAAATATTTTCCTAAGCACCTTATTCTGAAACACCCTTAATCCCTGTTCCTCTCTCAAAGTGAGAGTCCAAGTTTCACAACCATATAGAACAACCGGTAATATAATTGTTTTATAAATACTAACTTTCAGATTTTTTGACAACAGACTGGATGATAAAAGCTTCTCAACCGAATAATAACAGGCATTTCCCATATTTATTCTGCGTTTAATTTCCTCCTGAGTGCCATTTATATTTGTTACTGTTGCTCCAAGATATTTGAATTTTTCCACCTCTTCGAAGGATAAAGCTCCAATTTTTATATTTCCATTTCGTACAATATTCTGGTCACGAGACATAATCATATACTTAGTCTTTTCGAGATTTACTTCCAACCCTATCGCTTTCCTTGCTTCAAGTAGAATTTCCGTGTTTTCCTAATCGTTTGTGGATTTTCTCCTAACATATTCACGTAACCCGTTCAATTCCAAACCCTCTGTGTTATCCTGAACTTTCCTAATGGCATATTCTACAGCAAAGTTAAAAAGTAAATGTGATAGTGCATCTCCTTGCTTTAGCCCGCAGTGAATTGGAAAAGCATCAGATAGAAACTGACCTATACGGACTCTGCTGTAAGTTTCACCAAGACACATTTTAATTAATCGAACTAGTTTCTTGGGAATACCAAATTCAATAAGAATATCATATAAAACTTCTCTCTTAACCGAGTCATACGCCTTTTTGAAATCTATGAATAACTGATGTACTGTACCCTTTTACTCCCATTTTTTCTCCATTATCTGTCGAATACAAAAATCTGATCAATAGTCGATCTATTTCGCCTAAAACCGCACTGACGAGCCTTTTCGCCACGGCTGCTCTAGAGTATGCTATTAAGAAAGTCCAGGATAACAGAGACAGAGAGGGTTTGGAATTAAACGGGTTACATCAGCTGCTCGTCTATGCGGATGACGTGAATATGTTAGGAGAAAATCAGCAAACGATTAGGGAAAACACGGGAATTTTACTGGAAGCAAGTAAAGAGATGGGTTTGGAAGTAAATCCCGAAAAGACAAAGTATATGATTATGTCTCGTGACAAGAATATTGTACGAAATGGGAATATAAAAACTGGAAATTTATCCTTCGAAGAGGTGGAGAAGTTCAAATATCTTGGAGCAACAGTAACAAATATAAATGATACTCGGGAGGAAATTAAACATAGAATAAATATGGGAAATGCCTGTTATTATTCGGTTGAGAAACTTTTATCATCCAGTCTGGTGTCAAAAAATTTGAAAGTTAGAATTTATAAAACAGTTATATTACCGGTTGTTCTTTATGGTTGTGAAACTTGGACTCTCACTTTGAGAGAGGAACATAGGTTAAGGGTGTTTGAGAATAAGGTGCTTAGGAAAATATTTGGGGCTAAGAGGGATGAAGTTACAGGAGAATGGAGAAAGTTACACAACACAGAACTGCACGCTTTGTATTCTTCACCTGATTTAATTAGGAACATTAAATCCAGACGTTTGAGATGGGCAGGGCATGTAGCACGTATGGGCGAATCCAGAAATGCATATAGAGTGTTAGTTGGGAGGCTGGAGGGAAAAAGACCTTTACTGAGGCCGAGGAGTAGGTGGGAGGATAATATTAAAATGGATTTGAGGGAGGTGGGATATGATGATAGAGAATGGATTAATCTTGCTCAGGATAGGGACCAATGGCGGGCTTATGTGAGGGCGGCAATGAACCTCCGGGTTCCTTAAAAGCCAGTAAGTAAGTAAGTAAGTAAGTATTAAAAATTGCATATCTATGTGTAATATTATAAAGTGTGTCAAGTAAGTTTTCCAATGATTATATGTAGCCCATGTACTTTTTTTTTTCTGTGAACTGCAAATAATAAATATCATATCATAAATGACCTCTAATCGGTACGGAGGCTCAATGGTGGCGCTTTTGTCTTATAAGCCACAGGGACCGAGTTCGAATACCGGTCGATCCACCCTGAATTTTTAACTTGTGTCGGATAAGCTCGTGGTCCAAACAAAAGGGGTTTTCTTCGGGTACTTCTGTTCCCCTGTGACATCCCAACAAGTCTTCATTATCACCATCATTTATTATGGGTGAAACCGTAAATCTACCGCCCATGACGCTTTCTAGATAGTCTCTGACGAATTACGTTTCTCAGCTACTAGCGACATCTCTGAACTCCGCTCTAGAATGAGGCGAATAACGGCGAAGTTAAGGCCTCTACCATAAAAAACTTAATGATGTCTGACGTTTATCCAATCTATACTAATAATAAATCTGTAGCCGAAATTTTTCTGGTAATTTTCGATTTTCCAAAAATAATTGGTCCTAACATATATAATCAACCACCCTGAAACCGAAAATCGCTTTTTTTAATTTTTGTTTGTATGTCTGTCTGTATGTATGTTTTTACCTTTTCACGTGATAATGGCTGAACGGATTTAGATGAAAATTGGAATATAAATTAAGTTCGTTGTAACTTAGATTATAGGCTATATGGCATTCAAAATACATTATTTAAAAGGGGGTTATAAGGGGGCCTGAATTAAATAAATCGAAATATCTCGCTTATTATTGATTTTTATGAAAAATGTTACGTAACAAAAATTTCTTTAAAAATCATTTCCGATAAGTTTTGTTCTTTGAACAATTTTGATAGGACTGATATTTAATGAGATAAATGAGTTTTAAAATTAAAATAACTGCCATCTAAGGCCGTGTAATGAAATAAACAAATGACTTCGTCTATAAGGGGCCTTAGTCAGCAACAATCGAAAGCTATGAATCATAGTCTACAGAAAATGTTTCTGTGTTCGTATAAAGTAAAATATCGGAAGCTAAATTAACCGATTTGTATAATTAATTATTATTTCACCATTGGAAAGTGTAGTTTCTCTAGATGGACATAATGCTATAATGTTATTACAGTAACTTCTAAGTGAATTGAGGATAGGTAGGATTAAAATAGCTTGTTATGCACAGAAAACTTGATAGGTTATTCTGTATATTCATTTCCTGTATTTCTTATAATAATGTTTATGAACATATTCATTTTTATCTCAGAGAATTAACGAACAACGAGAATGTATTGATTTAGTATGCAGTAATAGTACGTTAGCTTAGCAATCCATTATTTTATAATTCAAATTTTAACTATGCTCAGTTGAATCTTGTTAAAATACATAAAATACATATGCAATAAATGCAAAAAAAAAAAATTGGGTAATGAGCCAAGCAGATTATGTTGCGCTGTTGTAAAAGTTGTTCCTCCTGAGATTCAAGAGCTCCCACAACAAATTAAAAACTTTCTAATTCGAGTACATCCGTTATCAACACACTTTTTCATATTATAATATAATATAATATAAACATAATAATAAATCTGTAGCCAAAATTTTTCTGTTAATTTTCGCTTTTCCAAAAATAATTGGTAATAACAATTAAGAAACATGTTAAAGGAATTGTCATTGCACCAAATGAGTGGTCTCTGGATCAAAATGATCGCATTTGAATATTTTAAATACAATTTAAATTAAGTAACATATTAAACGATTTATCCTTCTATCAAACACGAATGTTCCCTGGATCAAACGTCCTATTTTAATTATATAATTACTTTATATTTATTTCTAACGGGTGCAGCGGAGCGCACGGGTACGGCTAGTGAAAGAATAAAGTGGTGTAAACACATGCACGTGGTCTTAAGTGGCAGTGACTCTGTTGCCTGGTGAACGGATCTGTCGGTGTTTTATGGTTTACATCACTTCATTCTTCCGCTGAACAGAGCAAGGGAATGCAACACATCCAATACAAAGTATCCAACTCTTGAATTCATCTCACTGGCTTTGTTGAACGGAAATTTTGTAGGTTTCGAGGATCACAGAAATGTAATTCTCGAGCCACATATGTCCCGCGGGCCTAGTAATGGTGCCGAGCATTATTCCCGGTCGCTGTTATGCATCTTCCAGAGAGAACGGCTGGCGAGGTCCGCCAATACCAACAGCAATCGCTCACCCATCTACGTCTGCACGTGCCGCCGCGATTCAGATCGCAATATTCACAAGCCGCTCGTAACTTTAACACCCGCTAGGAATGCGCTGTCCTCATCGTAGATGTGTCTACACGATGTGCTATCATCCAGGTCAAAATAAATCGACAGGCAGGGCAAGAGAGAGGGAGAGGGGAGACAAGACTGCACTCAAACTAAGCTGACGCAATTCTTGTTATTATTATTACACACGTTCCTACCTTCAAGTCGTATGATATTCATAGTGTAGTGGATTTGATTTTTTAAAATCTGAAACAAGTATTACAGCATCGCTGTGTCTCCAAAAGCCGCTAGTATGTGCATTTAAACAGATTTTTCAGGAGAAAGAAAAATAATTATCTGTAGTAATGTCACGAGAGGTCTGAGATCTGCCGATAAATCCACGAGCGAAGCGAGTGGATTTATCTGCGAAATCTCAGACCTCGAGTGACATTTATTAGGACTATTTCGTGAATAAAATAAAAATTTAAATAATATATCCCTAAAATTCGATCACAAAATGTTAATAATTGTATATTAACGAATACTTAACCTATTCAGACATTGTGAAGTTGAAATGCTCGTAGATGAATATCAATTACTGCAATAAAGAAATTCGATGTTATTATTCAGTAATGCCAATTGCGAAAAGCGAAATACAGGTTTAACAATGTTAATTACATGTACTGCACTTTTCTCTTATTATTATAACAAATACATTTTCATTATCTGCTGAAATCATGATTTAATTTAACAGTAACAGTGGGGACACTACCAATGCTTATGTATTCACAGCGAGACATGTTGCTACACAGTGAAGCCATCTCTGTATAGATAGGCATAATTAAAACACGGATTTTATTACGCCATACGGAAGGCAGTTTTATCAAAGACGTTATTACTATGCAAGGTCTATGAGTTTGATATGCGATGATGTTACATAAATTTGAACGTCTATTAATTGTTTAATTTCAATACAAATGTTATAGGCTACAATTTTATAGGTTACGTTAGGCCTACCTGTGGAAGCAGGACCAATGTCAGCTGTGCCTTATTTCGGCCTTTACTCAGTGCTACAGGAAAGCATTTTTTATAGCTCGACAAACGCATTCTCGCTGTAGTGTGTAACGGAACTAAAGCTGCATCTACACAGTTCAATATTCCAATCGCGTATGCGTGCAATCTGGGAAGAATATTGAAAGAATCAAGTTTAAAAGGTACGTTCAATTAAGATGCATAAAGATTTTGTGTCTACATGGTGTGCCGTTTTGAACGTGGTCTTCACTGCGTAAATATATTAATTAATATTAAATATCAATCTTGCATTCATTGCTTTAAAGTTGAAAGAAAAGTTTAACCGTGTAGTTGCATCTTAATGTATTCATGATCATCAATTTACGGGGAAACAGTTGGCGACAACGACTAAACAAAAGAACGACCATGCGATAAATTGATAGCGATAAATCTAGCTGCAGAAATTATCGCAAAGTCTGACTGTGATTGGTTGGAATTCAAAATTTCATTACACTTCATTGGTCGAAAATGGAATGACGTCATATAAACGAAATAGTCACTTTAATTCCCTTGATTTTCAGTATAATTTCAATCATTACGTGATAAATAACCTGATTGAGGTTCTGGCTGATACGTACAGATACGGAAATAAAATTAGGAGCTCCCTTATAGTGTAATTTCCGCTTACAACACACTGCGCATGTGCAGTAAACAAAAGCCCCTGTATATATGCTACTTTTGGACAGTCGTGCGAAGTTGTTGCCTACATACAGGTGGACTCCCATCAAGACTTGCTCTAAATTTTAATTCGGTATCTGTAGGCTACATCTATTGTCAGGCAGTACATCTCACTTGACGATATGTGTCAGAGGAAGAAGAATAAAATTGTTTGTATGTATCTGAAGTCTAATTAGTGTAATATGTAGCTAGTCGGTGATGTATGCAATGGAAGGGGAAAGGAACTGGCCATTCTACACCATTATCTCCTGACCAGTTGCCTCATAAGTGGTGCCTTCTTGGTATCACTTGTGAGGTTCAGACCTGTCTTCGGACAGTTGACTAAACACAAAAAAGTAATAAAATAAAATATCATGAAAAATGATGAAATTATACCGAAAGTAAATTTGAAAATCAAGGGAATTAAAAATGATAATGTTGTATTTCTCCTCAAAAATCTGTTTAAATGCACATAGCGAATTTTGGACGAGCAGCTACGTGTAGAACCTCGCTAATCCGAGTCTTGGGAATCCTAGGCTACGTCACATCCGAACCACTTAAATCACTTGCATGTCTGTAGCCTTAATGTGGATCCTCTCCCCAGAGTTCGAGTCTCTACCACAACAGTAGGAGGCACTCTGTTACTCGAGCAATTGCTTGACACTTCCGTGGAAAAATGATGTAAAATGTAAGCAGAAACCGCTTAAGGATTTATTCAAAAAGTAACGTCAACATCGTTCTTTCTTTCTAGCTAAAAAAATCAATCTGAGTCATATTACTGTACAAAATACCCTTAGTTTAAGTTGTTATTGCTTTTATTTCCTGTTTTACGTTTTTTTTTTTTTTTGTATGACTCTCCGTATAACGCGAATTCGATTATGCGCACTGTTCAAAACATACAGAGGTGAGCCTGCCTGGAGAGAAATAAGAAATAGGTTGCAGCCGCCAAACTACTCTTCAAGGAACGACCACTCATATAAATTGAGGGAAAGAAGACAGAGGACGACACTGGAAAGTTTTCTTTTCTCAATCGTACTATCAGGGACTGGAATGCTTTACTTGCAGACTTACTAAAGGCTTTACCAACAACCAAAAATGTATTTAAAAATAGGCTTAAGGACTTTACTAATAGACGATAATTATACACAGTATTTAAAGGGTGTATTTTGTTATTGAAGTGTTCTATCAGTGAACAATTATGTTGTGTCAGTGAAGTGTGTTGTGTCAGTGAAGTGTGTTGAGTAGGTGAAACGTGTTCCTGTCAGTGAAGCTTTATAGTTTATAGTGGCAGTGCAAAGTATTTGAACAGTGAAATGTTTTTGAAGTGTTAGTGAAATCAGGATAGAATCAGTGAAATGTGTCGTAGTTCCAGTGCAGTGAGTGAGTTGACAGCGAAATGAGTGTAATGTTGAAAGGTACTTGTGCAGATATGAACATATCATACTCGTGGGTTTTAGTTCGAACATAGGTTTAAGGTACAAATTAGATTTACTTTAAATGTTATTTTAAGTGATCGTGCTTCATTTAATTTAGGATGTTCCCTGTTATTATTATTATTATTATTATTAATTATTGTTAGTATTAATTATTAGTATTATTATTAATTGTATTTTTTATTAATTGTGTTTATTATTGTCTTTATTGAGTGTAATTGGTTACCACTGCCACCGAGTATATACCCATTGCAGTGTGAATAAATACATACATAATCCGAGCTATTCCAAAATCAGAGGTAAGCTATACTCATGACTTCGGATTATCGAGATTGTAGGCTTACTAGATTACAAATAGACCTACTACCAAATCTTATGACAAAAATTACAATTTTTCTTTATCCCAGACGGTTGCTGGCTCTGTGCTCAACCACCCAACTTGTAGGGCCATGACTTTCTATCGGTGGCGTTTGTAGTGCCACCTACACCGTAAGGAAGCGGTTCTCTTCTTTCGGGGCGTGTTCCCTTAGCTAAGTCCCAATTATAGCGTCGGAAAGTAGATTTTTCTCCCTTTCGCATCTCAGCCGCCCATAGGCCATGACGAAGACATGTATGAAGAGGACCTGACAAGACACTTGGAGCCAATTTATTTTTCTAACAAAAAGTCCAAAGTATAGTTTCCTCCGGAAGGGAAGGAAAGGTAACTGATTAGTTAGGCCTTCCGACTGTCACGCAAGCGACCTGAGTTCGAGTGGTCCTGTCCGGCCTGAGATTCTGCATGTGACACTTCAGGCAGATGAGACAACAGCTGGGGTTTTTATCAGTTCGTTGACTCACCACTTCGTTGTCATTCCATAACATTCCCCGACCACAGGCCTAGTGACATCTGGGGTTGCCTACACGGAACCCTGTTAGTGATAGTGTGCTGATGTGTGTGAGAATGCCCCTATTTAAGGGGGTTAGCACAATAAATAGTTCCCATGGCCGTAGTGTAATGGGTTCGTTCTTCTTCCAGGAGAATATTTGTTTATTAGTCTGACCCAACATTTTGGGTTTGCCTTGCGACACAGAATAGGTTAAAATAAAATTTAAAATGAAAAATTATAGAAACAGGTTTCAAGAAAAAGAAATAAGACGTAAGAAGAAAGAGACCTAGTACAATTTAAATTGAGTGTTCTCCATAAAGATGTTGGCGAAATATCGCTACAGAAAATATTATTATTTTGATAACGATGATATCTTGAAGATCTCTCTTCGCTTGTATTTTTCCCTCCGCTTTACAAGGATTTTCGGATTGGTGCCTCTCGCTCCGAAGAACAGATCGGTAACTGTGATTGTTTTAATGTTGTACTTGACTGATAAGAACGGAATGCTGGGCTCGTAAATTTTCTTTTTCTCTTCGTTCACTTCAGATGGTTGAGTGGCTGAGTTTTCAAATCTGATCGTAGGATCAATTATTTCGACTGTTTGTTTGTTTGTTTTTCTTTATAGCTGTGACACCTATACTACGATTGTTTCCAACAACAACAATACACTACGCAAACATTTTGGTACTTAGGAAACTTAGCATACTTTCTGACTACAGGTTTTGTGCATTCCGTAACGACTTACTTTATAATATTATTACTAGGCATTGGATTTTATTTTGAAAAATCTATTTAATTTTAAAGTGAGTATTTTTTTTTTCCTCTTGGTGTAGTTAAATCGTATTTAATTTTATGAATTAGTCGCTATGGGTGCTATTCATTGACATTTCGCTAGCCCGCGCTACGAGCGTGCTAAACTAGCCCCGGCTATCGACTGATTACTTGTACAGGATTCATATCATATCGCTAACACTGGTTTATGAATACGAAAAACGTTAGTTCGCTGATCATCCACCGGAAGCCCGCGCTAAGAATGTCTATGAATATTGCCCGAAAAGATATTCAGTCCAGAGACTATAAATGAACCGTATTAGGATAGAAATAAAAAGCAATTTCTCATTGGACGAAGTATAAGGAAAACGTAAACTGTCACTGGATGCTATCTTTTGTGTTTAACACGTCATTTTATTTTACATATATCACGTTGTGAAACTTGCACTCCCACTTTGAGAAAGGAACAGAGATTAAGGCTGTCCCACAATAAGGTGCATAGGAAAATATTTGGGGCGAAGAGGGATGAAGTTACAGGAGAATAGAGAAAGTTACACAACGCAGAACTGCACGCATTGTATTCTTCACCTGACATAATTAGGAACATTAAATCCAGACGTTTGAGATGGGCAGGGCATGTAGCACGAATGAACGAATCCAGAAATGCGTAGGCTATAGAGCAATGATGTGAACTGATGCCCATAGGAGCAAGCGCGCGCCTTAGAGCCCAGGAGAGCCTGAGCGCTTTACAGCGGAAAGGAAAGAGACGGACGAAAGAGGTGGTATATGCCGCTTGGTGGAGCTATATTCAGGGATGGCCAGCACTGATTTAATAGATAAAGGGAAGAGAACTTATCCATGTTAATTTTTAGATTTGTCTGCGAAGTATAAGTGCATTATTAAGTTTTAATTTTAATGCTCATTTTTCACAAGTTTGCTTTTTTTATTCAAAAGGAATATTTTCTCAACTTTTTTACAGAAAAATGAAATTTTCAAATATGTTTGTTTAGTATCCTTACAGGTACTAAAACAATGTTTTCGTAAATCTAACACATCGTAAATACATATTACTGAAGATGGTGTATTAAAATGTTTGAAAATATTCGCATGGAAAATGTTTGTAAGGAATTGAATTAACAAAGCAAATACTTTTACATCACAAACAAAAGATATGTGCATATATATTGGTAAAACGTCAGCTCTATAGCTTCAGCAGATTTCGAGATAATTTAATATTCTGATAACAGAAAGTTGCGCACCTATATCACCTAAAAGCATAATGCGATAAGAGTTTTATTATGTAATATTAGTTACATTTAAAACATATGCCTAGGCAACTTTGCTTTCTACTATAACATTGTTTTGATTACTTTTATAAGGCTAAAGATACCATCAATATCAATTTCAACTTATCATGTCATATTCAGTGTCTTTCTTTGGGATAACACTTTCTTTATGAATGATGTGTTTAATTCACTTAGTACAGTATGGTTGTAGTGATTATGGAATTTGTGTGAATATTCCTTCTTTACTCTTTATTATGTTATTAACGTTTAAAACACAAGTGCAATATTAAGAAATCAGTGTTCGTACTTTTGTTTTACAGACAATATAGAAAATAACAAACAGAAAGAAGCCATATAAAAATAACGACATAAAATTTCACGTTCCGTTTGAAGTTTGTGCACCACTGTTTTCTTAATCCAACAGGCTGCTTATTCCTCCTAGCATACCTAGCGCTTAATGTCCGCGCAAGACGTCAAGGTCAGAAAAATGCGCTTGCTTTGACATCACTGCTATAGAGTGTTAATTGGGAGACCAGAGGAAAAACGACCTTTGTGCAGGCCGAGACGTAGATGAGAAGAGAATATTACAATGGATTTGAGGGAGATGGAATGTAATGGTAGGGACTGGATTAATTTTTCTTAGGATACGGACCGATGGCGGGCATATGTGAGTGCGGCAATGAACCTTTGGGTTCTTTAAACGCCATAAGTAAGTATAGGAAATATTGCACATACTTAACACAGGACTCACTAGTTGTAAAGAAACGTTAATTAAATGAACATAATTTCCATGGAAACCAGTGCTGTATCACTGGATGCGTGCCTGTGAAACAAAGGAGCCAGCCGGTCCCCCCCCCCTCCGCAGTGGCGCGATGCCCTACGGGAGCCGCCGGGCCGGTTACGGGGAGCGGCCCTCCTGCTACTCCTTGCCACCTTTCACCGAATCATCAACTTGTGCTCGCGTCCGCTGGCACTTCCTAGCCTGGATTGGATTCAGAGGTCACAGGCTGGCGTCTGACATGCACCAGACGGTTGGGTATTCGATTCCAAGCAGTGATAACCGACTGTTTTCACTTCCGATGACATTTACCCCCTTAAACTCATTTCCTCATAGTACATCCTTAATTAATCTTCCTCATCATGGATTTATAGATCTGTATGAACCCTGAGCCTTCGAAATATTCGTACACCGTCTAATCCAGTTCCCTCACCAATTAGAACCCTGATTGACATCGTCCCTTCATTTCACTTTTGGTCTTTCCGCTTCCTGTTATTTCTAATTTAGATCCCTCTCACACGTCACCTCTCAGCATTACGATTAGGCTAATATCACAAGCGATTCACATGTGAATTCCTCAACACAGCCACTGTCACGTTCGGTGGCCGATCCTCTACACCAGCAGCCCAGCAACGCTGCAAACATAGTAGTTATTCACACCAAAACATCAAATAACTCATAAGCCGTGATAATAGGTGGTGCATTTGATCTACATAGCAGCGCTACTCGGAAGCGCTGCTAAGTTGTGTTTGAAACGGCATTTAAGAGTTACCTAGTTAATTAACTCTTATATCGCTGTATTGTTAACAGTATTCAATAATAAAATATTTAATTCTTCAGAATCGAATTATTTTACAAATGAAGAGTCCACTGCAAGAATGATGGATGTCATTTGGAATACATTTTGCAGGAGAAGCAATTTAAAGATTGAATTGCTTAGCGCTCAAAGCTTAACTGAGGTTTTCCGATCATTACTGGACAATGACTATCAGTGTTAATACCATATAACTCTCTATGTACATTCTATATGTCTTAAGCTATGCATTGACAGTCTTGGTTCATTTTCGACAAGAAAGTGACATCCATCATTCTTGCAGTGGACTCTTCAAATGTGATGTTACCAATATGTACACTTTAAATTGTGTATCACATGACGAAGCGGAAGATAAGGAATGTAAACGAAACAAATGAATGAGACAATGAAGAAAGTACAAAAGCGTCTATAATTTTATAAAATGTCATTGTTGTTTTATGCACTAGAATCTTGGGCCCCTGGACCTCTATACGAGCACCCCATTAACACTATAATCATATTCAGACAAAACGTTAATAAGCCGTGATAATCGGTGGCGCATTTGATCCACAAAACAGCGCTACTCGGAAGCGCCGCTAAGTTGTGTGTGAAACGGCATTTAACCTTAAATGGCGAGGCGAGGTTTGCCGAACCTCGATGAAATTACGAACCGCCACTTCTCAGTGTGGAATGAGTAGGGGTGACCAACACTCAAGTAACTTTCGGACAGTCTGTTAGTAACGGGCCTAGTGAGCGGTCGGATTGTACGACGCATTTTCTTCGAGTTATTTCGGATCTTGCACGGTTAGGGGTTCGCCAGGTACGTAGCTTTTATGACCAGGCGATATATTCTTTGAAAAAAGAAACTGTCTCCGTTCAGATGATGTGCGAATTTGTATTATATAGATAGCTTTGTTTGAATAATTTTTAGAAGTGACGATTATTTTTTCGTATCATTAGTTATTTTGTATAAAGTGACATTTTCAACTTTTGTATGTAGTATATAATTAAAATACAATTAGGATCTATATACATATATAATTTTTTCATATCACTTCACTATCTGTTTAATGAACCTTAAGAGTACTACAAAGTTAGGGGAGAGTTGGGTAGTATCGGACATCGGGTAATATCGGACAGTGCGTTTCTTTCATCTACCACACGATGATAGTACCTGAATGACATGGTTACGTTTCTGTGATGTCGCATACAGAAACGTAACCATGTCATTCAGGTACTACCATCTGGTGGTAGATGAAAGAAACGCACTGTCCGATATTACCCGATGTCCGATACTACCGAACTCTCCCCTAATTTGTAATTACCTGTCCTTTTGGAAAAAAAAAAAAAAAAAAAACGCCTGGGATTCTCAAAGCCTACTTCACCAGATTCGTGACAAAATACCACCTCTCCAGCCACGGGTTAAGACATATCAACTGGAGTCGCGGAACTGTTAAAATGAATTTATACAGGGATTAAACTATGAAAAGTAAGGTCAAAGGTGTGACAGATTTCCATAAGAAAGAATATGATTCTTGAAAATCGCACTATTTTATGAATTTTATCAATAGTTAAAAAATTTTATTACATGACGAGGGGGGGATAATAATGAATGTATGGAACAATACAACGGACAGTAAATATAAGACAAACGAAAATATAATTTTGTAACAATGATTAAAGGCTTAGGCCCTAAATAAAGCGATGAAAATAAAATACAAACATAAGAAATCAAATTTCTGCGAATGATATGCGAATTCTCAGTATTGAATAAAAAAGTAAAAATTAGAATAAATTGAACGTTTATAGACATAACTGAATATAAGAAATCAAAATGGAAAAAATATGTTTTAACGATGTAATTGCTCAAAATCCCTAAAGACGTTTGTTGTGCAGATGGATAGGAAAATCTAACCCAGATGGACGGAGGACACGTTCCCAACACTTTTGAACCTGATACAGGCTATATCATGTTTTCGTTGCCCGCGGTAGCCTAGCGGCTACAGAGGTTTGCGTATTTATTGAAATTTAACGGCAATAAAATGCTTAGCTTGCTTTAGAAGAGCAGTCAAGCTCGAAGAGCGTGTCCCACATTCGCGGAATATAAGAAAACTATGTCCCCGAATGAGAGGTCTCTGGAAAAATTTGCAGTTATTTTTCTTCGATCAAAATTAAACTTCGGAGATGAAACAACGTGGCCATATGATGACATAAGTGCATAGCCTGTGTGTTTTTCTCATACATCAACTTCAAATAATCACTCTGCCATTTCATTAGAACTTTTGAAGGAATAAAACATGTGGACTTATCTTAAATGTAAACAGCGTGTTACAAAAGTTTGTTTACATCATTTCAGAGGAAGTCAAAGTAAACATATTTTCATGTGCTATAATCCTCTCACACATGTGATTTCGACGATACCAGTTCATAATGTTATTAAGAGATGGTGTTCTGACGCCATTGCCTCAATGTAGCCTATAAGTGGTGTGAAAAAACGTTGTTTATGCTCGACCATGCCGAAATGTAGTAATTATAGGTACACCTGGTAGCAGCCCTTTAACGGACCTCATTAAAACACACCTATTCATTAAAGTTCAGGTGTTCCACCAATCAGAAAACACCATTGTAGCAATATGAAAGCGCAAGTATCGATTATTCTCGGATATGCAATCGAAAGACATCTAGAGAAACGTCACGGAGGTTGGAAATCCAATACTGTCGCAGAAGGTTATGTTCTCATACTATAATAATTAGCGTTAATTGTAAATAATATTCAAATAAATTCAATTTGTCATCTCGTTTTCAATGTCTAAATCAACTTCAAGGTTATATCAAGATTAATGTTTATTTTACCCTCTAGATTATATCAAGGTCAATGACATTTGTTCCTCGGAAAAAATCAATACTTTCGCGTCTGCGCACATCTCACAATTTACGAGATTGCACAAGGTCACTTCCGCTCCCCAGTCAGATAAGAATAATATGAATACTCATGAATAAGTTAGAAATATGGTCGAGCATAAAAGTCGTATGAAACTTGTCTATAATGGTAATTAAGACGCTCGTATGAAAATTATGAAACTCGCTTGCGCTCGTTTCATAAACATACTCGCGTCTTAATTACTACCATTATAGGCTCGTTGCATAATATACTATTATAGATGCAGTTGAAACTGTCTTGCGTTTATGTGAATGCACAATTGATTTCTGCATTAATAACTGTCTGATATGCTACTCTAAAAATGCCAGGAGTTTATCGAATAATATCTTCGGTAGCACCCGCAACCAGCTTTTTTTGCCGTACCTAATGATGGTTTTGTACAAAGATTTTCTGCTGTATCTATGGGGTTTTGTACACCAGGCGTTTCACGTCCCTTCCCACAAAAATAAGTCCATAAGGGTGAGGTCGGGCCATCGAATTCGTATGTTTTGCTTCCTTATTTTTCTTCCGATAACCAAGGTCTTTGTCTTGTTTGCTTTTAACTTCATTCCGTACTGCTTACAGCTGTCATTTAGCTCCAGTAGCAATCCCTTAGTATCATCTCATCTTCTGTGAACAACGCAATATCATCAGCAAATCTTATGCACTTTATACTTCTTCCTCCATGTTCTGATAAAAGTTCTTATACAATAAAGTAAAAATTAAAATTCCTCTATCAATAATACTTGAAGAAATGTAGGGTACAGCATGACTTCTCAAGTAATTAGTGACCTATTTAATAATGATATGTATATTGACATTACAGTAGTATGTAGGGCCGTCTGTGTGTACCTATTATTGGCAACGCGCTGAGTGGCACTCTAATAATAATAGTACATTATGCAACGAGCCTATAATGATAGTAATTAAGATGCAAGTATGTTTGTTTATGAAACGAGCGCAAGCGAGTTTCATAATTTTCATACGAGCGTCTTAATTACCATTATAGGCAAGTTTCATACGACTTTTTATGCTCGACCATATTTCTAACTTGAAATTATTCAGAAGTATACATTTTATTTGTATCAGACAGAAGATCGGAAGTGACCTTGTTCATAGCTCACCGTGAATTGTGAGATGTGCGCAGACGCGAAAGTATTGATTTTTTCCGAGGAACAATAATGTCATTGACCTTGATGTAATGCAAAGAATGTATAACCTGGAAATTGAATTAGAATTGAAAAACGAGATGACAAATTGAATTTATTTGAATAGTATTTACAATTAACGCTAATTATTATAGTAACAGAACATAACCTTCTGCGACAGTATTGGATTTCCAGCCTCCGTGACGTTTCCCTCGTCTTTCGATTGCATATCCGAGAATAATCGAAAACCTGAACTTTAATGAATAGGTGTACTTTAATGACATGCATTAAAGTACTGCTACCAGGTGTATAATTACTACATTTCGGCATGGTCGAGCATAAAATAAATTAAATATAGACACCGAAAAGAGTAGCCATCACTTCAGTTGCAGTCCAATGAATATTCATGCCCCTGTCTCATTGTCAGTTATTTAGTTTAAATGCGCCTACACTCAGCCCCTGGCGCCAGGGTCAATATCTCTCACAACAAGTACCGATCTGGGTCATGGACATCTACTAAGGTAGCAAGATGTTAACTGGAGGCAGTTTCCACAGAGGAGAAAAGAATCAGCTTCAGTGACACCCACATTTGTTAGATCAAGAGTTTGTAAACGAAGCGACATACATTAACATGCATTCTGATTCTTTAGGCAACGATTTCGAGCTTAACTTATAACTAGAGGACGGATCTGTGTGCGGTTAGAAGACGAAACAGGTTAGATGCGACGCGACGCACGAGACAGGAACACAACCCTGCATTCAGCGCGGGCAGTAACAACACGGTTCATGCATACAGCGCGGGCAGTAACAACACGGTTCATACATACAGCGCGAGCAGTAACAACACGGTTCATGCATACAGCCCGAGCAGTAACAACACGGTTCATGCATACAGCGCGAGCAGTAACAACACGGTTCATGCATACAGCGCGAGCAGTAACAACACGGTTCATGCATACAGCGCGAGCAGTAACAACACGGTTCATGCATACAGCGCGAGCAGTAACAACACGGTTCATGCATACAGCGCGGGCAGTAACAACACGGTTCATGCATACAGCGCGGGCAGTAACAACACGGTTCATGCATACTCAACTTCAGGGACAACTCACACACATCCACCCTCTAGTTATAACATTGAAATAACATTTTTCAGAGCGTTGCCTAGCAAATGTTCGTCCGATTTAATCACAGATGTAAAACTTCTTAACTCTACTTTGGGAAAATCGTTCCTGTCATTGTCATAATCATCTTTGTCGTCGTGATGGCCATCGTCAGTTTATTTATTGTTATGAATATCGTTCCCAGTTCTTTCTGTTAGCTCGTTTGTTATTTTTATCATCATTGTCGTCAGTTTCATTACTTTCATCATCGGTATTAAAGTCATAAATGTTATCCTTGTTATTACCGTTGTTGTCATAATCATAGTATGTTTGTCCTCATCCCGATTATTGACGTTATGGTAGCCATTACCGACATTATCATAGTTATCTTTATCGTAGCGTTCATCAAGTCGTTGTCGTCGTCGTAATTATTGCCGTCATTATCCTTGCTGTAGTCTTCATTAAGACGTTGTATCGCTCACTTTTACCATCAGGTTTATCATGTCTTGGCCATTGTTGTCATTATTTCACCATGCCACAATTTTCATAAAAGTCTTTTCTTGATCATTTTGGTCATTATCTTTATTGCAGTCTCCATCAAGTCGTTGTTTTGATCATTGTCATCATTAACTGTATCACTGTCTTCATGAAGTCAAAATCTTGTGGCCATTGTCTACAGTATCTTTATCACAGTTTCCATAAAATTTTTGTCGTGGTACTAAATTGTCATTATATTCATCATGGTCTTCGTCAAGTTGTTTCCGTGACCATTGTCATCTATATCATTATCATATTATTCATGGAGTCGTTGTTGTGGTCATTGTTCAATTGCTTTTGTCATATTCTTCAGAAAGTCGTCTAGGCCAATGTTGTCATCATTGTGGTCATTTTAAATGTCTTCATAGTCTTCATAGTCTGCCTTCTTCATACTCTTCATGAAGTAGTTGTCGTGGTCATTGTTAATAACTTTATCTAGCCTTCACTAAGTTCTTATTTAATTATCTTTATCATCGCATTAAATAGTTGTCTTGTCATTATTAGCTTTGTTATGATCTCCGTCAAGTCATAGTGTTGATCATTGTCATCATATCATATTTCTCATCAATTTTTTGTTTTGGTGACATTGTCGACTTAAAAGCTTCATCAAATCGTAATATTGGTCATTGTCATTATTATCTTCACCATATTCTTCACCAAGTCTTTTCGTGGTAGGCCTATTTGTTATTATCTTCATCGCAATCTTCATCGTGGATCATTTCTCCTTTCTTGCTCCGTTTTTTTATTTTCTTCTTTTCTTTTCGGTGTTTCCTTTCTTTCTAGATTTCTTGACTGCTGTATTTCTCCTTTTTTTCTTTGTTTCTAATCCTTGTCCATATCTCGATTGTCCTATGTCTTCTTTTCTTTTTCGGTGTTTCCTTTCTTCTCAATTTCTTAATTTATTACTCTATTTTTTTTTTCATTTTTCCTTCCTTTCTGCATTCCCTGATTTCACTGTTTCTTCTTTTCTTTTTTAGCATTTCCCTTCTTCTCTTTCTCTGCTTATTCTTTTCTTATTTGGTGTTTTCGTTCTTTCTCCTTTTTGTTGATTACTCTATTTCTTCTTTTCTTGTTTCACTTTTACTTTCTTTCTTCATTTTCTGATTTCCTTAGTTCTTCTTTTTCATTTTTCCTTTCTTCTTATATTTCTTATTTCTTTATTTCTTTTTTTTTCGTTTTTCGTTTTTCTATTCCTTCTCTATTTCTTAATTTCTTTATTTATGGGGTAGTTTAAAAGACAAAGTGTTTCGTATGAATCCCCACATATTAGAGGAACTCCAGGCTAATATGCAGCATTAAATAAGAATAATTTAAGTTGATGAACTTAGACGATTGACAACATATTCTCGCGATATCAAGCATGTGTAAGAGCGCAAGGATTTCAACTTCTACTGTAAGGTAAATTTCATATTCCATTTCTACTTCCGCCGTTGTAGGCAGCATTTTACCGGCTGATGTTCGACCTTTCGCCCGAGAGGCACATCCCGCACTACGGCACTCGTAAATAATGTACTCATGAGCAGTACTTACCAGTATACAACTGCAAAATTCGAAATGACCAGACTTCGAGACTTTGGACCCGATACAATAAGTTAACTGTGCATGCACTATAGGTTGTTGACTCGCTGCAGGTAGATAGAGATGTGTTGAGGTAACAACGTTGCTATTTAGAGTAGAGTACGGTAATATGGGGAAACACCAATATGTACATTCTGAAAGTAAATGTACATTACACAATGACAATGTCAAAAGAATGTGAAAAGCATTTATTCCCCTGTCTTTTATAAGCATTTGTGTTTAATTATACACAGTGTTAATGGTGGAAATAAGCATGTAGCAATTTTAATTTTTTCATTTATCCTATTGGTCGTCTTTAGGAAGTGCAGTTACAGTACTGAATTGCAATGTACCTACTACAAGATACATTCTCAGTGTCTCAAACGTAAATCTTTTCGGTTATCTGCCAAAGTTTGTACTGTAGAAAGCTGCGCTCTACGTCGCATGACTTGATAGGAGCAAAACGAAAAAACCTAACATCATTGCAGTCTCTAAGAGACAGTCCTTTATTCTGGGGTGATTCTATGTCCACTAATTTGCACAATGTTCCATATCCGTTATTTTTACCTAAAATTGATTTCCACTTCTGTTTTAGGCGGTCAGTAACCTGTGTACTTGGTGTCTCATTAATTCTCTGCATTATTTTCTCAACTAATTTGAGGGCTTCCGACATCTCTTGCTCTGACTTCTCTAACCGTGTAATAGTTTCAGACACAATTTGAAAATAGGTTTGTATGAAAACCAAATGATTCGTCAAAACCTTCAAATCCAGAGCGTTTTCCTTTGCGTATTTGTTGGTATTTATTCTACAGTACCCTCACCCACTGTACACTTTACCACTGTACTCAGTACGCCGTTATGCGGATTTCCCACTGAACTGCTCTATCGGGTCCGAAGTCTCGAAGCCTGGAAATGACTTTTGAATGTTCCTGTGCATCTCCTAGTAATGGTTACAAAATAAACTAAATATACTTACTTGTAATCATGTTTAGTTACAGAGGCTGTCTCGGTTTGTATATTATACGTAATCAAATGTTCAGAAGTCAGAATTGAAGTCTGGCATTTCTATGTTTACGTGTTTATAAACTGTGGAGAATTATGGCGAGAGAAATGAGAGCGATGTTAAAACTCGTCAGCGTATAAACATGAGCATAATTCAGCCGCCTACATAGGCCTAATAGTGCATCAAATAATATTTCCAATTATTTGACAGTTACGTACTATATGTATTAAGTACGTCAACTAGTAGGCGAAGTGTTAAGCTGATATAAACTTTACTGCAACTTCGATTAATTCTGAGTTTTGTCGTCATTGACAATCCTGTGGAAATTGCTCGCCAACGACTCCATAGCAGTTTACACTATTTTCTCCGGCCATAATCAAATGTCGCCCGTTACCCTCTCGTCTTCCCGAAGCTTTAAGAAGTGTCGTGAAACAGAGGAATAAAACAAACAAGAACAAGTGTACTGAACTTCCTTCATGCCAAGTTGGAGCCTTATCCAACAGTTGCCTGATTATAAGAGGAGTATCTTGGCTACTCGCCAGTCAAGCCATTACATTAACACCGTACCAGAAGTGTTCAATATATACGAGATGGTTCCGGCTGACTGCGCAATTTTTCATAAATATAAATTAGAAGATCAGAACGCACGAAGTTTGAAGGTAAGCGTTCGCATAAACCCAGCTTCTTTTTGTCTTTGAAATCTCCACCGCACGAATTGAAGTGGTAGAAATGTGATTTTTCAGAGCAGTTGCAGGGCATATGTTAAGGGGAGAGGATGGTAATTTTTGGTGAAAAATGAGTAAATTAAAAAAAAAATCTTTAAAATACTCTGTGATATGTGTGGAATGCATAGCATAACATTTTCTGGGTATTTGTGCCCTTATCGGCTCTTGAGACGTCATTTTTAAACTTTCTGCGCTATGGATTTTTAAATCACTCCCCCACTTTTATCGGTTTCCAGTAACTTCATTTTTTTGCTACATTGCCAGACAAAAATGGATATAATTTCTGAACTATTAAAGATATATACATGAAATTTAGAACACACATTCTTTAGACTATTAGGAAACTGCAACAGAATTTTGTTAATTGATTTCATTTTAAAAACACGTCCGTTTGTTTGCAAGAAAGGAAATCAGAAAATTATTAAATTTTAATTGATTATTTTACAAACGTAGCAACTAATATCAAAATTCTGTTACAGACAATTTGTAGAACATGCTTTTGCAAATACATTGCAAAAATCTGTTTGAATTTATCTTTAAAAACGGTTTAGATATATCGGTTTTAGTACAATCTAGCATTGGATATATTTTTTTCATATTTGGGCCCCCAAGTAATTTTTTTTTCAAAATACTTTTATTTGGTTGAGTTGTCACAGCTATGAGCTCTCTACATACAAAAAATTAATATTTTACATCAAATAGGAAAAAAGTTAAAAAAAAAAATACCATCCTCTCCCCTTAAGCGACAAAAAGGACAGTATCAGTTCTTCACTATGGCTCAAATGCTATCGTTTGCTGCTACGAATCTAACGGATTTCCAGCAAGAAGTGGAATTTTATCATCTTTTTATTGCGGCTGAGTGTGTGCCCCTGTTAATAATGTGTTTGTCCTTTATTGTAGAGCAGATGACATGACCAAAGGGTCCTGCTATACATATATGAATGCTTAAAGATCATTCAAAGTATGAGAATGAGAAAAGAACGAAACAAGGCTCCAGTCCTCGAGGTAAGAGATAATGATGACGAAACAGATACAGGTCTGATAAGTTGTAGGAAAACGTTTTGTATCGTCAGCACTCTGTCACCGAACTTGAGATTGGGCTTTTGATGCTCCTTGCTCTTGTAAGGAGGTTTTGGTGTGACAATTTTCCATAAAGTAGACACGGAATTCAATTCCGAACAGTAAATCAAATTTGGTGAACAGAAATTGTGCTGGAGTAAGTGTAGGCCTACTTCAAGAACTTAACTATATCAACTGATATTCCACCAAAATTTCCATCGCCAAATCCTTAATATTGACTCAATATAAATGCTTTGTCTTCGACCTGGCAATGTAGTATTCCTTCGACAAGTCATTTCCGTGCCATCAATATCTTTATCGTATGGAGTCGTCGATGTTAATATTTCATTATCATTATCATAGTATTCATGGAGTCGTCCAGGTTAATATTTCATTGTCATTATCATAGTATTCATGGAGTCGTCGAGGTTAATATTTCATTATCATTATCATAGTATTCATGGAGTCGTCGAGGTTAATATTTCATTATCATTATCATAGTATTCATGGAGTCGTCCAGGTTAATATTTCATTGTCATTATCATAGTATTCATGGAGTCGTCGAGGTTAATATTTCATTATCATAGTATTCATGGAGTCGTCGAGGTTAATATTTCATTATCATTATCATAGTATTCATGGAGTCGTCGAGGTTAATATTTCATTATCATTATCATAGTATTCATGGAGTCGTCGAGGTTAATATTTCATTATCATTATCATAGTATTCATGGAGTCGTCGAGGTTAATATTTCATTATCATTATCATAGTATTCATGGAGTCGTCCAGGTTAATATTTCATTATCATTATCATAGTATTCTTGGAGTCGTCGAGGTTAATATTTCATTATCATTATCATAGTATTCTTGGAGTCGTCCAGGTTAATATTTCATTATCATTATCATAGTATTCATGGAGTCGTCGAGGTTAATATTTCATTATCATTATCATAGTATTCTTGGAGTCGTCCAGGTTAATATTTCATTATCATTATCATAGTATTCTTGGAGTCGTCGAGGTTAATATTTCATTATCATTATCATAGTATTCTTGGAGTCGTCCAGGTTAATATTTCATTATCATTATCATAGTATTCATGGAGTCGTCGAGGTTAATATTTCATTATCATTATCATAGTATTCTTGGAGTCGTCCAGGTTAATATTTCATTATCATTATCATAGTATTCATGGAGTCGTCCAGGTTAATATTTCATTATCATTATTCAGTCGTCAGGTTAATATTTCATTATCATTATATTCATGGAGTCGTCCAGGTTAATATTTCATTATGTAGTCGTCGAGGTTAATATTTCATTATCATTATCATAGTATTCTTGGAGTCGTCCAGGTTAATATTTCATTATCATTATCATAGTATTCATGGAGTCGTCGAGGTTAATATTTCATTATCATTATCATAGTATTCTTGGAGTCGTCCAGGTTAATTTATTTCATTATCATTATCATAGTATTCATTATCATAGGAGTCGTCGAGGTTAATATTTCATTATCATTATCATAGTATTCATGGAGTCGTCGAGGTTAATATTTCATTATCATTATCATAGTATTCTTGGAGTCGTCCAGGTTAATTTATTTCATAGTATTCTTATCAGGTTAATATTTCATTATCATTATCATAGTATTCATGGAGTCGTCGAGGTTAATATTTCATTATCATTATCATAGTATTCATGGAGTCGAGGTTAATATTTCATTATCATTATCATAGTATTTAATATTTCATTATCATTATCATAGTATTCATGGAGTCGTCGAGGTTAATATTTCATTATCATTATCATAGTATTCTTGGAGTCGTCCAGGTTAATATTTCATTATCATTATCATAGTATTCATGGAGTCGTCGAGGTTAATATTTCATTATCATTATCATAGTATTCATGGAGTCGTCGAGGTTAATATTTCATTATCATTATCATAGTATTCATGGAGTCGTCGAGGTTAATATTTCATTATCATTATCATAGTATTCATGGAGTCGTCGAGGTTAATATTTCATTATCATTATCATAGTATTCATGGAGTCGTTGTTGTGTTCATTGTCAATAACTTTTATCATAATAGTCATAAATTCGATATTCTGGCCTTTCAATAAACTAAATTTAACGACTTCATAATAATTATATTTTTTTTACATAACTTAAATTCCGCTATATTTGCAGGTACATTCCTTCGCATTTGTAACCTCTGTTTGATGCTTGTTATACCAGATATCTTTATAGTCTTATGAGACGTTATCTAATTGTACTATTATATATTATCCTTAAGCGTTTTCTCTGTGGAATTCTTTCAGGTCGACCTCGGTAGTGTAGTCGGTATAGTGCTGGCCTTCTATACTCGAAGTTGCGGATTAGATCCCGGCCAGGCATTTAAGGCCCGATTGTATAAACCATTTAATCTTAGATCAGAGGTTAAATTGATCCTTGTTTCAGCTGAACTTGGAATTTTGTGTTGTATAAAGTCTAATCTGAGATTAATTTGTCTCAAACTAAAGTAAACTTTGACTGAAGAAATTTCTCCGATTAAGTTAGATGATCCAAGTTCAGCTATTTCTTTTCTGTTTGAAATATACGAGTGACAGATTGTGCAAATAAAATATCCATTATTATTAATATTAATAGATATGATAGGTACATTTATATATATTTCTTTCAATTTCTTGCCTTAATACACAAACAATCTTGATTTTTTAAGGCTCTATCGTGTTCAGCAGTATCAAATAACATAACCTATAATTATATTATGTTTATAACAACCATTAATTATTAATGGATATGATAGGTACATTCATAAATTTTCAATTAACTGTATTACTGAACGAAAATTGTCGTTTTATAAAGCTTTATTATGTTTAGCAGTATCATACACCATAACATGATAACAACTCGGAGAACAGTCAACCTTCTTCTTATTGTCCGCCATTATTTACATTGCACAAAAAACCAGTGTCTCCAACAGAATGTAATACGGAAAGTCGCCAAAAAGTAGTTGTAAAGTCGCTAGATTTCTCATTATCAACAAAGAAAGATTAAATTTTGTCACTATGGGGTGCTAAAAAGGTCACTAAATCCCTATTTAAGCAATATAAAAGTTAAAAGAAATTGTTGTTGAAAAAGAGTTAAAGTCGCTAGATTGGCTACACTGAACAAACCTGTCCGCGCATCACGTATTTCACCTGTTTATGCGATGTTGCCAAATCCTTTTCACGTGAACTTAGATTGCATTTGAACTAAGGTAATTTGATCGCAGACAAGTTTTATACAATAGAAGAAGTGTCTGAACTCGGTTCACTTTTCGATCATCGATAAAAGTTAATCTTTAGTCAGGGAGTTTTATACAATTGGGCCTAAGTGTGTTTAAATGCGAGAGGCTCATGTCAGTAGATTTACTGGTATGTAAAAGAACTCCTGCGGGACAAAATTCCGGCACATCCGGCGACGCTGATATAACCACTGCAGTTGCAAGCGTCGTTAAGTAAACCATACAGTAGAACCTCGATTATCCGTTACCCTATTAACCGAATGATGGATTATCCGACTGACTTTCTCTCTCATTCTTTTTTTTTTATGTAGAAAAAATATGAAGTACTGTATGCACATTATATTAGTACGAATTTTTTTCTGCAGAGTGTTTTCTTTACAAATCTGTAACCTTATACAGTATGGTCTACTCTTAAAGGGGCCGTACTGTCTAACTTCTATGCAAAATGTTTTCTACAGGTGTCAAAAGAAAAAGTGTTGTGCTATGAAAAAAGTACAAGTAATTGAATGGTTTGGAAAAAGAGAAAATGTGGTTCATCTCGCACCAGTACACGAAATAGGAATTACAACTGTCGCGATTTAATGAAAAAAAAAAATATATATAAAGTGTATAAAGTATGTAAATCTACAACATGAGACCTGTTGGCCTACTATTCCTATCTTTTCACAGTCAGCCGTCATAAGGAGTTTTGTCGTTGAAAATCAGACTTAAATTACTGAACGCCTGATCTGTTATCTAGAATGTTAAAACAGAAGACCACGGAGGAAATTACAAAACTGTATTAATCTATGCACTTAATTTATGAAAATCTTATATGGTACGGATTATCCGATTTTTTCGATTAACCTTTCACTCCACCCCCTTAATTACCACGGATAATAGAGGTTCTACTGTATTTAGAATTCTTTCTGAAAGACATCCGATGGAACAAGACACAACTGTAATGTAGTAGACAATACCGTGAATTGTTAAAATAAAGACAGGCCTATTCCCTACGAATGTGACTAGTGACAACTGTAAAGTACGTCATCTTATCCTTAACTGCTGACTCTGTATATTCCTTCAAATGAAGGAACGACGCGACGCCAGGAAATCTTGATAGTTGCTTTCGAAATTTGAGCATACAGTACTTCTTTAGACTGTCCAAATTTTAAAAGTGTATGGTTCGTAGAATGCAGCACGTATGGGTGAATCCATAAATGCAGATAGTGTTAGTTGGGAGATCTAAGGGAAAAAGAGCTTTGGGGAGGCCGAGACGTTAGATTGGAGTAAAATATTAAAATGGATTTGAGGGAGGTGGAATATCATGGTAGGGACTGAATTAATCTTGCACAGGATAGGGACCGATCGTGGGCTTATGTGAGGGCGGCAATGAACCTCCGGATTCTCTAAAGCCATTTGTAAGTAAGTAAGTATGGTTGTTAGAACATTTGAATACACCATTTTTGTATTTAACTTAAAAAAAGGGTTCAAGCAAATAATGCGAATTACAAAAGAGTTTAGTTCCATTCTTATTATGTACATATATTTTTCTGTTAAGTAATCTTTTATCCTCTTTTCTAAATCTCTCCACCTGAAAACAAAGTACAATATATTTTGAATAAACCCCTATTTTGTTGAGACGCTGTATACGAGAGTGAACGCCTCGTGTTACAGACATACAGCATCACTCTCTTTCTTTTCAGAATTATATATTGTATTTGATTAATTTCATTTCTTATTTAATTCCTTATACCTCTTTATTTTAATTTTTTTCCCTTCTTTCGTAGTTACAGTATTCCTTCCGTCTCTTCTTGCTTTCTTTATTCATTTCCTTTCTGTTTCTTTGTTTATTTATTTATTTTTATTTATTTATTTATTATTTTGATAATAAAATATAATATCTACAGAAAAACTTTAGCTCGCCCCTGAAAGAGTAGAACTCGTGCTCAGGGGCGGATTCCTGAATTGAAATTAATAATTATACAATACAATTCGTCTTATGTCTTACTTACTTACAAATGGCTTTTAAGGAACCCGAAGGTTCATTGCCGCCCTCACATAAGCCCGCCATCGGTCCCTATCGTGTGCAAGATTAATCCAGTCTCAATCACCATACCCCACCTCCCTCAAATCCATTTTAATATTATCTTCCCATCTACGTCTCGGCCTCCCTAAAGGTCTTTTTCCTCCGGTCTCCCAACTAACACTCTATATGCATTTCTGGATTCGCCCATACGTGCTACATGCCCTGCCCATATCAAACGTCTGGATTTAATGTTCCTAATTATGTCAGGTGAAGAATACAATGCGTGCAGTTCTGTGTTGTGTAACTTTCTCCATTCTCCTGTAACTTCATCCCGCTTAGCCCCAAATATTTTCCTAAGCACCTTATTCTCAAACACCCTGAATCTATGTTCCTCTCTCACAGTGAGAGTCCAAGTTTCACAACCATACAGAACAACCGGTAATATAACTGTTTTATAAATTTTAACTTTCAGATTTCTGGACAGCAGACTGGATGATAAGAGCTTCTCAACCGAATAATAACACGCATTTCCCATATTTATTCTGCGTTTAATTTCCTCCCGAGTGTCATTGGTATTTGTTACTGTTGCTCCAAGATATTTGAATTTTTCCACCTCTTCGAAGGATAAATCTCCAATTTTTATATTTCCATTTCGTACAATATTCTGGTCACGAGACATAATCATATACTTAGTCTTTTCGGGATTTACTTCCAAACCGATCGCTCTCCTTGCTTCAAGTAAAATTTCCGTGTTTTCCCTAATCGTTTGTGTATTTTCTCCTAACATATTCACGTCATCCGCATAGACAAGAAGCTCATGTAACCCGTTCAATTCCAAACCCTGCCTGTTATCCTGAACTTTCCTAATGGCATATTCTAGCGCGAAGTTAAAAAGTAAAGGTGATAGTGCATCTCCCTGCTTTAGCCCTCAGTGAATTGGAAAAGCATCAGATAGAAACTGACCTATACGGACTCTGCTGTATGTTTCACTGAGACACATTTTAATTAATCGAACTAGTTTCTTGGGAATACCAAATTCAATAAGAATATCATATAATACTTCCCTCTTAACCGAGTCATATGCCTTTTTGAAATCTATGAATAACTGATGTAGTGTACCCTTATACTCCCATTTTTCTCCATTATCTGTCGAATACAGAAAATCTGATCAATAGTCGATCTATTACGCCGAAAACCGCACTGATGATCCCCAATAATTTCATCTACGTACGGAGTTAATCTTCTCAAAAGAATATTGGACAAAATTTTGTACGACGTCAACAAAAGTGATATTCCTCGAAAGTTACCACAGTTGGTTTTGTCCCCATTTTTAAAAATAGGTACAATTATGGACTCCTTCCATTGTTCTGGTACAATTTCCTTTTCCCAAATAGCAAGTACAAGTTTATAAATTTCGCTATATAATGCACTTCCACCCTCTTGTATTAATTCTGCTGGAATTTGATCGATACCTGGAGACTTGTACTTTTTCAGATTTTCAATCGCAATTTCGACTTCTGAAAGCGTGGGTTCGGGTATAAATGGCTCAGCAGTTTGTATTTCAATTTCGTCCCGATCATTTCTATTTGGCCTATATACATTTAATAGTTGCGCAAAATAGTTTTCCATCTGTTTAGGATTGATGGAGAGTCTGCAAGCAAGTCACCATTCTCATCTATGCAATTATAGTATATAAATTTAAATTTACAATTTTTCAATTTTTATAAATCCATACATAACTTTTTAAATTTAATACTAGAACTATTAGAATTGACAAGATTAGGATATTTAAATATAAATTTGTTATATATTATTGGGCCTTAATTACTACTATGATTAAATACTGTAACAGTGTTGCATTTTGGTTCAAACAATCTTAAAGAATTCATACCTTTTGTTTCATAACTATGAGAATACAATTCAAAATTATTTCGATTTTTATGTAAGAATTTTATTAATACAATATAATAAATTTGTCTTACGTTAAGTACATTAAAGTCTAAAAACAAATTTTGAGATGGAAAATCAATAGGTTTATGAAGACATATTTTAATTATTTTCTTCTGTAATAAATAAAGTGGATTAAATTGGATTTAAATGAGCTACCCCATCCTATAATTCCAAACGTAATTACCGATTGAAATAAATTTAAACATATTGTGCGTAATAAACTTATTGACAAGTAATTCCTCAATAAAACAAAATAATATACTATTTTACGTAATTTATTACAAAGGTAATTAATGTGTTGGTTCCATTTTAAATGATTATCGAAAATTATGCCTAAATACTTAACTTCAGAGGACTCTTTAATAATCGGACATTTACACTGCATAAGACAACAATAAGAATTATGTAATTTAATACTTAATATAGATGTAGGAGGTTTGTTACATTTTTCAGATAATGAGAATGGAATAATTATGGTTTTACTTTCGTTGATAGAAAGATAATTTATGTTCAAACCATTTTATTTATTAATTTAAGTCCATTATTTGAGTTATTATATGCATCATACCAGGTTTTTCCACCAAAAAGTAAAACTGTGTCATCTGCATAAGAATAGTGAACACCATTGCATTGTTGTAAATCAATTTTTAATAAGTCATTAATATATAGGTAAAAATAGAATAGGGTCTAGAACTTAGTGCTTTTATTTTTTTCCCTTTTCTCTCTTTCATTTTAATTTTTCTTATTGTACTATTTTTCTTATTTATTCTTTTGTTTTCTTTTCGTTCTTCCTTTTACTCTCATTTTCTTTGTTGTCTCCTTTTCTGCTCATTTCTTCCTTTCTTTTAGTTATTTCTTTCTATCTCCCTGAATTTATATACAACTTATGCATTGTCTACAGTTTCATTTTATGGCTTGTCTTCTTTCATTCCGCTGCATTCTTGTCTTTATCTCTCCTGCTCATACTTTTTCCTGATTTTGTACATTTCTTCTTGTTTTCTTTTGTACTTTTTTGCTGTCTCTCTCTCTTAGGTCTCACGAGTAAAATAAGAGTTTTTCTCGTGAAACTATTCAACACAGACAAGCGGCGTTTCCAACATCCATCGACGTAAGATATATTGAACGGATAATTGGTTTGATTTATTGATCATAAATCACGGTCGCTGTAAGTCTGGATCTTTTAGAATATTTGATTAAAACGGACTCGGTTGTGTCCAGTGCCAGACAGGCTTACACATTCCTCGGAGCTACTGACAATAAGCATGAACGCCGAGGTAATAAAGTCTCCGCTGCAGAGTCGTGTCTCTGCAAGCTTCATTAAACCTTACTTGTAAATAGGTTCAGCAGACAATGTTCTGTAAATCGTTAAATAACAAGACATGGTTTTAAACTACTGCTGTGGAAATATCAAAGTGCTAGAAAGTAGCCTATAGTCTACATATAATTGAAAGAGTATTGATGTGAGTATTCGGTTTCATTACCTGGTTTGTTTCTTGTAATGATTTTATTTTAACAACTCAATAAAGCCATTAAATTGTGGAAGTCAGCTAGACTTGTAGCTATGGAAATTTCACATCATTCAGAATCTACGGTATTATTCCCACCTACTCAAAAATAAGATTACTAGCCGTAATACTGGGTGAACAATCCTTCGTGCGTCCGCGCTTTCACGGTTTACAGCTAGTAGGCAGAACCAGCTGCTAAGCCTCCCGCCTCCACCGTGCTGAAGGTCGCGTCAGGCGTCAGTGTGAGTTGTACTCTTACAAGATATGTACGTGTTTTTAGGCGACGTAATACAGCGTGCTAATTAAGTTAATCTGGCTGAATTTAGGTATTCTACAGAATCGGCTCGTGCTGAAAGGAGATTATTCCAAGAGAGATTTCCTGGTGTCCAAGTTCGATTCAAAGTGTGTTAGTGTTTATTTTTAAGTCTTTATTAGTGTTTATTTTCAATGTTTATTATTAGTAATAACCAGGCTTCGAGACTTTGGACCCGATACATTAAGTTAACTGTGCATGCACTATAGGTTGTTGACTCGCTGCAGGTAGATAGAGATGTGTTGACGTAACAACGTTGCTATTTAGAGTAGAGTACGGTAGTATGGGGGAAACACACACTTGTACATTCTGAAAGTAAATATACATTACACAATGACAATGTCAAAAGAATGTGAAAAGCATTTATTCTCCTGTCTTTTATAAGCATTTGTGTTTAATTATACACAGTGTTCATGGTGGAAATAAACATGTAGCAATTTTAATTTTTTCATTTATCCTATTGGTCGTCTTTAGGAAGTGCAGTTACAGTACCGAATTGCAATGTACTACAAGATACATTTTCAGTGTCTCAAACGTAAATCTTTTTCGGTTATCTGCTAAACACAGTTTGTACTATAGAAAGCTGCGCTCTACGTCGCATGAAGTGGTAGGAGCAAAACGAAAAAACCTAACATCATTGCAGTCTCTAAGAGACAGTCCTTTATTCTCGGGTCACTCTATGTCCACTAATTAGCTGTTTATGTTACACAATGTTCCATATCCGTTATTTTTACATAAAATTGATTTCCACTTCTGTTTTACACGTTCGCCCATACGTGCTACATGCCTTGCCTATCTCAAACGTCTGGATTTAATGTTCCTAATTATGTCAGGTGAAGAATACAATGCGTGCAGTTCTGCGTTATGTAACTTTCTCCATTCTCCTGTAACTTGATCCCTCTTAGCCCCAAATATTTTCCTAAGAACCTTATTCTCAAAAACCCTCAATCTCTGTTCCTCTCTCAAAGTGAGAGTCCAAGTTTCACAGCCATACAGAACAACCGGTAATGTAATTGTTTTATAAACTCTGACTTCCAGATTTTTGACAGCAGACTAGATGACAAATGCTTCTCAATCGAATAATAACAGGCATTTCCCATATTTATTCTGCGTTTAATTTCCTCCCGAGTGTCATTTATATTTGTTACTGTTGCTCCAAGATATTTGAATTTTTCCACCTCTTCGAAGGATAAATCTCCAACTTTTATAGTTCCATTTCGTACAATATTCTGGTCACGAGACATAATCATATACTTAGGCTTTTCGGGATTTACTTCCAACCGTATCTCTTTACTTGCTTCAAGTAGAATTTCCGTGTTTTCCCTAATCGTTTGTGGATTTTCTCCTAACATATTCACGTCATCCGCATAGACAAGAAGCTGATGTAACCCATCCTGAGCTTTCCTAATGGCATATTCTAGAGCTATTAATCTACACGATTCCCTATTTATTATAATCTCCTTTTCGAAAAATAGAGCACTATCTGTGTTTCTTCGAACCCGAGTCGATCGTCGTTCATAGCGGTTTGTGCAAAGTTTCGTAGAGGCAATGGTGATGGGTTATAGACGAATAACAGATCTGCAAAAGAGGTACCGGCGCCCCCTAGGTCCTCCTCCTGACAGGAACATTACAACTCAAAGTAGATTTATGGGGTGCGGATTTGATGACTGGAGAGGAATGCGTGGTGTGGTGGATGATGGGGCAGCACAGTCGGCACACAACTCATCATCATCATCATCATCATCATCATCATCATCATCATCATCATCATCATCATCATCATCATCATCGTCATCATCATCATCAAGAGCTATCTGGGTTTAGGCCTATTGGCCTGTTCCGTCTCAGATGAAAAGCTGGTCTCTCCATCGCTTCTTCGGGCGTCCACGATCTCGGTATCCAAGGGGTCTGTAATTTAATAACCTCCTGGGTAGTCTATCATTTGGCATCCGTAGAACATGCTCATGCCAGTTGCTCCGATACTTGTGGATTGTCTCTGTAATGGCTGCGATATTTAGTTCTTGTCGGATGTCTTCATTATATTTATGGTCATAGAGAGTGTAGCCTGCTAGCGGTCTTAGTAATCTCATCTCAGCTGCTTCTATTCTTTTCAGTTGACTAGTTGTTAGAGTCCAAGTTTCTGATCCATATAGCAAAGCTCATTCCATATAGCACAACTCATTCTTGCAAAAAAAAAAAAAAAAAAAAAAAAGTGGACAAAGCTCTTTCTTTCCTTGTACCCTTAAAATATTTTGTTCTTTTCCACGTTTATTTTTAAGACTTCTCATGCTGTTGAGGCAACTGAAATGTGTTACATTATTTTCTATAATTTCATATTTAATTACAAGATGCGTGACAATTTGGGAAATATACAGTTTAGGATTCTTTTTAATACTTTTGATCTTGAAAAATTATTTTCCAATTGCGGATGAAAATTTAGTTCAAATTTCCAGAGCTAGCCCTAGAGGTTCCGTACTCAGTCTGTAGTTCTCTAGACCTTAAGGCAGCTATGGGGACTATCAGCAAAGTAGGGAGGGAACGTGTCCTACTCACCCCACATTCGTTTGATTGGCAGGCGAGGGGTAACGCAGTTGTTTTGCTAAGTCAAGTGCAGTGGTGGATTCGACACACCTTACGCGTCAGTAATTTCTCTGCTGTTATTTCTTGTTTCCAAATCTTTACAGTCTTTTATTTATATGAAGTACATTTCTGATGCAATGATTATTACAGCCATCTACTGTGATTAGGCAAATTATATTGAAGTTCTGGTCCACACCCCTTATAAGTATAGCTATTTCTGCTGTATCCTTTGTATCTGTGCACTTATCTAGAGCGAAAGTATAGAAAAGTAGGTGCCCCATTTTTTTCTAACTGCTCCTGTATGTCATTTGCCATTTCTGTAGTTCTGTCGGTGACCGTCCGACGAGACAGAGCATCAGAGTTTATAGCAGACATTGAATTTGGAGAAACCTCCTCGGCAGCAGTCACTAAGCAATCTTTAACGAATTTCCCATCTGAAAAACAGCGGTTTCTTTTAGCTATCAACCAGAATATTCGAAAACTTGCGCGTAATATTTTCTGTCGAGAAGTTTCATTCTGGGGTGCATTTGATTTCGATTTTAGTTCATTAAGTCTACGTTCTCTCTCCAACCCTAAGAGAAATAGATTTAAAAATATATTACAGAACTGATGACATCGCATCAATTAGGCTTAATATGCACTCAAAGTTTTAAATAAGTAAGTTCAGCTCCAGCTTTAATAAAATAATAAGTAACTAAACCCCGAAAATAACATAAATATATCTTGATTTGCATCTTTTCACAAATATTACGAAAATAGCTTTTCAAATTTTAAATAAATACCTGTAAGATTATCAAAGTCCGCTTTATGCTTCCGATCAAAGTGGCGTTTAATATTGAAGCGTTTTATATGCGTAATTTTAAACCTACATATTAAGCAGCAGACTTCATTCTTTTTGTAAGTAACAAAGAATTCTTACTGCCACTCTTCCTGAAACTGACGTCCCGAGATCGAAGCCATACCCGCTACTGAATGAAGCGTGTCTTTACGAAGTACAAGGCGGAGGAGATGGTCGGTGGAAGGGATGGTCGGTGGAGTGAGGTAAGGAGACTTTGAGTGCAGTGGCCCTTCGGAGCCATCTTTCCCCATGGTAGCCTTATAAGGTGTCACATCTGATATATTGAATACGTATTAGATCCGTCTAAATTTTTCTAATTATTCTGAATTTTTATCATAATATGTTAGTTTTGACAAAAAAATTCCATTGTGCCTAATTTAAATATATTTATATTGATATTATAGGCCTACTAGTCCTTCAAAAATTCTGAGAATCACCCAGTCGCATTCGAACACCACCATTTTCTTGCATCACAGTCATGTTGTCGGCAGATATTGTCTGCACTTCATAATACGTCCCTCGTTGTTTCTCCGAAGACATAGCAGTTAATGTGAGACAGGACTCTATTCTGTAGCGCGCTACAACAAAAACTTGGAACCAAATGACTTATTTTATTGCTCTACCAAAGCACTTCATACCATACGAGGTTTTCTGTATCCATTACCTTAAAGTATTATAATATAAATGTCTGAGAATTTAACGTTACATTTAACAACAATTGACTCTGAAATTTTACCAACAAATAGGTTTTAATAATTTCAAGGGAAAAATTGTTCCGGGGCCGGGTATCGATCCCGGGACCTCTGGTTGAACGTACCAGCGCTCTTACCAACTGAGCTACCCGGGAACTCCACCCGACGCCGTCTCAAGAGCGCTGGTACGTTCAACCAGAGGTCCCGGGATCGATACACGGCCCCGGAACAATTTTTCCCTTGAAATTATTCAAATCTGCTTTACAGGAAGCTTTACCTGAAAGACTAGATTTGCAAAATACGTTTTAATATTCTGATTGGTAGGTACGCCGTGAGGTGGGATATGATGGTAGAGACTGGATTAATCTTGCTCAGGATAGGGATCAATGGCGGGCTTATGTGAGGGCGGCAATGAACCTCCAGGTTCCTTAAAAGCCAATAAGTAAGTAAGTAAGGTACGCCATGAATAACCATACAACCAACGTGATGCAGAGTAAAAGGAGGAGATTGAGTGTCAACTATGACCGTATTGCAGCCGTGGCGAAAATGTAACTCACGAGCACATTGTGGCTCGCAATGATAGCTGTGCATTTCTCTTGCTCCCCCAACTCCCCACCCTCTCACTCACTGGAGTCAAACTCCGTTCCATTTGTATTTGTCTCCGACCTGCGAGTGGCGTATCGTCGCAATGTCTCTCTCGAAACCATGTACCTCTACAAAAACGGAAGTTTCAAGTAGGATGGGAGGACACATTTTCTTGCTGCCAATATGGTGAGAATATTAAATGTATGATTTGTTCACAAGTATTACGAAGAAAACGGTTGTATAACATATATAGCATTATACTACATGTTACTGATGAAACATTAAAAGGTTAACTATTATTATTATTATTATTATTATTATTATTATTATTATTATTATTATTATTATTATTATTATTTCGACCCTTTTTCAGCAGATGTACGAATAATGCGGTTAGCTCTTCAATTTAAACTCACTGATTTACAATGTGATGTTAAATGAAAGCTAGATGCAAGGACTTGACAAATGTTTAACTTTTCAAATCTTTGCCAAAAAATAAATATCCGAAGCTTCGTTCTTTCGCTTGCTCTGTTGAAGCCATGTTCGCTACAACTTACGTTTGTGAAAAATTATTTTCAACAATGAAATTAGTAGAAACCTAATTTAGATTACGACTGACAGACAAATACCTTCGTGATCAACTACGACTGGCAGTAAGTGACATAATTCCTGGTTTTGAAACTCTGTCGCAGAGACATTCTGAAGACAGTTAATAGGTTGTGATAATGTGTCCTATGTTTTCTTGTTCATTTCTTTCTTCGTTACACGTACCTACTAAGCATTAGTTTGTAACCTTATACTGTATAAAATTATATTTAAGTGCTTGACGTAAGGAAAATGAAAATTCGTTAATAAGTCAGACAGTTGCTTCACTTCCCCTCTATAGGTTCTATGCACGTTGCAGGTTACACAGTGGCTCGGCGCACGATTACATTTTCGCCACGGCTGCCGTATAGTATTGTATTGTATTGTATTGTATTGTATTTATTTACATTTGACAGTCGCTTCACAGCTGGAACATGGAACAACCGTATGTTAAGACGTCTACTTGCACAGTACTAACGCCAAGATACTGTTGCTTCTTCCACTGATATCATTTTAGTATCTTTAGTTAGGAGTGATGCATACTTAGAGATGGAATGTTCCAGTTTTCTCACCCTTAAAATCTGGGTACCCGTTTAATAAGTGGCTTCTTGCTCTCAGATCGCAATCAATAAATCGTGTGCTTCATCTCTATACAGGGTGATTCAGGACTCTGCAACAAACTCAGGGAATCGATAGATATCAAAATGAGGATCATTTTTCGAAAACAACCCATGTTGTCGAATACCTCGTGTAGGAGCTACGCTGCATCGAAAAAAAAAAAACAGATTTTTAGTGACATTTACAATTAATTATGAAATGAATTATTCATTTATTTTTACAACTACCCTTGCGGACAGGTTACAAGTGCCCTGTCATTTTGCTGCTCCATTTGATTGGAGCGCCCTTCGGAACACGCTTCCGCTGCTCATGGAGGTTGTACCCTTCACGATGTGAGGTCCACACCTGTGGAGTAACGGTCAGCGCGTCTGGCCGCGAAACCAGGTGGCCCGGGTTCGAATCCCGGTCAGGGCAAGTTACCTGGTTGAGGTTTTTTCTGGGGTTTTCCCTCAACCCAATACGAGCAAATGCTGGATAACTTTCGGTGCTGGACCCCGGACTCATTTCACCGGCATTATCACCTTCATTTCATTCAGACGCTAATTAACTTAGATGTTGATACAGGGTCGTAAAATAACCCAATAAAATAAAAAAAATAAATAAAAAATTCACGATGTGAGGGACATGTGATTCAAGATAACGTCCCAACGCACTTCAACCTGGTTGTAGGAGTACATCTGAACAACATCTACGGGAAGCAATGGATAGGAGAGCGGACTTGTTACGTGGCCAGCGTGATCACCAGACTTCACGCTCTTAATCTTTTTTTTTTCTTTTGGAACATATGAAGTAATACACCACTCGAATTGACACCAGAGAGGAACCGACTATGCGAGTATTAGCTGCTTTTGATCAAATTCGACACAGGACGATAACCACTGCTACGACGGTGTAATGAATGTGATCAGGTTCAGGGTAGATACTTTGAACACCTGTAACTTGCCAGAAAACATACTTGAAAAATAATTCATTTCATAATTGTTGATGTCACTAAAACCTGTCTTCTTTTTCGATGTCGCGTAGCTCCTACACGAGACATCGGACAACATGGGTTGTTCTACGAAAAATGATCCTAATTACGAGATCCCCAGAGTTTGTTGCAGACGTCCTCACTCACCCTGTATATCTGCAGCCATTTCTCAGTTCTTTAGGGGGAAAGACAGTCTGTCAGCTTTCCCAATAACAGGAATGCCTCATTGGACAAAGCATAACACACAGTGAAAACAAAAACAGACCACAAAAGAGAAATGTGGAGAACGAACAAAACTGGGAAATTAAGTACAGGCCTGAACATAGTAAACAAATAGATTAGACGTTCAAACAAAACCTACTCCTTCTTAGGAAATAGAGTACAGGAGGTATTTTAAAATGGCAAGTGATCCTCTGCTAGCAGTAAGGGAAACATCACGAATGAAGTTGTTGTTCAGCTGGAACTTCTTGCAGAAACTGACAAAGCGGCGAGGTATTGTGCCCCTAGCGCCAACCATTAGCCCAACTACTTCAATGGAGGTGAGGTGATATTTCTCCAAATAGAATGGAACTGTGGGCTCATAAATTCTGCATTTTTCTGCGTGGATTTCAGCGGACTGTTGTTCCTGTGCATCGAACCTGACTGTCGGGTCGATAATGTAGGCAGATGTAGAGCCTGGTGGAATGGCAAGCATGTCAATTCGCCGACAGGATCTCACTTGAGAGATGCCATGGACTTCTTCGTCTACAGTGAGACCTTTCTTCCTCAAGGTTTCGGCAATCATGGACCCGATTCTGTGATGTCTAGAGTTCCTCAGGAAGGAAGATTCGACTTGTGACTTTTCTATTGAAGCGATATCATACTGCAACTGTTTGCAGGGAATGGTCCATTGAATTTCCATTTTCTGTTTTGCCATCTAGCAGCCATATCTGAGTCATGTCCGCATCAGGTCTTATCTGTATCTCAGATGACTAATGTGGCATTTGTCTTCCAAGTATCCAGTTTCCTAGGAAAGCACTAAAAAATCTCTATTAGTTTAGCCGACTCGTGATTTGAACCCGGGTTCTCACGAACGCGAGTTCAATGTCACGTCACTCGGTAATAATTTACTTTATGTTTTCTTTAATGGGAAAATAAAATAAGACGACGAAGAAAGAGGAGGAAACGACTAATATGTTGAAGAAAAACGCTAAATAATAATAATAATAATAATAATAATAATAATAATAATAATTCTTTATTTATACTGGCAGAGTTAAGGCCATAGGGCCTTCTCTTACACGCTACCAGGTCACAAAGTATACAAGCAGTTAAAATTTGACAAAAAGTTAAAGAACAGAATACTAACATATTACAAAAAAATAATGATAATAATAGCATAATAAAATCGACACTAAACAACATGAAAATAATACAATAATAGAAAAAGAAAGTAAAATACATTGGAATATAGTAAAATCAACTCATTTAGTACAAATGGTTAATATGGAAAACGTAAGGAAGAATATAACAAAATAGAATGTAATGAAATAATAATAAAAAAAAAAAAAAAAGAAAATTAAATAAAATTCATAATAAAAGGCTATGATAATAAATTCATCGGCTGATAAAAAGAACAAAAAGGGGACAGGAAGGAAATAAATATATAGCCTATATTTTTACAAAACTCGCAGAGAAAAGGGCTTATAACTGAAAGGAATCTGAATTGAAAAAGTGCAATTTTAATTTATTTTTGAAACTAGACAATGTCCGACAGTCTCTGACATGTTGTGGTAGAGAGTTCCAGAGATGAGCTGCAGAGACGGTGAAAGATGAAGAGTAGAAGGATGTTCTAAACGGAAGATTATAATGATAATTATGTTAAAGAAAGATAAAGGATAAGGGAGAGGAGGAGAAACAAGGTGAAGAAGGTGATGAGAATAAGAAGCGAGGAAGTGCCTAATATGTAACAAATTTCCAAAATGCTAAATTCTTATCTTATCAAGACCACTGCATTTGAGTATTTGTATTAAAGCGATGTTGATTGTAGCAGCAATCATTAGCATAGATTGCAGAGGCCATATTCATCTCATCTCAGAAGATTCACTTCTTAACTTCAGCAGGTATCATTTGATTCTAGTAAATTTGCATATCTTGTATACAGCTGCAAAAATATAACTTGGCTGTCGGCAGAACTGGTGAACGTCGATTTAAACTGAAAGTTGTGTCATTTTCCAAAACAGATAGATGCGTTCTGTCTTCTGTGTAATGAGAAATGATGGATAAAGTAACGCAGTTTGTCTTGCGTACAGCCAGGGGCATCGCATGTCAATTAAATCCAGTCTCTCCTCGACATTCTAATTTGCACGCGGAGCTTATATGAATTGATATTTCCGGTTGCTGTAAGTGATTTTGTTTTTAATTAGAGTCTAATGACGTGCTTCAGTATATCTAGAAGATAGCATAGGGTAACACATGGGAACTCATTTGGTATTGAACATACATAATTTATTACTCTGCCTGTGTTACTTTGTTTTAAATTAAGTAATCAGCTGTATATTTTACAAGCAGTTTTATTAGATTAATGAAGAGGAAATTAAATTCTGAACAACATAACTAAACTCCATTAGGTTGAAAAACTTTAATGCTGCACACTGATATACGGGCTAACGAAGAACATGTTTCATCTAAAGAACAAAGTTTAAAGGAAATATATCTATTATTTATATTTTTCTCGTTTATTTTTATTTCCTTTCTTAAAAATGTCCCTAATAAAGAACTAAGTTTAAAATAAATATGTATATTATTTATATTTTCTTCTCGTTTATTTCTTCTCCTTAATAAAGAACAAAGTTTAAAGTAAATATTATATTATTTATACTTTCTTCTCGTTTATTTCTTCTCCTTAATAAAGAACGAAGTTTAAAGTAAATATGTATATTATTTATATTTTCTTCTCGTTTATTTCTACCCCTTAATAAAGAACAAAGTTTAAAGTAAATATGTATAATATTTATATTTTCTTCTCGTTTAATTCTTCTCCTTAATAAAGATCAAAGTTTAAAGTAAATATGTATATTATTTATACTTCCTTCTCCTTTATTTCTTCTCCTTAATAAAGATCAAAGTTTAAAGTAAATATGTATATTATTTATATTTTCTTCTCGTTTATTTCTTCTCCTTAATAATGAACAAAGTTTAAAGTAAATATGTATATTATTTATATTTTCTTCTCGTTTATTTCTACCCCTTAATAAAGAACAAAGTTTAAAGTAAATATGTATAATATTTATATTTTCTTCTCGTTTAATTCTTCTCCTTAATAAAGATCAAAGTTTAAAGTAAATATGTATATTATTTATATTTTCTTCTCGTTTATTTCTTCTCCTTAATAATGAACAAAGTTTAAAGTAAATATGTATATAATTTATATTTTCTTCTCGTTTATTTCTTCTCCTTAATAATGAACAAATTTTAAAGTAAATATGTATATTATTTATATTTTCTTCCGTTTATTTCTTCTCCTTAATAAAGAACAAAGTTTAAAGTAAATATGTATATTATTTATATTTTCTTCTCGTTTATTTCTTCTCCTTAATAAAAAACAAAGTTTAAAGTAAATATGTATATAATTTATATTTTCTTCTCGTTTATTTCTTCTCCTTAATAAAGAACAAAGTTTAAAGTAAATATGTATATTATTTATATTTTCTTCTCGTTTATTTCTTCTCCTTAATAAAGAACAAAGTTTAAAGTAAATATGTATATTATTTATATTTTCTTCTAGTTTATTTCTTCTCCTTAATAAAGAACAAAGTTTAAAGTAAATATGTATATAATTTATATTTTCTTCTCGTTTATTTCTTCTCCTTAATAAAGAACAAAGTTTAAAGTAAATATGTATATTATTTATATTTTCTTCTCGTTTATTTCTTCTCCTTAATAAAGAACAAATTTTAAAGTAAATATGTAAATGATTTATATTTTCTTCTCGTTTAATTCTTATCCTTAATAAAGAACAAAGTTTAAAGTAAATATGTATATTATTTATATTTTATTCTTGTTTAATTCTTCTTAAAGAACCAAGTTTAAAGTAAATATGTATATTATTTATATTTTCTTCTCGTTTATTTCTTCTCCTTAATAATGAACAAAGGTTAAAGTAAATATGTATATTATTTATACTTTCTTCTCGTTTATTTTTTCTCCTTAATAACGAACAAATTTTAAAGTAAATATGTATATTTTGTATATTTTCTTCTCGTTTATTTTTCTCCTTAATAAAGAACGAAGTTTAAAGTAAATATGTATATTATTTATATTTTCTTCTCGTTTATTTTTCTCCTTAATAAAGAACGAAGTTTAAAGTAAATATGTATATTATTTATATTTTCCTCTCGTTTATTTCTTCTCCTTAATAAAGAACGAAGTTTAAAGTAAACCTATAATATATAAATGAATCTTGTAATCAAGGGAATGTAGTGTTGGCAAAAAAATAATATAAAACTGTTTCAGAGGAAAGAGCTTCATTTGAAATGAATTGAATTAATGAAGTGCAATTTTAATTTATTTTTAAAACTTGATAATGTCCTACATTCTCTGATATGCTGTGGAAGAGACTAGAGAGTTCCAGAGATGACCTGCAGAGACGGTGGAAAATAAAGAGTAGAAATTATATTTGTTTGTATTTCCAGGAGCCGAACAAACGGAATAGATATACTTCTGTTATTTTAATTCTAATCTCGGATGTGGGAAAGGGTTATCTAGCCATTGACAAAGTTACGCGATAAGAACTATTAATAATTAAGAAAATGTCATTTAATTACACTAATTTTTAATTGATATTGAGGGAGGATGTGGCATTGTGACAGGGTGAGCGAGTGTTCCAAAGAAGCATGCTCGCGTACTGATTTTGTTTGCCAAGAATTTGCTTTGGACTCGGCGTTATTAAACCGTGGTCTCTGGTGTAGAAAACAGAGGCGCAGGAACCATAAAATAAAAGAACAAAAAATCACCAAAACATGGAAACCAGTTAGCGGAGGACGATCGCACATGACGGACACGTGCCCAGCAATGTAAACACAGAATTGCTGCAGTAGGTAGGAAGTTAAGAATCTCTTCATTGTAACACATTAAGTTGTCTCGCGTAGCAGTTTTGGAACGAATCGTGTAATTGCTGTGTTACATGATAAAATTGTTGATTGAATACATAATTATTGACTTGGCAGGTAAAAGACTGGACCAACGCTGAAGGATATAAGAGTCTAGCCGTTACCCTCTCTCCAGTAAACGGAGGTGTAGCAACAAATTAGTTAATTGATTTTAGTCGGGAAGGTGATTCTACACCCACTTAATGGTTACCTCCGTCTTGCAAGATTCCGATGATTTTTAAAACAAATCGTACCTCAATTAACTGAAACTCAGGCTGTAATAATTCATGTAATGCCGATTACTTGGCGAAGTGGCTCGGACGCAGGTGGTCGCTGTGCAGCCAATGGTATCGTATGTGGAGGGCGCTGTGGCTGATCTATTGGGCCGCCGGGGACGAGGTATCAGGGCCGCCAATTATAGGAAGGAAGAGGAGATAGTAACCAGTTGGTCTCGGCCACATGGAGTGGCTATCGGCTAAGAGTCTACCAGAACCGGGACCCGCATCTTAACCGTTGCAGGAGTGGCAACGCCGTCCTCAGCGCTGAGGCGCGTAGAGGGAATTCTGCCACGGCTCAGACTATGAGGTAAATGATAAGCACAAGAACACCACTTCGTAAAATCACTCGGATAACCTGGAAAATGAAAGACCGCACTTAAGGATATATGTATGTGAACGATCACAAATATTATCAGAAAATGCAGGCTCTAAATTTCTAAAATTTTATAAGGAAATGAACTCACAATTGGACAAAAATTACAAGGTACAACAACAAGACTTACTAGAACTTAAATATCTGATAAAAGTATAAAAAGGTCACTAATAATATTTTTAGAATTCACCTTTTACTTTAAATTAAATTTTCTAAAATTTGAAAATTTTCACACATATTTCATAACTCCGCAACCATTAGACACAGAATTCTGAAATTTCATACACTAACTTAACATGCATTTATGCCAAAGGTAGACTGCAATAATGCCCATTTCTTTGAAAATAGAAAAATTAGATCACAAAACATTATGTAAATTTTAATATACTTTATGCTCGACCATGCCGAAATGTAGTAATTATACACCTGGTAGCAGACCTTTAATGCATGTCATTAAAGTACACCTACTCATTAAAGGTCAGGTCTTTCAGCCAATGACGACTCAGGTTACAACTGTTCAGCCAATGACAGGTCAGCTTTCTACCGTTATAAAACCGCAAGTATCGATTATTCTCGGATATGCAATCGAAAGAGAATTAGCGAAAAGTCACGGAGGCTGGAAATCCAATACTGTCGCAGAAGGTTATGTTCTGTTACTATAATAATTAGCGTTAATTGTAAATAATATTGAAATAAATTCAATTTGTCATCTCGTTTTTCAATGTCGAATACAATAATCAGGGTTATAATATTACAATATTATCAAGTTTAACGAGACTACGTCAAGGTCAATGGCATTATTGTTCCTCGAAAAAATCAATACTTTCGCGTCTGCGCACATCTCAGAATTCACGACCTAGAACAAGGTCACTTCCGATCTTGTCAGTCACAAATAAAATGTATACATCTGAATACCGGTAATTTCAAGTCGAGCATAAAAAGTCGTATGAAACTTGCTTATAATGGTAATTAAGAAGCTCGTATGAAAATTATGAAACTCGCTTGCGCTCGTTTCATAAATATCCATACTCGATTCTTAATTACTATCATTATAGGCTCGTTGCATAATGTACTATTATATAGGACAAATAAAAATTAATTGTATTAAAATAAACAACTCTACATGTCTGAGAGTAGCCTACTTTTCAGAAATAAGTGTTTATTACATGCAGGAAAAATATTAAAGATGTCAGAGAGACCATAACAATGTTATGGTTACCAAATGATGTAACTGCAGAATGTTTTTTTCATACTTTGATAAAATTGGTTTGAAAAATATTAGTAACCTTTTTAATACTTTTATCAGATATGTAAGTTCTAATAAGTCTTGTCGTGGTACCGTATAATTTTTGTCCAACTGTGTGTTCATTTTCTTATAAAATGTTAGAGATTTAGAGCCTGCATTTTCTGATAATATTTCTGGTCGTTCACGTACATATAGTCTACCCTTAAAATAGACGATGTGAACGTTATGGTAGCTATAATCCTAAGCGTCCTCCCAAAAGTGACGCCTTTCTTGTATACAAATATTAAATTTGGAAAAGAAACAGTTTCCAACGCCATATTTTGCGCTGTGACGACCATTTTTCAGCGCTACCAACGTATGAGGAAGATATGCCACAACGCGAGTCACTTAATGTGTACAGTACGATTATTTAATACTGATAGTTGCCGGCAATGTGCGACTGGGTCAGGCGAGTCCATCAAGTTACGCCAAGGGGTGTTCAGGTTAGTCTGTCGCCTGCAGTCAGAGCGATCGGATGTCACGCATGCGGTATAGCTTTGTGTTTCCAGTACAGTTAAGCTGTACTGCATTCCTTTACCGACCGCTCGCTCGGAACTCTCCCCAGTACTCCTATTACTTCCCCTCTTTCGCTTCGCTGAGCTGTCAGGACTAAATAATCGGTCTGTACTTAAACTGTTTTAACACGAATATCGAGGGAAATTCTCAATGGTAAAATATTAATTTCTACTCCATTTCCATTGCTTTTTTTGGACCTGGGAAAATATACTCGCCTTTTACGAAAACACTACGTTAACTCACTGAATTGTAGCTCTTTTCTCTTTCAAATTTTACCCCTACTGTTACTCCGATTACGACGAATCCTGCCGTGAGATTTTGCAACTCGTATCAAATTGAAACATTGAGTATACGTCGGTTTACAAGCAAAACACATTAAGTAAAAAATATGAGGCTACTTCTGAGAAACAGGCTTTATATATAATGTACATAAGCTATGTGTATAAACTTAGAATTGGAAAAATTAAATACGCATAAAGAGAAACAACTTACTAAAAATATTATTTTGAAGAGTCAGTTTTGTTAAGAACTTTCAAAAGATTTTTTCTCAGAAGTAATATTTTTGACTTAATGTGTTTTGCTTGTAAACCGATATATACAGTGAAACCTCTCCTTGGCGACACCCCCAAGATACGGACACTCCTCATATACGGACAGACATTTATGTCCCAACTGAAATAATTTAGAAATAATGATAAATCTAACTCTCCTTTACGGACACTCTCAGACACGGACACGGACAGCTGTTTCAAAGTCCTAAAGGTTGCTTTACCTAATGACTGTGGACAGAACTGGGATTTCAAGATCTAATGTGTTACAAAATGGAAAAGTTAGTCATAAAATTTAACCTGTCTGATGGGTCCAAGGTTTCCACGATCGTGCAATTGTATTCGACACACGATAGGGTTAGTAGGATTATTCTCTTCACTTCAATCAGTTGTTCTGTTTCGAGAGACATGGCACCTGAACGTAAAGGTTAAGTTGAAAACTGTAAATTAACTGTAGACCTAAAATAAAATTGCATGGCACAGTACTGTATTTTTCTCGTTTTTCTCATGTTGGTATGAAAAAAAAAACAAACTGTAGGCTGATATTGAATGTAATTACGAAGAAACCTTTCGCACATAGGCTGCTGCATTCTGAGTCTTATCTCTTTTTCTTTAATGTTTTAATCAGCAAACGATCGCGGTATTTGGTCGCAAGGGTTGTGAACAGGCGCTTTCGACTCTGAACATGCGGGTTGCTTAATTCTTGGACTTACAGAAATATTTTAGCAGGGCAGTTCTTTGTCCACCATCGTACATAGGTAAAAAAGAAAGGAAGTAAGAAAAAACTGACCCACAAATCAAACACGCAGCCGGCAATAAACACTGGAAATCATAAAATAGGCATAGGCCTATAGAATAATTTGAATATAGCATAAAAAAGTCCACATCTGTGGAGTAACAGCTAGAGCGTCTGGCCGCGAAACCAAGTGGGCCGGGCTCGATTCCCGGTCGGGGCAAGTTACCTGGTTGAGGTTTTTTTCCAGGGTTTTCCCTCAACCCAATATGAGCAAATGCTGGGTAATTTTCGGTGCTGGACTCCGGACTCATTTCACCGGCATTATCACCTTCACCTCATTCAGACGGTAAATAACGTGAGCTGTTAATAAAGCGTTGTAAAATATCCTACTAAAAAAAAGGATAAAAAAGTCTCATTGTAATTTTTATACCTGTCGTTACAGACGCAAACTAAATATTTCATATCTTAAGGGGAGTCTGTACTGCCATCCCATCAATGTAAAGCAGAGTAATAAAAGATAAAGACCGTAATTTTAGCCTGTTACATACAATAATACTTGAAGTATAACCCCTAAAAATATCAAATGTGTATCTTATGTAAGTCCTGAGAAAAGTGCATCTAAAGCGGATGAAATTTACATCGCTGGGATAGGCAGTACAGACTTCCCTTAACTAGAATAAAGACACAGTTTGTGAGGCCTGGGCGCTAATAACGCAATCGAATCACTGCAGATTATCCCATGGAATGGAGGGAAATGGAATTTACGGGAGGGTGCACTATGGCCCAGCACTGCGACCTGTTACGATCTATTGCGCTAATTAACTCTCAAGCTAGACACATTCCCAAACTCACACAGGTTGACTACACTAAGGCTCGCTGTGTACCCAGGTTTCGAGTAGGCCAGCCTCCTCCGTGCGTCGCTAACCGGCAATTTAAGAATGCTATGGAATGATGACGGAATGGAGAATGATGTAGATGCCTAATATGGAGAACCCCGAGAAAAACCCTATTTGCGACACTTGTTCGCCACAAGTGTCACTATGAATTTTTGACCGAGACTCGAACCCAGGCCACCTGCGTGACAGGCCGGAGATCTGACCACTCAGCCACCGCAGGGACAGACTACCCTCTTAACTCCCTACTACACCTTCTCCGGCTGAGACAGTAGGCCTAATGTTTTGGCCCAATACGAGTAGACAGAAAGGTAAACATCACTCAGTGACGGATTGTACAGGGACATCACTTTATTTTTATCAACATTTTTAACATTAACCTGGCTATACTCGGAAACACTGTTGCCCCCTTCCATTACAGGAGTTTGATGTTACTAGTGCAATATGTAAACAAATCATTTTACTAGGTATAGGAGGAGAGAAAAGTAGTGTATCCATTTATGTTGTAGGGAGATACGATATTACGATTTTCAGTTTGATCATCACTTTTACGGAATTTATCAAAATACAGTAGAGTAATAACATTTTTTTTTTCAAAAACTCAACTTTTTAGGCGGCTATGTTCGTTATGTAATGTCTACTTTATTTAGCATATTAATTATTGATGTTAACATACAATATAGATAGTGCATTTAAATTGAGGGGCTCATAAGTAAAAGACTGTAAGTGCACTTAAGTTACTTTTGAGAAAATGGGGTCTACATATTTAAGCTTTCGTAAAACCGGTGAAATTTTTATTTAAATTTTAATGTGTGATGCGATTAAAATATCCCTTTGCCACTAAAATTTTAGATACTTTAGCTTACACTGGATGCACTTAACTCATGTTATTACAAATGTCACTAGCATTCCTTTGCTTCTAGCCACCTCAATTCAAAATAAGCTAATCTGAATTTTTAAACAAGTTGCTGAAAATAGTTGCTGTTCATTACAATGCAGGCTTCAATTCTTTACGCATATTATTAAAAACATTTTGAAGCATATTCTCTGAAATTTAATTTATCGTTTCTTCAATAATTTTTTAGTACGATATTATTAATATAGGTTTTTTCTTCTATAGAAAGCGCAACCATATTTCTGAAACACACTATACACTGCAGTGTTTACTTCACTGCCTGAAGACTTCGAATGCAACAGCGGCCGTAAGTTTGTGTGTCTGACGGAAGCAAGGACATTAGTGAAGGGGTGAGAGTGAAGTACATTCAGAAATGCAGGTACAATAAAAATGCAAGTAAAAATAAAATGATGTCTCTGTATAAGGCAGGCATCATGGCTTTTATGAACTTTCAGCTCTCGCTGGTCACCTAAAATCCACCTTATGCACTGTGCGTTTGTTTCTAAAATGGTGTAAGCGAAAAGGACATGGGCGATGGTATCTCCTTCCCTTTTACGCCCGAGGCTGGTTTAAGTATGTATCCATTTATGTTGTAGGGAAATACGATATTACGATTTTCAGTTTGATCATCACTTTTACGGAATTTATCAAAATACAGTAGAGTAATAACATTTTTTTTTCAAAACTCAACTTTTAGGCAGCTATGTTCGTTATGTAATGTCTACTTTATTTAGCATATTAATTATTGATGTTAACATACAATATAGATAGTGCATTTAAATTGAGGGGCTCATAAGTAAAAGACTGTAAGTGCACTTAAGTTACTTTTGAGAAAATGGGGTCTACATATTTAAGCTTTCGTAAAACCGGTGAAATTTTTATTTAAATTTTAATGTGTGATGCGATTAAAATATCCCTTTGCCACTAAAATTTTAGATACTTTTGCTTACACTGGATGCACTTAACTCATGTTATTACAAATGTCACTAGCATTCCTTTGCTTCTAGCCACCTCAATTCAAAATAAGCTAATCTGAATTTTTAAACAAGTTGCTGAAAATGGTTGCCGTTCATTACAATGCAGGCTCCAATTCTTTACGCATATTATTAAAAACATTTTGAAGCATATTCTCTGAAATTTAATTTATCGTTTCTTCAATAATTTTTTTAGTACGATATTATTAATATAGGTTTTTTCTTCTATAGAAAGCGCAACCATATTTCTGAAACACACTATACACTGCAGTGTTTACTTCACTGCCTGAAGACTTCGAATGCAACAGCGGCCGTAAGTTTGTGTGTCTGACGGGAGCAAGGACATTAGTGAAGGGGTGAGAGTGAAGTACATTCAGAAATGCAGGTACAATAAAAATGCAAGTAAAAATAAAATGATGTCCCTGTATAAGGCAGGCATCATGGCTTTTATGAACTTTCAGCCCTCGCTGGTCACCTAAAATCCACCTTATGCACAGTACTTTCACTGTGCGTTTGTTTTCTAAAATGGTGTAAGCGAAAAGGACATGGGCGATGGTATCTCCTTCCCTTTTACGCCCAAGGCTGGTTTAAGTTAGATTAGTGTCTATCGTCAACTTTGTGTAGTACTGATTAAGAATAGGGTTTCCAGGGAAACGGGCGATACACGAATATAGCAGTAGATGCCATTTACACAGCACTAAATGATTATTCACTACGTTGTTGGTTCTTTGATGTTCGTTAACAACATGCTTGTGAACGTATGTCATTTGTGTTACTTGCATTGTAATTGTAGCTTGATTGTCGTCCTCCAACATAGGCCGTCCCCTGTTCGATTGTAATAGTCTTTTCATATAAAACGTTTGGTTAGAATCTGCACTACTGTACTCGTACTAAAATTTTTGATTAGAATTTCACTTCGGAATATGTATGATAAGAACTTTCTTGTGTTAAATTTTAACGTACCTTGTTAACATGTTTCGACCTATTTTCGGTCATCTTCAGAACTGGTCGTTGTTGGTCTTGGCGCCTCTTGTTTCCTGTGAGGGTGCGTTCGTAGTGTAGAGTCAAAGAGTGTATGTGTTTTGAAATTGAGTTGTGTGTTGAAAATATCGTTCGTGTGTCTGTATATTTCATATTGTTCTAGTGTGTTGAGTTTCTGGCTTTTTGGTTGGATGTGCAGTATTTCCATGTCTGTGTTGATGTCTCTGTAGGTGTGGTTGGCATTTGTGATGTGTTCTGCATATGTGGAGGTGTTTTGTAATTTTGTTATGGCTGTGATGTGTTCTTTGTAACGTGTTTGAAATGATCTGCCTGTCTGTCCTATGTAGAAGTTGTTGCAGGTGTTACATTTGAGTTTGTATACGCCTGTGTGGTTGTATTTGTTTGTTTGTGTTGTTTGTGTGTTGAGATGTTTTTGTAGAGTGTTATTTGTTCTGTATGCGATGTTGTAGTTTAATTTCTTGAATGAGGTTGTAATTTTATGTGTGTTTTTGTTTTCGTATGTTAGTGTGATGTATTTTTGTGTTCTTGTGTTAACAAGGTACGTTAAAATTTAACACAAAGTTCTTATCATACATATTCCGAAGTTATATAGTGTTAAAAGTTGTGTAATCAAGATGTCTATGGAATTTCATGTCCGAAATCATGGAAACGATAATTGTATTGACGGAATGTTGCATGTTGACGAAAAGTCCTTGTGCGAATGTAGGTGAAAAGACTGTTGACGAATGACCGTAGACATACTGTCCGTTGACCAAGAAAATTTTGAGGAATTGTCTGTAGACTATTGCTGTTAACGAAACGTTCTGGAAGCCACACAGTGTGTACCTGCCTAGTGTTGGTCCAAGGATATGTATGTATGTATGTATGTATGTATGTATGTATGTATGTATGTATGTATGTATGTATGTATGTATGTATGTATGTATGTATGTATGTATGTATGTATTTACACTGCAAGTGGGCAAGCACCCGGTGGCAGTGGTATACACAATATAAACAATACACAATCAAATTACAATACAAATACAATTATACAATACAAATTCAATTATACAATACACAATACAATTTTATACACAATACAATAAAAATACACAATACAATTGAACACATTAATTACAATTAATAATAATACATAAAATAACGTAATTAATAAGTGAACCCAATTTTACAATACAACCTACGTATGTATAGGCCGTACATAAGTTTCACATTGGTACTGATAATAATCTTTCACTTTACTCTCCTCTCACTCATTGTAGTGGCACTATGACGCATTTCACTGACACTTTAGCACACATTTCACAGACCCTCTATAACACATTTCACTGACACTATAGAACACATTTCATTTACACTATAAATTATCACTGATCGGAACTATTCACTGCACTGTAAAACCATAACTTCACTGACTCACCTCGCTTCACTGATACAACAGTTCAAATAAGACAAATACTTACACCCTTATGCATACTTATAAACACAACTACATTTAAGCTAAACATTTCAAGTCTAAGACCCTCTTACACGCTATTTTTAAATAATTTACAATTCAAACCAAGGAGTAACTCGTCAGGCTAAATAAATGTATGTCACCTTAAAAATTAAATATTAAATGTCACCTTAATTTTAATTTACACTTCATACACAACTTTTTAAGTTATTCTTGAATCTCCTTAAGGAAGGACAGCCCTCAAAGACCGCTGCAGGTAGGTCATTCCAATAATTTGTAGTTCTATTTAAAAATGAGAATTTACCTATATCCGTTTTCTGTTTCCTACATTTGATTTTAAAATAATGATCGTTCCTACCATAGTACGTTGGCTTTTCTAACCGAGCCATTACGTCTGTCCATGCTTTCTGACCTAGATGTGCTCTATACAATGATGTTATTCTAGTGATATAACCTCTCTATACTGCGTTGACTTATAATTCGGTATCTAAGGACAAGGTAAAACAAAGCAAAGAAAGATTGTTTCACTGAACACCAAAATTTTTGTTTCCTTTAACGCAAATTGAAAACTTGCCTACTTGCCTGCAAGGAGTAATGCGTAGGTGAAATCTTGCTTTATGCCCCTGGAGCCCACACCATTAAGCTCCTGCGAAATCTGTTCCTCTTATTTTTGCTCTGAATCTGTTTTTCGTTGCCTGATTGGCTTGTCACTCAGTGCTAATTTCGGTAACCTGTTACGCTACATTCTTCAGACATGTCCTTACAACTTTTTCTATTAAAACTCAGTTTCCCCCTATGTTGCTGCATACATTTAATCTTTTCTTTTTATCATTATTTATTCAGTGATCCAGTCTTGTGACGCTAAGTTCAAGTCTAAAATATCTTATTTTAACGCGTATAAATACATTTCATCTCTTTCCTTAATTCAGTACCAACACTAACAGCAACACTGCATAAAATGAAAATAAATAGAAGACATCACGCTCTACAAATCCACCACTTTCCAGTTTGAACTAGCCTGTTACATCTTCGGTAGCTCAGATCACGTAACTCGTAGACTGGAGTGATTCTTGTGGTGAACAAAGTCCGAGAAAGAGATTTTTCCTCAGGTACTTCAAATTGCCTAAACTTAGCAAATTTTATTTCATTAATAATCTGCATTCATCCAACATTTTGTCCCTAGAATTTATAAGAAATTAATAAAGAAATACCCACATCTATTTATCTCCAACACTTCGAAATTTAAGAACGTATGTAAACAATTTGTTATGAGTAAATATTATTTTTTAGATATTATATTATTATACGCCTAATTTATGCATGTAAATTTATCGTGTATCGAATCCTCCCCTGAGCACTACATTTTCTTTGTGTTTCATTTTTCTGACAATATTATTATTATTATTATTATTATTATTATTATTATTATTATTTTACTTGGAAGCTACATTTACATAATATATAGGCCTACGCCACTGTAGGTACGTTAGCACAAAAAAACACAATTTCAAGTCATACAGAGTTTGTGAGCTCTCGATGTGGGTTTCTGGCGTCAGCCCACTCGAGTTACATGGACATAAAGGGAAAAATTAAAATGGTGTCGGGTGGACTTCCTGGGTAGCTCAATTGGTACAGTGTTAGTGCATTCAACCAAAGGTCCCGGGATCGATACCCGGTCCCGGAACAATTTTTCCCTTGAAATTATTCAAGTCTGCTTGACAGGGAGCTTTACCTGAAAGCTAGATTTGCAAAGGTTAAGGGTGTTTGAGAATAAGGTGCTTAGGAAAATATTTGGGGCTAAGAGGGATGAAGTTACAGGAGAATGGAGAAAGATACACAACGCAGAACTGCACGCATTGTATTCTTCACCTGACATAATTAGGAACATTAAATCAGACGTTTGAGATGGGCAGGACATGTAGCACGTATGAGCGAATCCAGAAATGAATGTAGGCCTATATTATTAGTTGGGAGTCCGGAGGAAAAAAGAGCTTTAGGGAGGCCGAGACGTAGATGGGAGGATAACAAAATGGATTTTTGAGAGGTGGGATATGATGGCAGGATCTGGATTAATCTTGCTTAGATTCTTATATTACGAGTATGTTATGTTATGTTTGTGTGTGTATATATGTACAGTATATATATGTATGTACAGTATGTATGTATGTATGTATGTATGTATGTATGTATGTATGTATGTATGTATGTTCCTTTGTCTTCCCTGCCACAGTCACAAATACATGCCTAAATACATTGCGCTGAAATTTCGGTTTCTTCTCAGGAGCGATTTTCGCGGAAAATCAAAGTTACTGCCTCACATAAAGATAATCGATTTCCTAAAAATGTTTATTAAAAATAAATGAGACAATATAAAGCAATATTTTCTGGGCACATTTTTCAACATAAAAATTAAAAAAATATATATATATGTGCACATGGTATTTTAGCAATATCTGTAAAAAAATTTTCAAGAAGATACTGCAGTGAAAATTGTAGCTATAAATTAGAAAATCTCAGTAGTGCCGAAGTTTACCTTCTCGTGCACATAGCTTAGGCGTATTCGTGCACGAAATTCTGCGATACTCAAAACATAGGCTAAAATATTGGCAGATGGTTCGTGAATGTGCATTTTTTATTTTATATTTGATTGATATCAGTTTGAGTAAGTATCCAAGAGAATATTACAAATGGGCGAAGAAACTCTTTTCATACAAATAAAATTTAATAGGCATAACATTATTCATTTTAATTTGCACTTACTTTACGCAACACTCGTGTGTTACAAGACGTAAGATTGGCAGTCAGAAATATAGTTGAAATCCAGAGGTCACGAGTTCTGTTTTCGACAGGGATATTCTTTAATTGAGACTCGTGTGTTTTCATATTTTGTGTTCACCCTGTGTTGTCTCAAGTACGGTATTTCTGAGTAATACTGACCACGTGGTTAGGTAATCTCCCCGTTTGTGATTGTCGAGTGTTTAAAAATTTCCTGAGAGTATAACGGAATTAATCGAAGGGTTCAATTCTGGAAGAAAGTGATAGTGGTGATATCGACAATTTCTTCCAGCTGTTTATACAGGGACATCATTTTATTTTTACTTGAATTTTTATTGTACCTGCATTTCTGAATGTACTTCACTCTCACCCCTTCACTAATGTCCTTGCTCCCTCAGACACACAAACTTACGGCCGCTGTTGCATTCTGAAGTCTTCAAGCAGTGAAGTAAACACTGCAGTGTATAGTGTGTTTCAGAAATATGGTTGCGTTTTCTATAGAAGAAAGAACCTATATTAATAATATCGTACTAAAAAAATTATATTCAAGAAACGATAAATTCAATTTCAGAGAATATGCTTCAAAATGTTTTTAATAATATGCGTACTGAATTGAAGCCTGCATTGTAATGAACGGCAACCATTTTCAGCAACTTGTTTAAAAATTCAGATTAGCTTATTTTGAATTGAGGTGGCTAGAAGCAAAGGAATGCTAGTGACATTTGTAATAACATGAGTTAAATGCATCCAGTGTAAGCAAAAGTACCTACAATTTTAGTGGCAATGGGATATTGTAATCGCATCACACATTAAAATTTGAATAAAAATTTCACCGGTTTTACGAAGGCTTAAATATTTAAACCCCATTTTCTCAAAAGTAACTTAAGTGCACTTACAGCCCTTTACTTATGACCCCCTCAATTTAAATGCACTCTCTATATTGTATGTTAACACCAATAATTAATATGCTAAGTAAAGTAGACATTACATAACGAACATAGCCGCCTGAAAAGTTCAGTTTTTGAAAAAAAAAATGTTACTACTCTACTGTATTTTGATAAATTCCGTAAAAGTGATGATCAAACTCAAAATCGTAATATCGTCTTTCCCTACAACATAAGTGGATACACTACTTTTCTCTCCTCCTATACCTAGTAAAATGATTTGTTTACATATTGCACTAGTAACATCAAACTCCTGTAATGGAAGGGGGCAACAGTGTTTCCGAGTATAGCCAGGTTAATGTTAAAAATGTTGGTAAAAATAAAGTGATGTCCCTGTATATCTGAATAATGACTCATTCCACCGTTTGTAGCCCAGTATCTTCATATGCTTCTCTTTGTAGCACATGCTTCTCTTGCAATCACCATATTTCTGTGTGGATTCGTTATTGAGATGTTCCAATCATTTCTTTAGTTTCATTACATACTCTCTAATTAGTTAGATTCCATCCGTCCTTCGTATATCCTGGTTTTTGTACGATAAATTCTTCTCTTCCTTGTTAATTTTTTATTATGCTCATCTCAGCTGTTTCCAGTGCTTTTCTCGTTCTCTAACGGTCACTTCTGGTTTCTGTTGAATAAATAAAAACAAGTCGTACATTCAACTTCTGTTTTATTATGAGGTATTTATTGTGTCATATCGTATAGTTCAACATTTTTATAGTCCAGAAAGTGAAAAATATAATATTATTTTTTTCTATCATTGCACTCATATCGATGCGTCCTCAAACTCATAAAGGTCAAGTTTAAAATTGAAACTGTGTATTCATGATTTAACCATTTTCTATGTTTTGAAGTTTGCAGTATTTTGTACGAAAGTATCAATTTTTCTTAGACTGCAATTTCAAAACACAATTTTACAGAACATCACTAATTGCATTTCAAATGTAATTTATAATTATTTATGTTAGAGTCTGTGTAAAATATTTGTCCTTCACATTGAATATAATATTGTTTTTCAGCATAATGATTTGAGCTGTAAAACACTTCTCCCATCTATGTTCCAGTGGTGTTATACCTCTTTTTTATTTTAAATCTTCGACAGCCATCATGGTGCAGTCGTTTTCTCAAATTTTTCCTTCTAAAATGTTTTCAGAGTTCTCAAAACAAAAAGAAATCTCTATGTATAAGGTGAAGGAAATAGGAGTGATGTTCAGTAACTTTAAATCCAGCTTTGTGAATTACATTCATAATAATGCGAATTTCGTGGACAGGAGCGTTGTCTTGTAGGAAGAGACTTCCGTGAGGTATATTTTCCTTTTCATTTTTCTTTGATTTAGTTGCATTGGCGAGTGATTAATGCTACTAATTAATCTTCTGATCTCTGTTCAAATAGTCAATCATGAAGATTCCTTTACCATCCCAGAATATTGTGGTCATAATCTTTCCTGCTGTAACCTGTAGCAGGAAATTATAAGATGGAGGAAAATCTCGGTTCCTCCACTATATTCTTTGAATTTTAGACTTTGAATTTTAGTGGTGCTCCCATGTTTCACTTATTACCACAAATCTATACAAGAAAACTTTGTGGGTCCCATCTGAATAATAACAAATAGGTTTTATAGCGCTCTTGCATTCTTTTGTTCTGGAGTTAGCAATCTTCGCTTCCATATAACAGGTATTTTATAGCGACCCAATTAATTATTTAGAATAGTTACAATTGTGAATTGCGAATTTTGTGGACAGGAGCGTTGTCTTGTAGGAAGAGACTTCCATGAGGTATGTTTTCCTTTTCATTTTTCTTTGATTTAGTTGCATTGGCGAGTGATTAATACTACTAATTAATCTTCTGATCTCTGTTCAAATAGTCAATCATGAAGATTCCTTTATCATCCCAGAATATTGTAGTCATAATCTTTCCTGCTGTAACCTGTAGCAGGAAATTAAAAGATGGAGGAAAGTCTCGGTTCCTCCACTATATTCTTTGAATTTTAGACTTTGAATTTTAGTGGTGCTCCAATTGTCAGATTTCTGTTATTTCAGCAATAGGTCTACGTATAAAGGTCGTTCGAGATCTCTCATGATTCAGACATTCACACTCTCAACATTTTCTTGAGTACATGTCACAGTCAGTGGTCGATCTTTGAGTGCTCGCCTGTTGTCCTTCCTCATCTAAGAGTTCGGCACCAGTTTTCTTTCCAGCTGATATGAAAGATCGTCATCTACCAGCAGATCAGTGATAGGCTATCTTGATGGATTTCTCTGCACGTTGAGTATTTAATCACTGCGTGAAGATCATTAATATCCATTTCTAGAAAATGTCACATAATCACGTCTTTTGATTCCAAAATCTCCTGAATTACAAGTGATAAACCTGTGAAATTCTGTACAAAACTTTTGAACATTGAAGAAACCAAATCCCTTTTCTATGATCATATTACATTAGACAACTATATTAGAAACAAATATTATTCTTTCCTAAAAATGATATTATAAATTTTATATAGGCCTATAGGTCTAGTGTTGCTTAAATGTCAGGACGCATTAATTTGAAATCGCTATAAGTCGTTAGAAATAAGTTCACATAAAATAAATACACTACTTTATTCACCAAATTGTAGAATTTGTTTATTCAAGAAGCATTTATCGCAAAATTCGAATATGTTCTTCATTCTGTTCTTGAATTTTTAGTGATCTCTTCTTCAGACTTTTCACGTCTCAAACCAATGAACCATAAAAAAATGTTCTCAAAACGTTGTTGTTAAATTATATAGTACAAAATAATACCAATTATTGTCTACAGACAGAATAATTAATTTGAAGAATAAGTAAAATTGTTGAAAGTAAATCACAGTAACCCATACAATAATACTTCAGTAATTCTTATAGAAACGTTACAAAAGGAACAAAGATGAAAGAATTGAAGACAAGAATAATGAAGTTTAAATAGTACAGTAACGTTTGCCAGAGGAATGGTGTTTTCCAGTTAAACCATAACTGAGCTGTAGGTACTAAAAATGTACATAGTTTTAAATAAGATCTATGTATTAATTCATATTTTTGTCGAAAGTAAGGTATCGAATAAATAGTTTTCACAACTTCGTTATGAACTATAACGCTGATTAATTGAAATAATTGCAATTATTTCATCTACATCAGCGAAGTGAATAATTCCTTTAACATTCTGTGCAATAATAATAATAATAATAATAATAATAATAATAATAATAATAGATCTGCATAAATAGCTAAAAATTATGGTATAAAAATGTTATTAATCGAAACTAAATTGCTTACCTTCAAAGAGAAGGAACCCATACCTGGCAAAATATTCCCAAACAACAAATTATTAAAAAAGATTAAGAACTTTAACTACTTCGGATATTCTCAAGAACTTAACATGTTCAATAAGATTAGTAAAATTATCTCGTATAAATCTTAATCACTACAGTTTCAGTTTTGAAGCTTTATTAGTTGAAAGCCACATATGAATAAGCATTTATAAAACCCTCACCCTTCCAGTTCATCTTACGGGCGTGAGGCATGGACAATATTAGAACACTGGACTCCTCAAGAACAACTGCTGCAGAAATGAGATTCAGGAAGCGTACAGCAGGAGTACCAAATTGGATCATAAACCGAATGAAGAAATCCTGAAAAACTTCAAATAAGACAGGTTTTACAGTGTGTGAACAATCAAAGGTGAAATTGAGAAAGACATGTTAGGAGAATGGAGATAATGCATATTCCTGAACAAATTCAGCAATGTGTACCTTGTGGAAGAAGGTCTGTTGGTCGCCCGACAAAAGATGGACTGATTTAAGGTCGTAACAAGATGAAGATGATGATGATGATGATGATGATTATTATTATTAATATTATTATTATTATTATTTTACTAGTATAGTCCTAGTTCTTACACTTTTCTGTATTTTATAAACGTAATAATTGGTGTAGTTCCAGAATATACTGTTCTGCAGTTATAATTTTATTCTGTTAGCAGCTGTAGCCACTTCGCTGCTGGTTTTACTATCCAAGTTATTATTAATATATTGCAATTAGTGAGCGCTGGTGGTACTTTAAGTGAAATAACCCTGAAACATGAAGCTAATGTAATTGGTCTGCCGCCTAATAATGCCTTGAAGCAAACTTATTTTAATACCCAGTTGCAGTTGAATTTGCAACGGTGCAATAAGCATATCATTAGCTTCACACTGATATATGAATAAGATATATCTCGTTCTCTGTAAGGATCTAATTTCGTTATTGATTCAGGAGAAAGAAAATGTAAAAAAGTGAACTATGGTACTGTGCAAGACGTCGGTGTGTTGTATGCATTTAATATTTTACGACGTATGTTTTTAAACTTGTTTACCTTTCACATTTATATTATTTTTTCCTTTTTCATGCATATTGTATGCTTAACTGAGCGTAAAACATTGATAATATCTTAAAGCATAAGGTTTGCCACTATCTGAGACTTGTAGAATATCAGTTGTTTCTTTCCTCACAATTTTAAAGTGAGGTAAACCTGTCACAAACTTCAAAACTTTCGTTAGATATTTTCATTATCATAATTGTTTTTATAGTGTAACTATATTTTTAAGTTATTTTCATTATCATCATTGTTTTAATGTAACTTTATTTTTAGATATTTTCATTATCATTATTATTGGTTTTATACTATAACTTTATCTTAGGTACTTTTGCTGTCTTTTTCTTTTTAGATATTTTCATTTTCATCATTGTATTTGTACTACAGTATGACTTCATGGTTAGATATTTTCATTATTGATTCCAGAGAAAGAAAACCTAATAAAAGTGAAGTATTATACTGCACAAGACATTGATATGTTTTTATTTTGTGTTTTATGATATATATTCCAGAATTTGTTTACCTTTCACATCTGTGAATTTTTCCTTCTTCATGCACATTGTAGGTCTAACTGAGCGTAAAATATTTCATTTCTGATGGTATGTTGAAGCGTAAGGTTAAACTGTCACTGTCCGAAAACTTGTACAATATCAGTTCGATTTATTTTGTTTCTTTCTTCCCAATATCATTTCAAGTGAGGTATCACAGACTTCATAACTACTACGTCTTATTTGTGCTTTAACTTTCCTTAGATATTTTCATTATAATTGTTTTTGCAGTATAACTATATATTTAGATATTTCCATTGTCATAATTTATATACTAATGTATAACTGTATCTTAGATACTTTCGATACCATCATTGTTTCCGAATTATAATTTTTATAGATATTTTCATCATTATTGTATTTGTATCACAATGTGACTTCATTGTTAGATATTTTCACTATCATGATTGTTTTATACTGTAACATTTTAGTTATTTTCGTTCTCATTTTCTCACTATGACTTTATATTTAAATACCGTACTTCCCTTATTATTGTTTTTTAAACATTTTATCATTAAATATTTCATTTTTTTTTTGTTGTTTTTGCTCTAAAACTTTCTCGTTAGATATTTCATTGTACAATAAGTTATTTTCGTACTATAATGTTACCTTTAGATATATAATTGATTTTGTGTTAAAACTTTACGACTATATATTTTCATCATAATTATTATGCTCGTACTATATCTATACGTTTAGATAATTTCATTATCATAATAGTTTCCGAATATAACTCTATCATTATATATTTTCAATATCACAGTTATTGTTTTTGTGCTATAACTTTTTTATTTTCGTTAGATATGTTCATAACCATTGTTTTGGTGCTGTAACTTTATCTTTAGAGTGATCTAAACTTTATTATTTTCATTAGGTATGTTCATAACCATTGTTTTGGTACTGTAACTTTATCTTTAGAGTGATCTAAACTTTATTATTTTCATTACATATGTTCATAACCATTGTTTTGGTACTGTAACTTTATCTTTAGAGTGATCTAAACTTTATTATTTTCATTAGATATGTTCATAACCATTGTTTTGGTACTGTAACTTTATCTTTAGAGTGATCTAAACTTTATTATTTTCATTAGATACGTTCATTACCATTGTTTTGTACTGTAACTTTATGTTTAGAGTGATCTAAACTTTATTATTTTCATTAGATATGTTCATTACCATTGTTTTGGTACTGTAACTTTATCTTTAGAGTGATCTAAACTTTATTATTTTCATTAGATACGTTCATTACCATTGTTTTGTACTGTAACTTTATCTTTAGAGTGATCTAAACTTTATTATTTTCATTAGATATGTTCATAACCATTGTTTTGGTACTGTAACTTTACCTTTAGACTGATCTAAACTTTATTATTTTCATTAGATATGTTCATTACCATTGTTTTGGTACTGTAACTTTATCTTCAGAGTGATCTAAACTTTATTATTTTCATTAGATACGTTCATTACCATTGTTTTGGTACTGTAACTTTACCTTTAGACTGATCTAAACTTTATTATTTTCATTAGATATGTTCATTACCATTGTTTTGGTACTGTAACTTTATCTTCAGAGTGATCTAAACTTTATTATTTTCATTAGATATGTTCATAACCATTGTTTTGGTACTGTAACTTTATCTTTAGAGTGGTATTGTTTTCGTATTATAATTTTATCATTATATATTTTTATCATTGTCATTGCTATTGTTATCAAAGTATCGTTAGTGTTGAAAGTTTGTTCCATTTTCATAATACAATTTTTTTAAAAATATATATGTATATATTTTTTTTTGTATTTTTTCAGTCACTCTACAAAGATATTTTTCTCGACAAAAACGAACTTCAGATCGATTTTATACGACTCGTGTATTATTTATGTTTGTTTCAATTTTCGTGAAATATCGTGCTAGTCTAGTTCTGTAATGCTTCAATGGTCCTGGAGGTTGTTTTCTGTAATGTTGTCTTGTCTGTCATATAGTTCGATTATAGGACAGCGAATGATGCAGTCCGCACTCTGAGCTGCCTCACTTATTAAATGCGACCACTCCCACTAAATCTCCATGGATTCACATGGATGGGCAGGGTATGGCAATGTATGCTAAAGATTTCTAGCAGGAATCAGAAGAGTATGGTGGGGGGGGGGGGCGCATCGCATCGCGTTGTTCCTTTGTTCGAGGTTACCGCAGAGTTGACCCGTGTCTGATGGGGACAACAGAGGAGAGCCGCCAATTATTGTTACAAGAAGAGTGGGCAGGGCCAGCAATTTTCTGCCCCCTCCTGCTCCTGCTGCCATGGGGCGAATCTGGGTTTCAGGAACCACTTGTTTGATTGTCCAACATGTCAGCAAGCGTAACGAATCAAAGCACAAGTCCTTCCCTTATACGGCCTCTACGGGGGAGGGAGGTGCGTGATGCCCTGACGACTTTGCTAAATATGTATAAGTAAATGAGATTAGCCTATTTCCTTGGATTAGGGATTCGTTACAATAAACTGATTCCGCATTGATGATACGTGGGGTACAGAGTGAATTTCTTCATCATGACCATCCCAGAAACGCACGCTTCTAAACGTTTAAAGATGACGCAAAGTTCAAGCCATTGAGCAATTTATTATTATTATTATTATTATTATTATTATTATTATTATTATTATTATTATTATTAAGAACAAAACGGTTTTCGAAAAGGCAGATCTTGCGCAGATGGATATTTTACTTTGAAGATTTTGATCGAAAAACATAGGGAATTTAATAAAGAAACTCACTTGGCTTTTATTGATTACGAAAAAGCTTTCGACCGTGTTGACAGAAATAAGCTCATTCAAATTTTGGCAGATGATTCAGTTCCAAAAGCAATTGTAAGAACAATTTACGAATTATATAACCACAATATTATCAAAATTACTATTGGATCAGAACATACCGAATGGAGACCAATAAACTGTGGAGTTCGTCAAGGATGCCCCCTCTCATCAGTGGCGTAGCGTCAATGTAAGCTAAAAAGCTCAGCTTCCCCAGTTAATAATAATTTCATAATAAACCTGCCGTTTATGAACAAAATTATTTATTAATTTTAATAGAGTTTATATTTATTCGTTAAATATTGTGATGCGGCAGCTCAGGATGATTTGTGATGCAGCAGTAAACAAGAAGCCTGCACACACCAGCTTCCAAGCAGACTGGTTTCTTTCACTCATTCTTCTGTGTAACCCACCCCGCAGATTCTCCATCCCTTTGTAACTAAACTACCCTTGTCGCAAGGCACGGAAGAAGCTAGCTTTTACATTGAAAGTTTCCGACTTATCCCTTTCGTGAGGGTTTGTTCAGTTGAAGTGTTAGTGTGCATTGCGGCTGATATGATAAATAATGAGTGAAAGAACAGTTCCTGACACCAATTTACTTGAATATTTAGGACAATTCTATTATCAAGACTGACTTACGAACAAAAGTGCGATTTAAAAAACAAATGACCGTGTCTATTTGTTAGAGATATGTGTAAACCATGAAATCATATTTTACTACGTACCATTTGAGTTCATGCCTTATTGGTGTTACGAGGTTCCAACCAATCTTCGGACTGCTGGCTTGACATTGACTACTATTTACTTTAAGACTATATTTTTGTAATACGTTTTCTCATATGTACATGAAAGAGAACTTGAGTTAGCTTCCCTTGCTCAAAATTTCATGCTACGCCACTGCCTCTCACCACTTTTATTCAATATGTACATCAACTCCATCATCAGACATTGGCGACTAACAATTGATGGAAACTCCCGCTCTTCCGAAATTGTACTCTAGATTCATTATTATATGCAGACGATCAGGTTCTTTTTGCTACAAATGAAGACGAGCTGCAATACTCAATACATCACCTGAATATAATAGCACAAAATTTCAATATGGAAATTTCCCCAAACAAAACAAAAATTATGGCGTTCCAAGGTAAACAGCCAGTTAGGAGTAAAATTTGCATTGGAACCCATACGTTAGAACAGGTAAACTTATTTAAATATTTAGGTTATAATTTGACGTATTTACCTGTTACTGATATATCTGAAAATATTCAACATTTTAATGGAGCCTTAAGAACCACCAACCAGGTTTTCACAACCACGAAAACCCAAAAACATACCAGGTTAAAAGCATATAAAGTTGTAGCAAGACCTGTCCTCATGTATGGTAGTGAGGCCTGGACTGTCCGAAACTCAGATGTTCAACGCCTAACAACTGCGGAAATGAGATTTCTAAGAAGGACTGCCGGCTACAGCTTGCTTGACCACAAAAGGAATAAATTAATTACAAAAGAATTGAAAATTACACCTATTTATGAACATCTCAACCACTATAGACAAAAATGGCTTAACCATGTCAATAGAATGGACCGTTCCAGACTCCCAAGACAAATTCTCCGCTATATAACACATGGAAGACGATCTTTGGGACGCCCCCTGAAAAGATGGACGGAGACCGTCTAGGCCTAACACCTGCAAGGACGATGATGATGATTATTATTATCACTATTATTATTATTATTATTATTATTATTATTATTATTATTATCACTCAATCAGAATGTTGGGAATAATACGGTCAATAACTTATTCTTTTCCACGCCTGATTCGCTTTTAATACTCTACTATACATCGATCGAAACTCGAATATGCATTTGTAGCTTGAAACTCGAATGCAACTACAGATTCGGCTAAATTAGAAAATGTACAAAGAAAATTTGTATCTTTACGTTCATTCAGATTTCTGCCCATTAATTCCGGGTATAGTTACGAAAGAAAATGTGAATATTTTAATTGTCAAAACCTATATTTTTATTTATTTTATTTTATTAAAATATTTTCATAGAAATTTTAATAACTTTGAAAGGTATATACATAAATATAGAACTAAAAATATGAATTCTCTACGTTTGTGTGAACCAAAATGTAAAACCAATGCAGCTTTTATCATAGCATGAGTCAAGGTCCCAGATTATTAAACAAATTTTATTCCAATAATATTTTAACCACGAACCCTCTCAAAATTAATAAAAATTTAAAAAAATTGTATTGGATTTATAGTTTGGGTTTAAACATATTAAAAAGTATTTAATCTGTATTCACTCTCAATTTTAATTTTATTTTTGTCTGTATTGGAATCCCCTCCTGAGCACGAGTCTTACTCATTCAGGAGTCGGCTAGTTTATCTTTCATTATAATTATTAATTTGTATTCATTTCAAACTTACTAGCAATAAAATAAATAAATCTATACTAATAATAAAGCTGTAGCCGAAATTTTTCTGGTAATTTTCGATTTTCCAAAAATAATTGGTCCTAACATATATAATTAATCGCCCTAAAACCGAAAATCGCTTTTTTGAAATTTTTGTTTTTATGTCTGTCTGTCTATCTGTATGTTTGTTACCTTTTCGCGCGATAATGGCTGAACCGATTTATATGAAAATTTGAATATAAATTAAGTTCGTTGTAGCTTAGAATTTAGGCTATATGGCATTCAAAATATTTTATTTAAAAGGGGGTTATAAGGGGCTTGAATTAAACAAATCGAAATATCTCCCTTATTATTAATTTTCATGAAAAATATTACATAACAAAAGTTTCTTTAAAAATAATTTCCGTTGAGTTTTGTGCCATGCAAAATTGTTATAGGACTGATATTTAATGAGATAAATGAGTTTCAAAATTACAGTAACAACGCCATCTAAGGCGGTGTAATGAAATAAAAAACAAATGACTTCGTCTATAAGGGGCCTTGGACAACAACAATCGAAAGCTATGAAAGATAGCCTACAGAGAATGTTTCTGTGTTTGTATGAAGTAATATCGGAAGCTAAATTAACCGATTTGTGTAATTAATTATTATTTCACCATTGGAAAGTGTAGTTTCTCTAGATGGACATAATGCTATAATGTTATTACAGTAACTTCTGAGTGAATCGAGGACAGGTGAGATTAAAAGCTTCTTCTTATGCACAGAAAATTTGATAGGCTATTCTGTACATTCGTTTCCTGTATTTCCTAAAATAATTTTTATGACCAAATGATGGTCTCTGGATCAAAATGATCGCATTTTAATTCTTTTTAATACAATTTAAGTTAAGTAACATAAAAATAAACGATTTATCCTTCTATCAAACACGAATGTTCCCTGGATCAAATGTCATATTTTAATTATGTAATTACTTTATATTTATTTCTAACGGGTGCAGCGGAGCGCACGGGTACGGCTAGTAAATAAATAAATAGATAGATAAATAAATGAATGAATGAGTGAATGAATGAATGAATAAATAAATTAAATAAATAAATAAATAAAGTGCTGAAGTTGGCATTCTAATTATGGGACCGTTAGTTCGTTACACACAGCTAAACCAGATAGGTCCGTCCAAACAGTAATGGAAATGTAGCTGATTGCAACGGTCCCAGCGACTAGGATACCTTTCTTTTCTCATATTTTTCTTAGCCGAAGACAAATAGAGCCGATCTTCAAAAATTCGTGCGTGGTTATCTTCATTACCAGTAATGGAAAAAGTGCTGTCAGCACCTCTCTTAAACAATCCACCATTGCTTCATCAACTACAACATTTTTAGTTTCAAATTGAATAGGGCATGCCTAAAAGAAAAGTTTCTAAATGCACTTTAATGGGTTTTATTGAACTTGATTAAAGAAGGCTTGTATCAGTATCGGATGAAGGCAGAGTTCTGGAGCTGATTGTCGTGGTGCACACCCACTCTCCTCGTCGTGAGTGAGACATCACTGAGGCCGTAGGCCCACCTGCCTGACAGGCGAGTCCCTTAACACTGTGTTTTATTACAGTAGCGCAGCTACAGCCTTCCCGTGCATTAGAGCCGGGGGTTATTAGAACTTACCATCCCATTGTTAACACAGCCACACGGTGATCCTCAAGTGTCTCCCGTATAAGTACAAGCCGTACAGGAAACAACGCTTTGGCCTGCAGATAGCTACACATGTCTATATTTGTGTGAGCCACCACATAACCTATGTGAACAAATTCCAGTATACATATGGAGTTCGTTAAGACAGAGTTGATCTCTCGAGGGGGTGCTGGATAGCCTTTGTGTCTACACACACCAGAAACAGTCAGATTTTGATGGCGGGTACTTACCTTTCGTGTCATTTACTCAAGCGTTCCCCTCTAGGAATGAACTCTGTAAAGGCTCATTCAGAATGAAAATTAAAATAACGTAAGCGTTAACTTAAGAATGTAAACGTTACGGTAAAATCAAGAAGTCATACCATCATTCACGATGGGGACATGAACATAACAGCAAACATACTTGGTAATCATGGAAACATAACAACGACGCCATTTCCTCATATTCTATCCTATACTTCAGCGCTCCACGACTGTGTTCTGTTTGCAAATCACGTAAGCATAAGCCTGAAAGTTTGGAGTTTGCAAACTTTCATGTTAACGTCTTACGGTAATGTTAATGTCAGTAAAGCTTTGTGAATGATCCCATTTGGTAGCCTGGCCGCAAACTGCTGTGTTTATCTTACGGTTATGTTTAATTTTCATTGTGAATGGGCCTTTACTGTAGCCTATAATCTCTTCTCCGCCGTATCGTTGTCTCTGTTCTTTTTTTTTTAACACTGCCAAATTTACCGCAATTCTTTGATGTATCCAACATTTCCATGTTGTCTTGTATTGTGTTGTATTGTTAGAAGCACGGTGAAAGCCTTATTTAGTAACGTTCCGGTGAATTTCAATGTTGTGAAGGCCACAACTCGGAAATAAAGCATTTCCGGACACATGTTGTAATGAACTATTTTGATTGTCTACACGTGGGAAATACATACCTGAAATTATACCCCGTATTTTTTAAACAGCCTGTATAATTGTTCTCTGAACATGTTTTCCTTTAAAGGCTATTTTGTTTTAGACATACATACACATCTATATATAATTTGAACTGGTAATGAAAATTACGGGAAAACGGCTGAACGGATTTTAATAAATTACCCCTCATTTTGAACCTTGGAACACAAAGTTTTTCAGAAAAATAGTAGTTTTTAGTGAAATGTCAATTTTCGTACATCATTTTCCTATTTTTCAAAATCCATCTTTCGTCAGTTTTGAGAACTAATTAATTGCATTTCAGAATAAAACAAAACACACACTACAATAAACAATAGACTTTTACACGAAGGCCATGACCTACAGTATTGCTGACATACTTAGAGTTCAGATGGGTCAGATTCTTTCACATCATAATGCCAATATGTCGATCTTCATTTGTGTAATTTTTTGATAACGTATAAAAATAATTTACAGGTCTGATTCTCTGGTCTGTAGTTTTCCGAGTACAGCTGTGTATTCGATATTAAGAACTACAAAACTTGAGAATGTTTAGTGACATTATTACCATTAAAAATGAAATATTATTATAGTTAATGCAACACATAATGGTATACTGATGATGCGAAAGTGAAATCTTTTGGGGCCTTAAGTAAGATATTACATCTCTTGTAAGGCATTGTAACTATCACTTGTATGCTGACGACCTTCAATGCTACATCTCTTCCCGCTTAGACCGAGTAAATGACGCTATAGATAAATTGACTCGATTGTGACATGGACAAAGAAACTCCGTCTTAAAATCAATCCTGGAAAGACACAAGCAATTATATTAGGACCCAAACGGCAAACCGACGCTGTAAAACACCTCGACATTTCCCCTGTTAAAGTAAGTACAGTGCATATCCCTTTCAGTTCTTCAGTAAAAATCTTGGCATTCACATGGATAATAATCTCAAATGGGACATGCAAATCACAGAAACCTGCAGAAAAGTATATTCTATTATCCATGTGCTAAAAAGGATAAATGTTCATCTCCCCTCTTGCTTAAAAAGTCCCTTGTGCAGACACTTGCATTTCCCTATTTCGACTATGCGGACATTTTACTGACTGACCTCTCCAGCGACAACAAAATGAAACTTCAACGTGCTCATAATTTGTGTGTACGTTTTGTAAGCAATGTTCGTAAATATGATCATATTACCCCATCCCTGGAAGCAATAGGTTGGCTTAAACTAGATAAGAAAAGAAATTTACATTCACTTCTCTTTCTCTTCGAAATCTTGAACTCTTCTATTCCTTCGTACCTGTCGTCTCGCTTCACTTACCTTTCTTCCCACCATAATCTGAACACACGCTCTCGTCATGAAACAATACTAACAATACCATCCCATCGCACCTCCTCATACTCATCTTCTTTCACAATAGCCCTGCCAAGACTCTGGAATTCGCTACCTGCTAGCATCAGGGACTGTCGAAATAAAATTGAATTCAAACGAAGACTTACTAGGCACTTGGTCAATAATTGATTACTTGTAAATAGTTTCTTTAATCTATAACAAAATATTTCAATATTCAGTAATTTCATCACTATACAATTTTGTTATTCTAGATTTAATTTGTAATTCAGTAAATATAAAATATTCTTTGTTTCTCTATGATAAATTATCTAGCTTTAATTATTCAGGTAATCTTTTCGTACTTTGATTTGATTGTAATTGTAAATTTAATACTAATTGTAATATTATTTGTAATTGTAATTGTAAATTTAATACTAATTGTAATTTTATTGTTGATATTGTAGTTGGAATCTCCTGGTAGAGGGGCAGAGAAGGCCTGACGGCCTTATCTCTACCAGGTTAAATAAATAAATAAATAAATAAATAAAATAAATAAATAAGTAGACGCATAGAAAGAAGATTTTATATTAGATCTTCATTTCTATAATATACTGAGTAACGGCTATATATATATATATATATTACTGAAAACTATAAAACTTGCGTAACAGCGTGGTCGATCGACGGATGTTGCGTCAACATTTGTTGAGACTATAAATTAGGAATGCCTATAACATCGACATCAACGTGAAGTTTCTATTTTATGCACGAGAACGTATAATATCATAAACTTCTTTCCATCTGACTGTAGATAATTATTTGAAAAGAAGTAATATAATGATAACGAGATACTAAGGTTATTGTTATGGACTTAACACTACTTGTATTAAACTTGTAGGATATGTGGAAATCAAACCACAGTTTAGAGAGCATATCTCTATACTGTGATAAAACAGAGGTTTTCTTCCTGCTCACAAGGAAGTAATGCCATTGTTTAAAACTTCTGTCGTACGTAATTTTGACGTATAATGGATAAACAATTGATCCTCATTACTTTTCCCGCCAAGAGAGCACCTCCTTCTTCTAGCTATGCCTCCGTCTTTCAGTTGCTGACTATAGTAGTCGTGACAGCAGGTTGCAACTTACACGCTTGGCCAACTTATTATGAGATACAATTATTTGGAAGTGTACGTCAGATTTACGTATCAATAGTATTAATAGAAAATTTTCTGTTAGTGTAGTTTATTTATTGCCTTAAGTGTGTTTTATCTAACAAAGTAACACTGGATGAAAACTTACGTGGTGATCGACACTACTCTGCAGATCATAGATAAAAGTTCAGATGATGATGCTGATGATGACGCTGAAGGCAATGTAGAGATTGAATATGAAACTTGTGACAATGACAAGGATCTAAGATACAGTAGGATAGATTGAGAATCACGTAGAAAGCAAGCGAATGGAGAAAGAAGGCAAAAAACAAGAAAATAGGAAGAGAAGAGAAGAGAAGAGAAGAGAAGAGAAGAGAAGAGAAGAGAAGAGAAGAGAAGAGAAGAGAAGAGAAGAGAAGAGAAGAGAAGAGAAGAGAAGAGGGCAGAGGCCCAGAGGGCACGAGGGCACGAGGGGGAGAGAGGATATTTTCATAACTCTAACCTACAATCCACAATAACCTGAAATAGCTATTGCTTCACTCCCATATGTAAAACCGACTGATCGTTCTGACATTGTTACTTGCGTTTTCGCATTAGAACTCAAGAACTGAAGATATATAGGTTATATAAAAAGGATTTAGCATGAAAACCATTGAGAGGGGTGGGCCTATGTTTCATTATTATGAAAGCAAATAACTTCCAAAATGTCTGGTATTCTTCATTGGAAATAAATTTTAAAAAATTTAATTTGAACTTCTAATGAACTTACTTAGCAGCATTTGCTGTACAAGCCACTAGTAAATTGTGTAATGAGAATAGCTTATGTAATTAAAATAAAAATCGTTGTAAAGAATTATCTTGGCCGTCTGCAAATAATAAAATCCCGTTGCCAACTTAAAATTTGAATAGGAATTAATTAGTTCTTGCCATTTACTTATGACATGGTCAAACTGTAAATTAAAAAAAGAACAGAGACAGGGCACATCTCATTTGTGTAGGCTGTAATTTGCTTTTGTCTACATCCACGATTCATTTTCGCATAATGACAGTTCCCTTGAAAGCAGTTCATGATCGCGTTTATTTGGTTCCATCTTAAGGAAGTCTTAAAACGCATTGTTACGTAACAGCTGAATATTAAGGTAGATCTTTTTACGGCTGCATTAATTATTGTCCAGTTCATAAATGTGTCTGGTTGGCTATAATACAATATTGTTTTATCTGTGTCACAAGACATTTTTTTTTTTTTTTTCATTCTGCAAGTTCAGAACATAACGATCTCTCATGTCATAAAGAATTTATAATGGCACTCATATTTCTATCCGCTCGTCAACACCCTATAATCAGCATACGGCCTTGGTGCAGCCTTCGTGACCTCTGTCTTGCTGTGGATCGCCCCTTCCATCGCACAAGTGAAAACTAGAGTCACATCGTATGCATACCCAAGCTGCACGGCCTTCAGCGTAGCGCAGTCAGAGGAGGACTTCCCACCAGAGAAGACCGGGGTTTGATCTCGGACAGATGCTATGATATTTGCGGTGGACAAAGCAGCTGTGTCTTCTGCCAAATAGAAAGTCAGTGGCCTTTGGGCGAACGGCAGGAAGTGGAAATTAATCTCCTTTAGGCCTATATTATACTATCAAATTTCTGTCACAGAAGTTTGATAAAATGTATATGATAAAATCTTTTACAGTGTAATGTAGCGTCTTTGATCACCTCTAGCTGTGACATAGTTCTATAATAAAAGTTATGGTCAACATGATACCTTTGATAAAATCTGTGACTAAGAAGAAAGGAAATGGCGGACATTAAGTACACATGTCTGTGAAAACCACAGAACTTTTAATTAATTAATTAATTTATTTATTTATTTATTTATTTATTTATTTATTTATTTATTTATTTATTTATTCTAGTGTAGTTAAGACCATCAGGCCTTCTCTTCCACACCACCAGAAATACAAATACAATAATATAATAAAAACAAAAATCATAATATAAACAAAGTAAAGCCACACAAAAATATACACAGGTTGCAGTCACACAAACTTTAGATGAGTGATTAAGTATCGTAATTATAATTATCCTAACTAATAATGAACATAAACAAGAAACTTGTAATATTGTAGATATGACATGCATTAATACACACAAAACATTTCATCACAGAATGCTGGATAGCTTTTGAGTTATGTGGGAAACGTTTCATCACTGCACAGTGAACTGAATTTTGAAAAGAAAAAAAAATGTAAATATTTTTTTAATCGCATAAATATTTTTGTAATATAGCAGAAGAACAGTGTTTTACACACACTAATTTTCATTATTGTACAAGATACAGTAATGGAGAAAAAAATTGTGAATATTTACAAAATTTTACTGCTCTAAGCTGTACCTAACCCCTTAATTGTGGTGCGTAACGGAACCTGAGAGATTTGTAGTGAGACAGATGGCCAAGAAGCTTGGAGCTCTCATAAATGCTTCCTCTCAGCCCCAAATTCCCTTCCACACACGTGGGTTCGTGTGTCTTTAAATTGTTTCTCCTCCCATTTCCTCTTCATTCATTCTTTCTTTCTTTCTTTCTTTCTTTCTTTCTTTCTTTCTTTCTTTCTTTCTTTCTTTCTTTCTTTCTTTCTTTCTTTCTTTCTTTCTTTATTTCAGTACTGGTGCCCAGTTGTTTGGAGTAGCCAAGAATAAAGGCCCATTCACAATAAAAATTAAACATAACCGTAACATAAACACAGAAGTTTGCGCCCAGGCTACCAAATGGGATCATTCACAATGATTCACATAAGCATTGACATAAACATTAGGTACCGTAAGACGTTAACATGAAAGTTTGTAGAGACTCCAAACTTTCATGCTTATGCTTACGTGATTTGCAAACAGAACACAATCGTGGAGCGCTGAAGTATACGACAGAATATGAGGAAATGGCGTCGTTGTTATGTTTCCGTGGTTACCAAGTATGTTTGCTGTTATGTTTATGTTCCCATCGTAAATGATGGTATGAATTCTTGATTTTACCGTAACGTTTATATTCTTAAGTTAACGCTTACGTTGTGTTTAATTTTCATTGTGAATGAGCCTTAACAGGTCCAAGAGATTAAGTGACCCCATTGGTGATACTAATTTCCCTGAAACTGTGTGTACTGTCTACGTCGAAATCGAAGGTTTTGTTGAAATATAATTAAATTTAATGTAATAATAATAATAATAATAGTAATAATAATAGTAATAATAATAATAATAATAATAATAATAATAATAATAATAGTAATAATAATATCTTTAAGTATTTAGGCTGCAGCCTTCTCGACAGCGTTTCCTTGGACGACCCAAACTTCTTCTTCCTCTTTGCATACAAATGCAGAATCTGCATTACGTATGAGATCGCGAGACTGAACTGATTAAAAGGATCGCCTATCAGTTAACTATCCTGATTATTTAATTTATTGATTATTTTTCCACGTTGACATTTAATAGTTGACCTTAATGCAACTAAATAATGCTGACAACTAAGAGACGTGACACCTGCGCAAATCATAAGTAAGTACATATTTTTATATATCGCATTAAGCTGATACATATTTATGAATCATAACTGCCAAGTAATAATCACAGATTTTTTCTTGCATTTAATCAAACTTGTCAGTTGTTGCATGATGCACCGTAATAGTGGCTGAACGAGCACCATATGATTTGAGATCCGTGCCAATTATTATCTTGTAACTACACTAAATTACTTCCATACGTTATACTACCGAGAATATAATGAAATAAATATAGATACTAAACATCATTATTCACTTTGAAATGTAGCATTGATTTATTTTTAGAGTACAATAGCCTACTACAGAGGTTAGCTTTTTAAGTATTTAGTCAACACCATCATGAACTACACGAATTAGATCTCGTGGCCTGTTCTGGTTTCACTAAGTTCAGTTTATAACGGTTAGAACGTCTAACCGTGGAACGAGCGGGCCCGGGTTCAAATCCTAGTTGGGATTTTTTTCCGGGGTTTCCCTCAACCAAATGAAGAAGAATTGCTGGGTAACTTTCGACCTTGGACCTCGGACTCATTTCGCCATCATTAATTCACATTCCATCATCATCATCATCATCATCATAGCCCGGGTTTTATTCACGGTGCGACGTGCTGTAATTGTACAGGAACGCAGCCATGGGGTTACCCAATCATTCACAGAATAGGAGTGGTAAGCACATCCTCAGGTTGCAATGTAAGCCTTCGGGTCTCTTCTCCTTACAGGTGGGGAAAATAAAGTTGTTTAAATTTAAAATTGTCCTCCCCACCCGCCCAGCGAAAGTCAGCTACAACGGTGGGGGATCATCGTACTAACCACACGATACCGTCATTCTGGTTGGATGATCGTCCACCTCTGCTTCGGGATGTTGCCGTGAAGCCAGCAGCTGTCTGTTCGGTCTAGGCTCTTAAAGGGCTCTAGCGCCGTGTGTTATTATTAAGCCTATTATTATTATTATTATTATTATTATTATTATTATTACTATTATTATTATTATTATTATTATTATTAATTTATTTTGTCTTGCGTATCTCTTCCTATTCATAACAGGCAGGGTTTGGAATTGAACGGGTTACATCAGCTTCTTGTCTATGCGGATGACGTGAATATGTTAGGAGAAAATACACAAACGATTAGGAAAACACGGAAATTTTACTTGAAGCAAGTAAAGCGATCGGTTTGAAAGTAAATCCCGAAAAGACAAAGTATATGATTATGTCTCGTGACGAGAATATTGTAGGAAATGGAAATATAAAAATTGGAGATTTATCCTTCGAAGAGGTGGAAAAATTCAAATATCTTGGAGCAACAGTAAGAAATATAAATGACACTCGGGAGGAAATTAAACGCAGAATAAATATGGGAAATGCATATTATTATTCGGTTGAGAAGCTCTTATCATCCAATCTGCTGTCCAAAAACCTGAAAGTTAGAGTTTATAAAACAGTTATATTACCGGTTCTTCTGTATGGTTGTGAAACTTGGACTCTCACTCTGAGACAGGAACATAGGTTAAGGGTGTTTGAGAATAAGGTGGCTAGGAAAATATTTGGGGCTAAGCGGGATGAAGTTACAGGAGAATGTAGAAAGTTACACAACGCAGAACTGCACGTATTGTATTCTTAACCTTACATAATTAGGAACATTAAATCCAGACGTTTGAGATGGGCAGGGCATGTAGCACGTATGGGCGAATCCAGAAATGCATATAGAGTGTTAGTTGGGAGACCGGAGGGACAAAGACCTTTAGGGAGGCCGAGACGTAGATGGGAGGATAATATTAAAATGGATTTGAGGGAGGTGGGATATGATGATAGGGACTGGATTAATCTTGTTCAGGATAGGGACCGATGGCGGGCTTATATGAGGGCGGTAATGAACCTTCGGGTTCCTTAAAAGCCATTTGTAAGTAAGTAAGTAAGTATCTCTTCCTATTTCTTCACTATTGATTAAGAGCAATGTGAGATACCTTTGGACAGACGGATGTTTAGGCCTCTTCTGTCACTATAGGCTACTCCACTTTCTTCTGATATTATTTAATCATGGTACCTCGTGGGACCGGGGTCAAGGGATCGCGATGATGTCTATGTAAAAGGGTAAAAGGGATTACGCCGGCTGTCGGAGAGTTCGGGGGAATCTGTAGCACGGGAGGCTTAGGGCATGCAGATGATTTCATTTCGGGCAGTACAGTGGGTCCACCCAAGCGGCCTAGTGTAAAGACAGCCCCGACCAATGCCTCTCCCCTCAAAGGGGACTAATTGGTTTTAATTTAACAATGTTTTCAACTTCAGGTACAAAATAAACTGCAAACATTTGTTAATAGATGTTTTCGAAGAATCTTAAAAATTACATGGCCAGATATAATCACAAACTCAGAACTATGGAAGATAACAAATCAGAAAGAAATCACAATAGAAATCAAAAGACGAAAGTGGAATTGGATAGGGCACACAATCAGGAAAGAAGATGGAGCAGTAGAAAGAATGGCTTTGGATTGGAATCCCCAGGGTAGTAGAACAAGAGCAAGGCCAAAAATACATGGAAGAGAACAGTTTTGGAGGAAATTGCTAGGGAGGGAAAACATGAGCGAAGTGAAGAAGTTGGCTACAAATAGGGTCCGATGGAGGCACTTTGTGAATGCCCTATGCTCCTTATGAGGAGATACAGGAGTTTGATTGATTGATTCAACTTCAGGAATTATTATTAGCGCCGAAATTCTACCTGAGCGTAAAATGAACGACAAACTTTCCCTCAAGCTCTTTACCAGGGACACAGTCCTTCCAGCTTTAATTTCTTCACAGAGGAAGCCAAACTATAAGCATTTTATTGCCTTTTAAAATCCATCGCTCTCGGCCGGGTATGAACCCTCGAATCCAACCCTTGGTAACCACTAGACCACCACGGACGACTGCGAAGTTCTATTACTGCAGTTTTAGTACCTTCCATGAAAAGAAGCAGACTTCGAGTCTACAACTGCTTTCACCAAACAGTGACTTCCAGTGTAACATGATGTATAGTGAGGGTCACATAAGAACAGTTCCTAAACAGCAAATATTGCCGTCTTGTCAGTGTTGCCAACTGATACCATATATCACAATAAACACCTTTAAGAACAGCTTAAAAGATAACCTTATTAGCATTTCACTACAATCATACTGATTTAAACTATCACTGACTACATTGTTACTTTTTCTTTAGACATCATCCTGATTGTGCTGTATTTTAATTGTCTCGTAATAATCTCTTTCTATTATCTAATATTATTTGAAATATATTAACATTCTATGTATTTTAGTTTAATTCTGCTACACAGTTTATTTCAGTGTTTAATTAATAGTTCATAGTATTTTGTTGTTTAATTTGTAAATAACTTTTGTATACATGTAACTCTCATCTCAATCAAATTGTTGGATTCTTTGTAAGTTCATGCATATGTATATATACTTTTTGCTGGTTGAGTGGAAGAGAAGGCCTTACGGCCTTAACTCTGCCAGCTAAAATAAATCATTATTATTATTATTATTATTATTATTATTATTATTATTATTATTATTATTATTATTATATCACACGATCCTACGTACTAAATGACTTATTTACTTACAGTACTTTATGTTGAAAGGTTATTCTAAATAATTCAATAATTTGTAACATATTTTCATAGGCAAACTATACGGGAAAGGGATCAACATGTCAAGTATTTTGTCTGGCAATATGAAATCATTGGTTTGACTAAACAATTGACTCATGAGACCTAATCTAAAAATGTATTTTGTTTGACCACATGAAATTATTAGCACTAACTCCGAAAACTTACCTGATTATAGTTTTGAATTATAACCACAACCCAAGACGTAAAATAACTATTATGTATTAATATTAATACTGATATTAATTAATTATTAGTATATTCAAATTTCACTTGCTTCCAGTAACCTGGTCAGAAATCTAGTACAATTTCAATTTCATGGAACTCCAGTACCGACAAATATTGTCAATATTTGTCTCAGTTGCCAACATACTAGTTACAAAATCACTATCATTTGTAGTATTTGTCAGTATCGAAATTCGAAACGAAGTTGGCAAAAGAAAATTCTACCTGAAAAGTAGGAAATCACCACAATCCACTAGCATATGTAGCAATGGGGGAAAATGGTTAGGTTTCACCCTTAGGGTATGAAGTAAGCTACCCAGACTATAGCCATTTGGTCGTTACTTACAATAGTACTTGACAAGCAGGCAGGTTGAATTTTCTTTTGCCGTTTCGGGTAATACAGGGCCTAGTGCGAGGACAGCCCCCAACCAATGCCTCTCCCTGCAGAGGGGATTAATTGGTTTTAATTTAACAACGGTTTCAACTTCAGGAATTATTAGCGCCGAAATTCAACCTGAGCAATTTTCCCTCAAGCTCTTTGCCAAGGACACAGTCCTTCCAGCTTTAATTTCTTCACAGAGAAATCTAAACTATAAGCATTTTATTGCCTTTTAAAATCCATCGCTCTCGGCCAGGTATGAACCCTCGAATCCAACCCATGGTAACCACTAGATCACCACGGACGACTGCTAAGTTCTATTAATGCAGTTTTATTATCTTCCATGAAAAGAAACAGACTTCGAGTCTACAACTGCTTTCACCAAACAGTCATTTCCAGTGTACCATAATGTAGCCTGTCTGGGTCTCTCCCTACCTGCGACAGTTTTGGGCCAGCGCATCGCGGAGCTTCCTGTGGGCTCGATGCAGCTCTGCCGACAAAGAGACGCACTCCTCGTCCTGCCCGTCCGACCGGTCGTCCGATCGGCCCGCCCGCCTCTGCCGCTGCTGATCGTAACCACCGCGTGCGCCGTCCGGCGATCTTCCACTGAGGAATCCCCGGCCTCTGCCTGTACGAACGTCAGTTAACACCTCTGCCTAGAGAGATCCGGAGAAATATTCGTACTTTGCAAGAACGGGTATTTCAGAAACGTGATGAATGTGACTTCTTGCTCTAGAGATAAATTTCTGAAGGAAAAGCAAATTAAAACTAGATAGCAAGAAAATTGAGGGTATTAGGAAAGTATGATATACTGCGTGTTCAGTTCAAAGTGTGTCATGGCTCGCTGTATGTCGTCATGTGGTTAGCCGATGAGCCTAGACAATTCAATCTTCCTACATTTCCGCAGAGGCGTATTACTTTTGTGCCAGAGACGTTGCCTGGCAAGTACGGCGTTCATTCTGAGGAGTACTTACCGATACGTACCGTAACGCCGGTAGTGGCAGGAATGTGAACTGTTTCGAAACACGTACTGAGGTGAGTTTTTTCTTGCTGTATGGATATGGGGAGAGGGTTAAGACGATTACTTACGTACAGTATTTGTTGACATTAACTTGGACGGTCAACATGGACACGGAGCATTTGATTTGTGTTGTGGAATGTTGCCGTACGCAACCGATGATAACAAATACCCTATGTACGACTTCCCGCGCAAAACACAGTTCGAAATAGGTTATGGTAGCACACAGACCGTACAGTCCGCCATCTGTTGCTGCAACGTTCAAGTTATACCGTAAACGTTCTCAAGTTCAGATTGAACTCCTTGATTAATAGGCAATTTCTCTGACATAAAAGCTGAAACTCGCTTCAAATCGCTGACTCACCAACAGTGACGTCATTACACTTTGAAATGAACACCCAGTATAGTCCGGATCAGCTTACGTAATACCCTAGGGGTGAAACCGAACCATTTTCCTCCCATTACTAACATATGTACTGGATTAAGGTGATTTTATAGTTTCAAGGTTGAATTTTCTTTTGCCAACTTCGTTTCGAATTTCTGTACTGAGAAATACTACAACTGGTAGTAATTTTCTAACTATTATGTTGGCAGCAGTGACAGTAGTTGACGGTAGTGCAAATTCTGAAAATTCAGATTGTTCTAGATTTCTGAAACGATTACTGGAAGCTAGTGAAATTTGAACGTATTAATAATTTTATTAATTAATACCAGGATTAATATTAATACAATAATAGTTATTTTATGTGTTGCGTTGTGATTACAATTCAAGATTATAGCGAGGCAAGTGTAATAGTAATATGCGTTACAAGAGCGGTATGTTGAAGTTTTCATATTCGACGAAAAGTTTGAAAAAGCGAAACGTAGTTGAGCTTTTTAATTTCTGAGAATTGAAAGAAAACATACCGCTTGTGTATCGTACATTATTTTGTGCGAAGATCGTTTATTACATACCTGAAAGAGGAATTTCTAATTAGTTGCAATGAAATCTCCATCTTGGTTTCTGTTCAATGACGGCAATTTTGGAAAACAAAAATATCTATCTTCAACATTGTTGCTTTAAAATGTTTTCTGTGTTTACTATACTCCAGCAGGCCGTGATATACGTCTGTCTCCCCCAGTCTATAAATGCGAACTTAAAACAAACGGCTTCCTTAATGTTACATGCATCACGAAATGCAGTAACTTTAGTGGAGTTGTAGAGTTTACTTAATTTTTGCAAATATTTAAAAATAATTAACAGTGCAATTTAGGTGAAATTGCTGTGGTAAGTTTCAATTTATAATAATTACTATATTGAACGTCTCTAAAAATAATATGTTATAAGCCTAAAGAAGTAAAATCAATATGTCACTTAAGCGGTAAGAAGAGGGAAATTTTATGTGTGTTCGGTTGGGAATACTGAATGTGGAATTTTAGAGTTACCGCGGGTTGGTTTTGTTCGGAAACCAAGCAAATACGCACGATCTCGCACAAATAAATATAACATACTTGATGTGATAAATGGACTTGGGTAATCGATAGAAATATTATTTCAAATTTTATTTAATTTCTTTCTTGTTTAAATTTATATTACAATGTCAAAGAGAGGAAATAGCATGGCAGACTCCTCCAAGAAAGAAAGCATGTGCCATTCAGAGTAGGCTTCAGGAATCTATAGTTCATGTATACCTTTTCAAGGCGTACACTCGTTATTATAGGGCTTTTAGATAAGTAATAAAACATATGAACGTTTGAAAGAACTTGCTCTGTTTCGTTTTATTTTACTTATCTTGTTCCGTCTTATGCCATTTTACGTCATTCATAGAGTAGCTATTAAGTTGCGTCCATTTTCAGCTTCCCCAATGTTGCTTCAATGGAACGGCGAAAACCGGAGTGAGACAAGTGGCCAAAAGGCTTGGAGCTCACATACACACTTTTTCTCAGCCCCAATTTCCCTTGCTAAGTACGCGTTTTTGTGTACTTTTAAATGTCTCTCCTTCCATTTTCCCCCATTGACTTTAATTGACTTGACCACATCTTTCAATTCTTACCCTACGTTACTTTATTTGTCCTTAATTTGTTATCGTTATCTAATATCCTTTCCTTTAAGCTTCCGAGTTTCCCCTTTCTTTGTCATAAGTTACTTTTCTTTCCCATACACTGCCTACCCTATCTTCTTCGCATATCTTTATCTTTTATTTTTTTCATTAAATAAATCTAAGGGGTTGGTTTCTAAACTATAGGCCTAATACGTATATAGTGTAAATTTTTATAACGCGATTTTCCGTGGTTTGCATTAATATTTACTGTAAATATGAAGTGTTTTACCACAGTCTACTATATACAGTCACGAAGCTTTAGTTTTGAGGGTACTAGAAACAATAGACTGTGACGGTACTATTTTCCATTGCCTGTAATGAGGCGATATTAGCGATCCTAATGGTGAGCAACTGTCTAATGTTTGCATATTTACTACGTATTGAGCTTCGCGACTGGATATACTAGACTGTGGTATTACCGTTTGTCATTATTCATGTTGAAGAATTGTAATACAATAACCTGACAACATCTTGCACGTGACTGTACCAGAAATAAAGTTATCGTCAATATTAACGAGTTGATTGCATGACTCAAACTTCAAACAGATCGCGAATAACTTCGCTCGCCATTAAAGAAGGAAATTATCTCCTCCATTTGTTACATGTGATGTCACTGAAGCATCTTCATCACCTTTGTAAGTGTTTTATCTTCGTAATCATTTCTATCTTTATCGTCATTATTATTCATCATCATTGTCGTCACCATAGCTGACACCATAATCGTCATCATTCAGGTAATCACTTTAATGCAAAGGTTATTACTGGTCTAGTCTGCCCTCTTGAATAATAATTTATCGGTCTCGACTTCTTTATGTTGTGCTCGTCCTATAGTCTATTTTATACAAATATGTGAAAATCTTCTAGATTATAGATATCTTGGAACAGGCCAAAACATATTTTTGAAAGTTCTTCTCTTTGAAATTTGGTAATTATTCCAACATAATTCTAATGCACTATTCCGTCGATTTAGTAGAAAGTGTTTGAGTCTAAGGAAAGGAGCAAAACAGTACAATATGATCTGTTATTTTGGCGAGAATCTATGCATGCCGATAAAGCATCATGTTACAAACACGTTCACGTCTGAGTGTTTCTGACAAAGTAGATTAAATATTATACAACGTCTTGTAAACGGCGCAAATATTACGGCTAATATAATATAATACAGTGTGTCCACCATGAATGTGACACATTTAATTTGGCTTCCAAAAATCAATGAATGGAAATAAGTTGGTAACATGCATTGCAATATGTAGAGAAACTGTGGAAATTTCGTTGGCTATTTTTAAAAACCCGCGCGAGAGGTTGTACGTGGCGCTGCGGTAGCTTAAATCAAAATGGCGACAGCGCAAGAGCGAGCACAAGCGATCTGGTGGTATGCTGAAACAAATTCGGTGATTCAAGTGTAACGCAACTTTCGGCGCGTGTTCCAGAAGGACCCACCATCACGGAACACCATTAAGACATGGAAACAGCACTTTTTGGCAACGGGAAGTGTGGTGACATTGCATGGTGGCGGTAATTGCGCGTATCAGAGGAGCGTGTAGGAGCAGTGAGACAGGCGTATGAACGAAGTCCACGCAAGTCAGTTCGACGAGCGACAGATGCCGATACATAAGATACTGCATCGCTCTCTTGGATTTCATGCATACAAATTACAGTTGGTTCATGAACTGAAACCAGATGACGGTAATAAGAGGCAGGCATTTGCTATCGACATGTTGCAGCACAATGATGAAGACCCAACATTTTTATCTCTCATGCTTTTTCTGGTGAGGCCACTTTTCATTTATCGGGCAAAGTCAACACACATAATGCGCGTATTTGGTGGTCAGAAAACCCACGCTGCATTGTGGAACACATTCGTGACAGCCCGAAATTAAATGTGTGGTGCGGATTGATGCACAATTTGATCATCGGCCCCTTTTTCTTTGCAGAACAAACAGTTACGCGCAATACCTACCTCGACATGTTGGATCAATTTGTTGTGCCTCAATTAATGCATTTGCAGCCGAACGTCATCTTTCAACAGGACGGCGCCCCACCACATTGGAGCCTGATCGTTCGAGAATTTCTCGACACACAATTTCCCGGTCACTGGATTGGGCGTGATGGACCGACAAGATGGCCACCTGGATCACCGGATATTATCCCTCTAGACTTTTTCTTGTGGGGATATGTCAAGCACAAAGTGTATACAGGCCACAAAATTCGTGACCTTCAACAGCTACGCGGCCGCATAAGAGATGCCGTCAATTCCGTTACGCCCGAGATGCTTCAGAAGACCTGGCAGGAAATTGAATTCAGGCTAAATGTTCTTCGTGCAACGAGAGGATCTCATGTTGAGGTGTACTGATTTTTTTAATAAAACTTGGTGAGTTACTCTTGATATTGCATGCATTGTTTTCTTTTTACCCCAAGCAGTATGAATTATACAGCAATTTCAAATGTGTCAGGTTCATGGTGGACACCCTGTATAATATAATATAATATAATATAATATAATATATTATAATATTTAGTGTAAAGTACATTGGAAAAGTCCGCAAAAACTATTTAGATATTTGAAATTATTGCGTTACTACCTACTATTTTACAGTGCAATCAATACTGTTTTTTACAATGTCCATAAACATCACTGTTTAACATAAACTGCTTATATACAAACGTATCACTTATATCCGGGAGCAGAACATATTTTATATCGACTTCTTCGCAAGACTCTGGCTTTCATCTTGTCTTCTTAGTTAAGGAGATTTTGTTAGAGAGTTTGTTAGAAGGAGATTTGAAAATGAAGGGAAAGCAGAGGAAAAATATTCTCTACTGCAGTCATACCCGTACTTAAATTTGTCTGTGAATGTAAATAAATAAGAAATGTTACGGCATAAATTGCGGTTTAAATAAACACTTCATATCTGTTGAACGGTCTCTAAGCACAAAACAGTCGAAATCTAACGGCGCGAATTGATTTACAGCGGGCAGTGCAGCGGCAGCACACCTGCGCACGCGTTCCTCAGCCGTTGTGTCATTGCGGGTAATTCTCTGTACTTACGGTTGGCAAATCAGAAATTATCAGATTACAGATATGGTTCAGGTTGTCAGTCTGAGATTTAATCTTTGCTAATATATTGAACGTTTGAGGTAATAAATTATAACACGCTAATCAAATGGCCACCGCATGTTACAGGTAAATTGCTGGCTTTTGTAATTAGAGCAGGATTTGATTATGCATATCGATCAGTAGTTAGTCTATAGAAACCGAAGTTCGATATCTGACAAAATATTATGAAATGTATGATGTATAAATAGTCTGAGGAGTAGTTCTTTTCGAATACTTGGCCTTGTCTTGCAGTTCTGTCTTACTACTTTTCCACTACTTTTTTATGCGCAATGTTCAAAACATACAGAGGTGAGCCTGCCTGGAGAGAAATAAAAAATAGGTTGCAGCCGCCAAATTACTCTTCAAGGAACGACCACTCATATAAATTGAGGGAAAGAATACAGAGGACGGACACTGGAAAGTTTTCTTTTCTCAATCGTACTATCAGGGACTGGAATGCTTTACCTGCAGACTTATTAAAGGCTTTACCAACAACCAAAAAGTATTTAAAAATAGGCTTAAGGACTTTACTAATAGACGGTAATTATACACAGTATTTAAAGGATGTAAATGATATTTTGTTATTGAAGTGTTGTATCAGTGAAGAATTATGTTGTGTCAGTGAAGTGTGTTGTGTCAATGAAACGTGTTCCTGTCAGGGAAGCTTTATAGTTTATAGTGGCAGTGCAAAGTATTTGAACAGTGAAATGTTTTTGAAGTGTTAGTGAAATCAGGATAGAATCAGTGAAATGTGTCGTAGTTCCAGTGCAGTGAGTGAGTTGACAGCGAAATGAGTGTAATGTGAAAAGGTACTTGTGCAGATATGAACATATCATACTCGTGGGCTTTAGTTCGAACTTAGATTTAAGATACAAATTAGATTTATTTTAAATGTTATTTTAAGTGATCGTTTCATTTAATTTAGGATATTCCCTATTATTATTATTACTATTATTATTATTATTATTATAAATTATTGTTAGTATTAATTATTGGTATTATTATTAATTGTATTTTAATTAATAAGTTTATTATTGTCATTATTGAGTGTAATTAGTTACCACTGCCACCGGGTATATATCCGTTGCAGTGTGAATACATACATACATACATACACACATACATACATACATACATACATTCATTAAAAAAATACATACATACATATATTTTGGTCTAATCAAAATCCCATCGAGTATGTGACCTTTGTAATGCAGTTTGTCACTGAAGTTTCTCTGTCTGCAGTGAAGGGATCTATAAAAATGATTAGAAACCACCTCTCCACTTAAATAGACTGACCTCTTTCCTACGGCGATCTGCTCACTTGAGTTGGGTCCTGCCACTAGTGCTGAATAGACGACTGCGATCACCGATAACAAACAGATACTAGGAAGATTTGATGTTTCTTCTGGAATTAATGCTGATTTGTTTAATCGTTTTCAATTATTCATAATTGTGTTATTTCCTTTCCTTTTCCTTCTGCATTGTTTTCTCTTTTTTCCCATTATAATTGTTTACCTACCATTTATTTAAAAGAAAACAAGGACAATTTTATGTTAAGCCTTGTCTTGTATGTAGCCTCCACTTGGAAGAAACTGAGAGGGAGAGGGTCCATAGCTTCCACCACATTTAAAAGGAGCCCTAGACCCTCAAACGGTTACAAACCACTGTCCTAGTGGAATTAACACTCTTTTTAGATTAGAGCGTTGTAATTCGACGATAGCGTGTTTGTCTCTTGGTCCGAAGTTGCGCTCGGACTTTGGTTTGATTTTCGCCTGGGCAGATTATTTGATTGTATTTTTTTTTTAGTTGTCTCCTACTATAAGGCGAATGTTAGGCAATCACTTGACAAGTTATCGGCTTCTTATAGCTGTCACCAATTTCATCGACAATAAATAACCTAGTAGCTGATACAGCGTCGTTAACTAGCTGGATGAAAAATGTTATACATCTCTCTCCTATCTATGAGTTTACTCCCCAAATAATTGAAATACGGTGAAAGTTGTCTTTTCTTGTTTGTAGGCAGTAAATAAATACATTACTATGTATCTTATAAGTGATAGTGCAAGAAATTAAGCAACATACAGAAAGTGTCGTACAAATTGTTAAAAATGAAGTAAATTGCTGAGAAGACTTAAAATGAAGCTATAATGAGAAAATATTTACACTCATTTTAACACGCCTATTTGTTTAATTATAATGTGTAATTATTTACTTCAACTGCTGCTTGTTCCCTTTTATAACCCGACGACCTCGCACCTCTTTGTCTGCAAGTCTTGTCCTCACATCATCGCTGCACTGAAGTTAATGAAAGCAAATACTGAACTGCCATAAGGTGAAGAGCCTCGTGGTCTGGAGGGCTAACAAATGCCGTTCTGTGTTGGAAAATAATGAAGATGATGAAAGAACGTGGCAATAAATTGAGTTGTGGGGCCTTATTGTGCCATTACGCACGTTTTCCCTTTCTCCGTAGCGTTAGTTAACCTTGCTGAAGAGCAATTTATTTTGCAGTCAGGTGCCACTGAATCACGCTAATGATAATCCATTACGGCAATTGGTTCGTTACCGACATCTTCTCATATCGTTACGCTCACTGTGGGAAATCGCATTCTTGTCCACTGAGCAACAAACTGCACCCTCGCTCAGTAATGACCATAATGCTCTGTAATAGGAAAAGTTGTACAGTACACTCTGCTTGACGGCTTCTCACCAGAGTGGGCGGGACTTCGATCCTAGGATCAGGTCTATCTTACGATATAAATACGAGGTTTGCCCCCAGTTTGTGGAGGCGATTCCTTTTGTTATTTGGATCAAAAAATGTTAATACAGTAATGGGGTGACATTCATAATAATCAGGCTTAGAAACTTCGGACCCGATAGAGCAGTTCAGTGGGAAATCCGCATAACGGCGTACTGAGTATAGTGGTAAAGCGTACAGTGGGGGGTACTGTAGAATGAATGACAACAAATACGCAAAGGAAAATGCTCTGGATTTGAAGGTTCTGACGAATAATTTGGTTTTCATACAAACCTATTTTCAAACTGTGTCTGAAACTATTACACGGTTAGAAAAGTCAGAGCAAGAGATGCCGGAAGCCCTCAAATTAATTGAGGAAATGACACAGAGAATTAATGAGACATCAAGTACACCGGTTACTGAACGTGTGAAACAGAAGTGGAAATCAGTTTTATGTAAAAATAACGGATATGGAACATTGTGTAATATAAACAGCAAATTAGTGGACAAGAGTCACCCGAGAATAAAAGACTGTCTCTTAGAGACTGCAATGATGTTAGGTTTCTTCGTTTTGCTCCTATCACGTCATGCGACGTAAAGCGCAGCTTTCTACAGTACAAACTTTGGCAGATAACCGAAAAAGATTTACGTTTGAGACACTGAAAATATATCTTGTAGTACATTGCAATTCGGTACTGTAACTGCACTTCCTAAAGACGACCAATAGGATAAATGAAGGAATTAAAGTTGCTACATGCTTATTTCCACCATTAACACTGTTTATAATTAAACACAAATGCTTATAAAAGACAGGAGAATAAATGCTTTTCACATTATTTTGACATTGTCATTGTGTAATGTATATTTACTTTCAGAATGTCCATATGTGTGTGTTTCCCCATACTATCGTACTCTACTCTAAAACAACACATCTCTACCTTTCACTACCTGCAGCGAGTCAACAACCTATAGTACATGCACAGTAAACTTATTGTATCGGGTCCCAAGTCTCGAAGTCTGATAATAATAAAAGAGTTACAGCAGATTTTCGAAACATACCATGTAGCTACACATGTTTGCGCAGGACTAAGGATGTGTGTAGAATGTAATTTTCAACGCAGATTCAGTATCAATATCTGGTGTGGTGTTGCTTGTAACCAGCTGCTGGGGCCGTTCATTTTACCGGCAAATTTAAATGGAGAAATGTACGTTATCTTTTTACAAGAAGAGTTACCGCAGTTTCTTGAGGATGTTCTTCTGGAAATAAGACATCAAATGTACGTCCAACATGACGGAGCGCCTGCACATTTCTACCATGTGGTAACAGCTCAGATGAATCACCAATTTCCAGATCGATGGATTGGTCGCGGGGGGCCTATCAACTGGCCTGCCAGATCCCCAGATTTAACACCCCTAGATTACTGCATCTGGGGGTGGATGAAAGATATCGTGTACCAGATTAGGGTTCAAACACGAGAAGGGTTGATTCAACGCATTCTCGATGCCGCGGCGACAATAAGAACGAACATGTGGAGTTACGAAATGTTACACGCGCGGTTCACACCCGTACGAATCTTTGCCTTCAGATGCAGGGAGGAAATTTTGAACATTTGCTTTAAATCCACTTTACATGCAGGAGACTAGTACAAAATGAAACAATTGTTTGTATTCTAACTATGGTTTCCATTTTTGTCAGTGACAACCTCAAATAAAAAGTTTTTTCTGCTTTTTTCAAAATGCCGTAACTCCTTAATTATCAATGTCACCCCATTACTATATTTACATTTTTTGTTCCAAATAACACCAGGAATCACCTCCATAAACAGGGGAAAATCTCGTGATACACCCTGTAGATTGTGGTACAAGAGCAACTGAAGGGACTGGTTTGCTATTACATATCCCTCCACTGCTCCCTTTAGAGGGGAGTTTAAATTCAATATTTACGGGCAGGATTTCTTGCTGGGAAAACATTTTTATGGTTCCAGAATAAGCAAGATTACCAGAATTTAAGCTACAAGATCTTGATATGAAGTTTTGCCGGACAAATGCAGGTTATAAGCCATTGCATTTAACAAAGTGAAAGTATTACAACAAGATTAATCCAGTCATAGTTTTTCTGCTGAAGGGCAGGTCCTTCAATGCAAACCCAGGCTTATCCAATATTTCCTATTTTCTAACTTCCTCTTAGTCTCCGCGTATAACACTTGACTGGGTTATTTATGAAAGGGCCTAAGTCTTGAATACTAAATTGTTAGCAACTTAAGAAAACCTGCTTACAGGCCGAAATTTTGAAATTAAGACTGAAATAAAAATTGTATCATAAATTCTATTAAGCATTAGAGTGTGAAACTTAGTCCTCTTCATATCTAAATCGATGTATCTACACCCAAAGAGCAGTATTACATTACAAACTCATTTTCACAAAATTAGCGACTTAGGCCCTTTCATAAGTAGCCCATTCTATATCGTAATGTTGTCTATCATCCGATATATTCTTCTGTCCCGAACTCTTCTCTCGTTCACCATTCCTTCCAGTGCATCCTTTAGGAGGCAGTTTCTTCTCAACCAGTGACCCAATCAATTCCTTTATCTCTTCCTAACCAGTTTCAGCATCATTTTTTCTTCTCCCACTCTTCCCAACACAGCTTCATTTCTTATTCTATTTCACACGCTCCATTCTTCTTTATGTCCACATTTCAAGATGAATAATAAAAAAATAATTTTTGAGTTTATTTATGCATGCTATAATATCTGAGATAATATAGCATATTATATAGGATCTTTGGTTACATCATTAGGCCACAAACTATTGTTGAATTGTTGTTTATTAACTGTCGAAGATAGGTTGGAATCTCATAAGCGACGCCAATAAATTGTCATTCATGAAGCAACTAAACCAGGAGATAATAGGGTAGGTGGCCAATTTCTTTGCCCCTCCATTGCAGACATCGCTGACTAATTACATATCAGACTAATCAGACTTCAGATGAAGGTCTACTAGGTGGTTTGATAAGTCTGGTAAAAAAAAATCAAGAAAAAATGTTTGTTTCGTGAACAACTCACTTTATTTCTCGACATAATCTCAATTGATGGCTATACACTTGGACCAACGAATTTCCAGTATTTTCATCTCGTCGGAAAAACAGGTTCTGCCAACTCAGCAAAATACTCGTTGACGGCGACGACCACTTTCTGATTTGATGAAAATTTCTTCCCATCAAGCTAAATTTTCAAGTTAGGGAATAGGAAGAAGACCTGGCCGGTGATCGAACCCAGGCCGCGTGCCTTTTCTTATATTAACGTACTACTGACGCTGATGCGAAGCATTTCTAATACAAGTGTCTCCACATGTTCACTTTCATCTACTGTATATCCGCTCGGTTTTTTGAGGCGTTAATAGAAGGGAAGGTATGCAGCATCGTTACGTGTGAAGAAAAGTGGGCTGAAAAATGCGTTGTGTTGCGTAATGGGGTGTCGCTGCGGCTACCTGAAGGCTGAATAATAACGGCGACAGCAACAGCTGTTAAATCGACAATAAAAGTTGAGACTCATCCGTGTCGATTTGTGTTATTAACTGATCATGTACAGTCAGCTTGAAAAGTCTGGCAACACGTGGCGACTATGGCAGTGGAAATACAGAACGCAAGGAGCATTACGGGCTGCAGACAACTCAAAGGGAAGTAAGAGACTTTCGTCACTAAACTGAGTTTATGCTGCCAAGACGAGCAGGAATCTATCGTCTTCAGAGTATATGCGAACATTGTCGTTGGGTTATCTTGTATGGCAGCTGTGGCGAAAATGTAATCGTGCGCCGAGCCACTGTGTAACCTGCAACGTGCAGGAGGGAGACGGACACCCGAAGGGGAAGTGAAGCAACTGTCTGACTTATTAAATGATTTTCATTTTCCTTACGTCAAGCACTTAAATATAATTTTATACAGTACAAGGCTATAAACTAATGTTTAGTACGTGTAACGAAGAAAGAAATGAACAATAAATGAACAATATCACAACCTAAAATTAGCTGTCTTCATAATGTCTCTGCGACAAAGTTTCAAAATCAGGAATTATGTCACTTACTGCCAGTCGTAGTTGATCACGAAGGTATTTGTCTGTCAGTCGTGATCTAAATTTGGTTTTTACTATTTTAATTGTTAAAAATAATTTTTCACAGACGTAGTTTGTAGCGAACATGGCTTCAACAGAGCAAGCTTCGGATATTTATTTTTTGGCAAAGATTTTAAAGTTCAACAATTGTCAAGTCCTTACATCTAGCTTTCATTTGACATCACATAGAAAATCAGAGAGTTCAAATTGAAGAGCTAACCGCATCATTCGTACATCTGCTGAAAAAGGGTCGACGTACAGAGATGATGATGATGATGATGATGATGATGATGATGATGATGATAACAACAACAGTAACACTTAATCTTTTAATGTTTCATCAGTAACATGTAGTATAATGCCGTTTTATGTTATACTGTACAACCGTTTTCCTCATAATACTTGTGAACAAATCATACATTTAATATTCTCATCATACATATTGACAGCAAAAAAATGCGTATTCCCATCCTACTTGGAATTTTCGTACATGGTTTCGAGAGAGACATATGCCACTCGCAGGTCAGAGACAAATACAAATGGAACGGAGTTTAACTCCAGAGAGTGAGAGGGTGGGGGTTGGCGGAGGTTAGAAGCAAGGGAAATGCACAACTATCACTGCGAGCCACAATGTCTCGCGAGTCACGTTCTCGCCACACCTGTTGTATGGTCACATCTTAAAATAAATACATAAATAAATGAAGTTCATAATAATAATAATAATAATAATAATAATAATAATAATAATAATAATAATGATCAGCAACACTATGCTTTGTGATCCCTTCCTATGAATTTATCCTAAGAAAAATGGTCCTCTTTCTTCCATCGGTCAACCCAGATTAGTGGTGAGGTGTTACAGCATTTTGTCTTCACAGCTAGAAGTTCAACCACCCTTAGAGTAAATTCACCCACAAAGTTTACAACTTGCGATTTTATTATCTTGAACTAAATTAAAGAATTTCCATGCGACGGATATCCGCTTTGGTGTCATTTTATTCCACTCAAAACTACCCTCAGTCCGTACGCGTCGGTCGTCCTTGAGCTCTATGTCCTCAAACTGTCGCTTCGCTCCGGACAACCGCATTCCTCCGTACGCCCCCTGTTCCACCTACGGTAGTACCGGAGATCACCGGTGGAGAGCTTTATTCGTAATCCTCGATTCCTCCCGGTAGTAGTCACTCCGATGAGCAGCACTGATAAACATCACTGTTGAACATAGACTACTTACTAGAGATGGACAACGATCGAGAAAGCAAGACTAACAGCGCTCGCAAAGTCGAAAACCCGCACGACAATGTTCTATACGTCGTGTCGTTGACGTAAAGACTGCTTGTGAGTGTTTCGAGACACCGAGATTGATCACTCCCGAAGTCCCGAACGTCAAGCAGCTACAGTTGTTTATACCTGACTGAACTTTGATCTACTTTGGCAGCTGTTATATATGCATAAACAATGAAGTAGCCTATTTGAAACATCATCTCTACCTCCGTTCCCCAATCTTTATTTAATTATTACGCCCTTATTAAAACGCTAGGAATTTTCTTTTCATATGTTTTAGATCAAGTGTGCAATCTCAAGTAAAAGGATATTAACGTTATGTTTTTTTGTTTCTTAGAAATACAAATTTATTTGAGAATTGTTTTTTTCATTCATTCATTCATTCATTCATTCATTTTATTCCATAGATCTTACATGAGCAATGAAGCTTTAAGATGTGGAACATGTCAACATTTTACAATATTACAATTACAATTTTTACAAATTTTTATAGTTTCACAATTTAGTAATTTTCTACAATTTTTACAATTTTGTACAATTTTTTTACATTTTTTTACATTTTGGCGAGATGTAGTGAGATGAGATGAGGTCCGAGGATTCGCCAAAATATTACCCGGCATTTGCCTTTTCGGTGGGGGAAACCTCGGAAAAACCCAACCAGGTAATCAAATCAAAGGGGTTGATGCCAAGGACTCGCCATAGACCATCCGGCTTCAGTCCCACGGCTGGGGAAAACCTCCGAAGAAACCAAAGTCCAAAGGGGATCCAACCCAAGCCCGAACGCAGCTCCGGATCAGCAGCCCAGCGAGTCTGTATCGATGGCTCTACTAAAAGTATACAATACATAGCCAATCAGATTATTAAATTTACAAACGCAAACGATCATTCATAAGTTGAGCTATATTATAATACAAAACAATTTAATTAAATTTAAGGCATAAACAATTCAACCAGTTGTGATATACAGAAATTGATAATACATATCATGCAAACTACTTCAAATTACAAACACAAACAATTTATCAGTAGAGCTATATAGATTACTATTCAATTTAAAGCATATACAATTCATCGGCCAAATCTATACAAATATATACAATACAAAGTAGCATACTTTCATTAAGCTATACAAATTTGTGCAATTAATATCAAGTAGATTAATTCAATTTATAATCATAAACAATTCATCAGTTGAGCTATACATATTACCATTCAATTTACAGTAGGTCTATATACAATACATCAGTAGAGCTACACAGACTAGTAATCATTTTAAGAACATATAAAATTCATCAGCCAAACTATACAAACATATACAATCAAATTAGTATTTTCGTTAAGCTATACAATTCATATGAAGTAGATTATTTCAATTTATAAGCTTAAACAATTCATCAGTAGACCTATACAGTATACTATTCAATTTACAGTACATACAATTCATCAGTTATGCTAAACAAAAATACAATACATAGTAAACAGATTAAGTCACTATAAAAACATATTTTAGTTGAGCTATATAAAATTGTACATGTCATTTAAGTAGAATAATTCAATTCACAAGCATAAACAATTCATCAATTGTGTAGAAGGTATGAGTATGTAGAAATTTGGTTAATTCTTTTCTGAACCTTTTCTCGTTGTTCTTCAAATCTTTAAGATAATTAGGCAGTGCATTGAAGACTGTTATACATGAATAGCGAACTCTTTTTTAAAGCAGCTTAGACTAACAGAGGGTAGATGAAGATCTGATTTATGTCTTGTATTAAAATGATGAATGTCTTGATTAGTACTGAATTTATCTTGGTTCTTAATATACAGCATCATTAGGGAAAGAATGTATTCACAAGGTAAAGTCAAGATTTCTGTTTATGTACCCATAGGTAATATCATGTAATAGAACTAGAACATTTTTATAACTAAGATACTGTTCTGTTTTGTCTTTTTGTCTCATTTAAACATTTATAATGTTATTTATTTCAATTAGGCTATGTATGTTATTCAAAGTTTCGAAATCTTTCCACGCCGACCAAATGCTATTTCGGGAATGATGAGCGAGACTCCAAGCGCACGAGAAAGACAAGACGAGACGAGACGAGACTCGAAAAAGAAATGCAACGAACACAGCGAGCGAGAGCGACAGTTAGTTTTATTCATCTCTACTACTTACACACACATATCACTTACATCCAGGGGCAGAACATTTATCTCGGCTTTTCTGGTTTCCACCTTGTCTTTTGAACTAACATCATGTGCTAAAAAGGATAAATGTTCATCTTCCCTCTTGCTTAAAAAAAAGTCCCTTGTGCAGACCCTTGTATTTCCCTATTTTGACTATGCTGACATTTTACTGACTGACCTTTCCAGCGACAACAAAATGAAACTTCAACGTGCTCATAATTTGTGTGTACGTTTGTAAGCAATGTTCGTAAATATGATCATATTACCCCATCCCTGGAAGCAATAGGTTGGCTTAAACTAGATAAGAAAAGAAATTTACATTCACTTCTCTTTCTCTTCGAAATCTTGAACTCTTCTATTCCTTCGTACCTGTCGTCTCGCTTCACTTACCTTTCTTCCCACCACAATCTGAACACACGCTCTCGCCATGAAACAATACTAACAATACCATCCCATCGCACCTCTTCATACTCATCCTCTTTCACAATAGCCCTGCCAAGACTCTGGAACTCGCTACCTGCTAGCATCAGGGACTGTCGAAATAAAATTCAATTCAAACGCAAACTTACTAGGCACTTGGTCAGTAATTGAGACTCGTTCAGACATGGTTTCTTGTAAATAGTTCTTTTAATCTACCACAAAATATCTCAATATCCGGTAATTTCATCACTATAGAATTTTGTTATTGTAGGTTTAATTTGTAATTTAGTAAATACAAAAATATTCTTTGTTCTTAACTTCTATGATAAAATGTCTAGCTTTCATTAATCAGGTATTCTTATTTAATTTTTATTGTAATTGTAATTGTAAATTTAATATTAATTGTAATCTTATTGTTCATGTTATAGTTGTAATCCCCTGGTAGAGGGGCAGAGAAGGCCTGACGGCCTTATCTCTACCAGGTTAAATAAATAAATCTAATCTAAATCTAAACATCCCCTAACACATAAGTTGAGAACTCTGTGGGATCATGTAGTGTTCTAAAGTACGACATCGGGCGCGGGTCTTGTTACTTCGTCAGCGTTATGCTGACCACAATGTATTGATCCATGCAGTAGGTTTCTAAAAGATGCCTCTGGTCGTATTTTTAAATAAGACAGTTGGCTATTTTCGTTCTTTATTTACAAATGCAGCAGGTCGTGACATCGAATGTAATGCTGCTGTTTTCTCTCTTTTTTACGGAGGAGGGCCCGAAGGCTCCCACCGCAGTCCAAGGCTTATTGTGGTTACCACTGCATTCGCTCTGATTTCTTAATTACTATCGATTGCTATATTCACGAGATCTATCTTGACTGTGTGCAGACAAAAACTAGGGATATCTAGTATAATCGAAAGAGTAGACAAAATAATAATTCAACATTAGTAGAACCTAAATGTTTCACATCTGCTGGTCTAAAGCTTAGCATTAATTTTGGCCCTCGGTTGTATAATTCTTTAGCTAAATTACACCCAGAACTTCTGCTATGTAACCTAATAACCTACTAAAATATAACAAGAAAATTAGAAACGTGTTAATGTCTTCAATTTGATTAAATAAATTTATAGCCTATGTGTATGAATTAATCAGCCTATATATTATATTTGTATTCTAAAATTTTGGAATTTATATTTTTTTATAAATTGTCCTACTTTATTCACGTACGATATTATTCTTCTATATGTTAATATTATATTATATAAATTCATTGCCCCTGTTATTTTAATTTTTATTTCCTATTTTATTTTATTCCATTTTCTATATTCCTCTTATATTAATATAGGCCTATTATATTATATAATTTCACTGTAGCTGTAGTTTTAATTTTAGTTGATATTTTATTTTATTTTGTATATTCTCTTATATGCCTATTAATATTATATCTGAACTGCGACCGAACACGAGCGCTGCTCATTCAGTCCTCAGATCTTGTTAATATTACTGTATCTCCTTTTCTATATTGATTGTATTATTTTATTTCTATTTCTATAGTTGTAATTATATTGTGTATTCTGTATACTTAAATTTAAATAATAAATAAATATACTTCGAATCTCAGCTGAGAGGTTATCTAGAAGAGCTTTAAATTGCAGATCAAAAGGGCACAGAAATGTAGTCCGACCTAACAAAAGATGAAGGGACCAATTTGGAGTCGCAACGGACTGATGTCCAATGCCTGAAGAAGGAAAATAAATTAGTGCAAACCTGAGCATTTTTAAATCAATAAATAAATACAGAGAAAATTTCCTGGGTCACATTAACAGAATGGAAGACCATCCATCGTATGTCAAATAGGTGCTCTGAATACAAACTTACAGAAAACGAAACGTAGGTAAACCAGGGAAACGGTGAGAAGAACCAATCCACGAGTCTTACAAGCTAATCTCTGGCAGCTGATAATAATGATGACGAATATAACGATAATGATAAATAAAAAATTGCACATATTTATACAGGGACATCATTTTATTTTTACTAACATTTCTAATATTAACCTGGCTATACCTTTGAATTAACGGTTGAGAACCGGAAACACCGTTTGCTACCCCCTTCCACGACTGGAGTTCGATTATACTGGCGTAAAATACAAACAAATTACTTTACTAGGTACAGGAGGGAAGAAAAGTAGTTCATCCATTTACGTAAAAAAGGAAATATCGCGATTTTGAGTTTGATAATTTTCATTAGGTCTTTGTTTAATCAAAATACAGTACAGTATTAACAGTAAATGTTTTTACTCACCAACTGAGCTATCGATGCGGACGTATTCATTATGCATTGTATATTATACTGTCTACAGCACATTAGCGTACAATATAAAGAATGAAGTTAAATTGAAAAATAATCATAATATGGATATTTAAACGCATTTTTTTTAATGGTGGCCGTTCATTTCGATACAGGCTTCAGTTCTTTTGTGCATATTATCGCACTATAGACTATTGTACATAATCCCAATTACCAGTTACGTCCTTCGTACTAGTACCTAACTCATGTTGAAATAATTCTGTACCTACTCTATAAAAGAGTACCTTACGTACTGTAAATTCAATCTTCACTTCTGCCCTACCCTCACAGATAAAATTACTCAGACATGCTATCTACTGTCCATCCAAGTAGTTACGTCGCAGGGTCGTAGAAAGGGGGGGGGAATCACGTGACAGTTAATTACTTAACGAGGCCTTTTTATTTAAGTTATTTTAAACGGTTGTATAATATTATGTAGACGTCCAATTCCTAACAGAAATTAATGTTTTCAGAAAAGAGCTAAGACAGCCCAGCCACTAGCCTTTACAGAGGGGCGAGCAGGAGTGGGTAGGGGAAACCGGGATGCGTCGTAGGCAAACGGACGACAGTACCTGTGCGAAAATATAATTCAATATTGAAAGCTCTTTTGTCACTGGAAAACGCGAACATATTTCTGGAACGTACTATACTAACTCAGTACTGTTTACTATGATCGTAAGGCGACTTTGACTGCATACGCGGCTTTGGTTCTGCGTGGAGACGGTTGGAAGTTTACTAGTAGAGGGAGTGGGAGTGAAGTACATTAAAAAACTCAGGTGTAATAAAAATTGAAGTAAAAATAAAATGTTGTCCCTGTGTATATATACGTGTTTTTATGTCAGTTGTCGACCTCATGACCAAGCTTCTGGTTCAGTGGTTGCTGTATTTATTGTAGGTGGTGAGATAGGGGTTAGGACTCCGGCATCACTTTGCATGAGAAAGAAATGCATGAGAATGTGACCTTGGCTAATTAGGCTTAACTTATTTCAATACAATGATTATTTTAAGAGCTGTGTAATAGGCTTATTTATAACAAGAATCCACCTGTATGTCATTCGACGACACTGATGTACATTTTTATTACCAAAAGCACGTCAGTTCGCTCACCTGTGGGCTTGCGTTGCCCGTCACTGGGTTCTGACTGTCCTGTATTTTTAACGACCTTGTTTAGATTTATAGACACCTGACGTTAGTATAGCTAATGTTGTTAATTTATTACAGGCAACGGAGTGCAGTATGAAGTCAGGGACAGCATTTCCTTGCTCGCTAAAGCCCTCAGGCCGTGGACTGAACACTATATGAGAATGCACAGGCTGATACAGGGTTGAGGAGGACCAACCTTACAGCAATAATTTACTTTCGAAGCTTAGTTCCTTTGCTCTGTTCCAACTTCTTTTTCTTAGAAATCTGAGGCGCCATTAAACAGCAGAAATTAAACAGCAAAGGAAACCCACGAAGTGTAAGAGGAAGTGGAAGTGGGTAAAGTCAATCAGTTGGTGTAAAATCGATCATTTGCGATTTTTATTGAAAATTATATATTTTCTCAGTTACTCGTTAAAATTTTGTTATGCTGACTTCATTGCCTGACATTGTAAATGTAAGCGAGAGGGACAACAAAAAGCCTGCGAATGCCAACAATGGGAACACTGTGTAATTACCGTTGAAGTGAAAATTGTTATTTTCAACTTTTTCTCTTAAATGAAAACAAAGTCTTACAAACTCTAAATTATAGTCAGCAGTGAAAGGAGACAGGAAGTATACGTAAGTACTTTTCGTTGAGATTGTATCCTGAAATAATAGTTTTGCAGTTAGTAAATGTTAGTATCGAAACTTATTATTTTAAGAAAACTTGTTGCTTTGTAGGGTTATGTCGATCATGCCATCGACCTACTCGAAACAGATAGGACCAGCAAGAAGAATAAATTGTTCACCGAAATACCTCCAACTAACACTTATAAACAGAAAAGTGTCATAGTATAGCTTATATTGATGGGATAGTGGGGAAAGAGGAAGACGAAATTATGGTGAATTTCTTGCGTATGAAAAGCACTGCCAAAGGAACATATTTTGTACAGCCCTCTTTACCTGACTGTGGGAACAACGTAGTTTCTAAAGTGACATGAGGAGGGGAAGATTTCAAATAACATCTGATATAAACCTAAGCAATGTTGAATTGCAGTTTAGATTATAATTGAAGTGTGGTATTTCAATGTAAATTTTGAATTCTTAAATCTCTGTTTGTGAAGTATTAAAATGGGTTTTTATGTTTTATAAATTGGCAATCATAGTCACGATTGTACAGTGGAGACCTACAGGCCTAATTGTATCGAATAGTATGATCACAGTAACAAAAGATACACTATATAATGCTATAGGCATATATTGAAGATTATTATTGTTTTTACACCCCTTATAACAAATAAAATATATGTAATCTACTTAATTTGATTTTTAAAAACATAAACAGTGATCGACTTTACTCCGCAATATTTTAAAATCGATCTTAAACTAAAATTTCAATGGTGATCGACTGTACCCTATTTAAGCAGGTAACTTCGATCACAAGTCAAATAAAAAAGCAGTTTTTTTATAGATTGTAATTCAATTTTTGTAACGTGTCTTCATAAGTGAAGGATATGACGACAAAATGCTATTTTCTGAGGAACTTCGCTCCATTCCATAACCTCAATATCATTAAAAAATTGCAAAATTTTGATCGACTTTACCCTCTTCTACGGTAAGTAACTAAATTAATGCATATTATGTGAATAAATAAATAATACATAAATGAATTAATAAATAAACGAATAAATATATAAAAAATACAGGTATATGTATATATATATACTATACATACAAATTACCTTAAACTTTCTAGTAATATCCTTAATATTTGCGCCGTTTTCAAGACGTTGATTAGTATTTACTTTGTCAAAAATACTCAGACGTGAACGTGTTTGTGACATGATGCCTTACCAGTATGCGGGGGCTTGGATTCTCGTCACAATAGACCACGTTGTACTGTTTGCTGCTTTCTTTACACTCAAACGCTTCTACTACATCGACAGAGCAGCGTACTAGGGTGGAGGTAAAAAGGATAAAGAAACAAAGGATTGTTTGAAAATTAAAAACAACGTTTTGAATTAATCTGTACGCTAGTTAAATGTAACATTACATTCTCATTCTTGGAAGTATTCCGAATAAATTTCATGTTGCTACAAAGATTTTAAATGCTATGCGAATTATGGTGACATTTGTAAACTTAAAGCACAAACTCTCATTTATATTTTTCTTTTTAATATTACAAATTTTGAATTGCACCTCTTATTACGCCTGACTATGGTAAAGTAGTGTTACTTCTATACTTGGAGGATAAATAAATAAATAGAGTAAGTAAATAAGTAATTAAATACCGTAAGTAAATAAATTAGTACATTATACAACGAGCCTATAATGGTAGTAATTAAGACGCGAGTATGTTTATGAAACGAGCGCAAGCGAGTTTCATAATTTTCATACGAGCGTCTTAATTATCATTATAGACAAGTTTTATACGGCTTTTTATGCTCAACTATATTTATAACTTGAAATTATTCATAATTATTTATGTTATTCTTATTTGGCTGGGGAGCGGAACTGACCTTGTGCAATATCTCGTAAATTGTGAGATTTGCGCAGACGCGAAAGTATTGATTTTTTCCGAGACACAAATGTCATTGACCTTGATATAATCTTGAGAGTAAAATAAAGATTAATCTTGATATAACCTTGAAATTGATTTAGACATTGAAAAACGAGATGACAAATTGAATTTATTTGAATATTATTTACAATTAATGCTAATTATTATAGTAACAGAACATAACCTTCTGCGACAGTATTGGATTTCCAGCCTCCGTGACGTTTCGCTAGTTGTCTTTCGATTGCATATCCGAGAATAATCGATAGTTGCGCTTTCATATTGCTACAATGGTGTTTCTGATTGGTGGAACACCTGATGTTTAATGAATATGTGTACTTTAATGAGGTCCATTAAAGGGCTGCTACCAGGTGTATAATTACTACATTTCGGCATGGTCGAGCATAATAGTACATTATGCAACGAGCCTATAATGATAATAATTTTCATACGAGCTTCTTAATTACCATTATAGGCCAGTTTTATACGACTTTTTATGCTCGACCATATTTCTAACTTGAAATTACCGATATTCAGATGTCCCTATACATTTTATTTGTATCTGACAAGATCAGAAACCTTGTTCTAGGTCGTGAATTGTGAGATGTGCGCAGACGCGAAAGTATTGATTTTTTCCGAGGAACAATAATGTCATTGACCTTAACGTAGTCCCGTTAAACTTGATAATATTATAACCTTGATTATTGAATTCGACATTTAAAAACAAGATGAGAAATTGAATTTATTTGAATATTATTTACAATTAACGCTAATTATTATAGTAACAGAACATAACCTTCTGCGACAGTATTCGATTTCCAGCCTCCTTCTCTTTCGATTGCATATCCGAGAATAATCGATACTTGCGGTTTTATAACGGTACAAAGCTGACTTGTCATTGGCTGAACACATGTAAGCTGAGTTATCATTGGCTGAAGACCTGTACTTTAATGAGTAGGTGTACTTTAATGACATGCATGAAAGGACTGCTACCAGGTGTATAATTAGTACATTTCGGCATGGTCGAGCATAAAAATAATAAATAAACAATTAAGTAAATAAATATTTCCAACAATTTACGTCGCTTCACAAGATGCTGAATTTTAATTAACGAATAACAGTTCAACTCTTACAAAGCAACCAAATAGCTATAGCAGATGGGGCAGTAGCGATAAATCCATGAAGTTCTCATCTGACAACGAAAATTTAATTTAGACAAGGACATAATGCGATGCTGATTACTGCAACCAGCGGAACAAACTGTCGAAGAATTGGCCATAAGATCAGCGCGTGTTGTTATAATTCGGAACCTTGGTCTTATAATCGCCCTCCTCTTTTGTCCACGTGATCAGCAATGTCGTGCATGTGGGGGATTCTGCAGTGGAAGCCCGCAGCCTATCTTGGCGGCTGCTGCTGACTGGCCGGTTAATCGTATCGACTCGACTGATCGACCCTATGTTTTATAATCGAGCAATATCCCCGCAGGTCAGGCAACATTTCACGGACTAGAAATGTTTTTGTAATAGCCCCCCGCGGGTCAAACCACTAACAAACAACATTTCACAGCGAAGGACTGCATTTTTCTGTGAACCCCTTTATACCTAGAGATTAGACTATAAAAATTATATTCCTTATTTAAAACATCTCCAAAGGTTTTTTATCTTTAATTTTTTTCTTATTCTTTTTAATGTTATAACTGAGGAGGGTCAACGCCTACTGGATAATAATTGGTGAATTTTGCTTTATGTGAATTTCGCCCCATGGCGCTTCTAGTTAAAGAATTGTGACTGTGTAAAGTGTTTGTAAATTCATGGCGCCCCTTCCAGCACGCATTGCAGGACGGAATTATTATAAATCACAACCTTTTTGTATTTATCTCCAGGTTTTACTTTTATGACCATTTCATTTTGTCTCGTATTTTTGAAAAGCGTTTTACAGTAGAACCCCTATTAACCGTTCCGTGGATTATCCGACTGTCTTTCTCTCGCGTTCTTTTTTTTATGTTGCAGAAAAAATATGAATTGCTGTACACTTTATTAGTACGATTTTTTTCTACAGAGTGCATTTTACAAAATTTTACTCCTATACAGTATGGTCTACTTTTCGAGGGATCTAAATTCTATGCCAAATGCCTTCCATAGGTGTCAAAGAAAAGGAGTTGTGCTACGAAAAATAGTGCAAGTAATTGAGTGATTTGAGAAAAGAGAAACTGTGGTTCATCTCGCATCAGAATACGAAATAAGAATTACAACTGTGCACGATTTAATTAAAAACAAGTATAAAGTGTAATAAGTATGTAAATCTACAACATGAGACCTGTACTATTCCTATCTTTCCACAGACAGTCGTCATAAAGTGTTTCCTTGGCTCTTAAAAACCCGTCATTGAAAACCAGACTTGAATCAGTGAACTTCTGACCCAGTACCTGGCATGTTAAAACACAAGACCACGGAGGAAATTTGGAAACTATATTACGCACTTAATTTATGAAAATCTTATATGGTACGGATTGTCCGATTTTTTCGATTAACCGCTCATTCCACGCCCTTCATTACCACGGATAATAGAGGTTCTACTGTATATTATTATTATTATTATTATTATTATTATTATTACTATTATTATTATTTCAGTTGGTAGAGCAGCTGGCTACGGACTGGAAGGTCCAGGGTTCGATCCCAGGTGGTGACAGGATTTTTTTCTCGTTGCCAAACTTTCAGAACGGCCCCAAGGTTCACTCAGCCTTCTATAAAATTGAGTACCGGGTCTTTCCCGAGGATAAAAGGCGGTCAGAGCGTGGTGCCGACCACACCACCTCATTCTAGTGCCGAGGTCATGGAAAGCATGGGGCTCTACCTCCATGCCCCCAAGTGCCTTCATGGCATGTTACGGGAATACCTTTACCTTTTTGTTATTATTATTATTATTATTATTATTATTATTATTATTATTATTACTACTACTACTATAATGGAGCCTCAATTTCAGGCAGTTCGATTCTAGGATAGAGCATATCGTCTCAGAGTTCAGCCACCTTACAGGGTCCGTAAGAAAAATGTTCACTATTTCAGGTTCTCATTGTATATCGTAATTTTACCAACAGAGAATTGAAGCAATTTCGTTAATTAGATCGCAAGAATGTAACAAATAGGTATATTTTAAAAGGAATGAAATTATTGCGGTTGAATTTAAACATCTTATAAATAAATGGACGATTATTAAAACAAGGAAAATGTTTAAACTTTTGTGACATCTTTTTCATGGAAGAACTCTGCACTCTAGGGAATTAAAAATTACTTATAATTAAAATAAAGTTAATTATTGTTTATGCCACCGCATATACATCCCAGTACATACTGATCCTTTTGAGAGAGAAAAGAAAGAGCATAATCTCTCCATTGTTTATAGTTGGTCTCTTTACTGTTTTTCTATTTTCAAGAATTGAACTGGAAATAGTATCAAAGTCACTGTTGCCAGCAATACTCCTCTTCCACTTCGCTTATGTACTCTCTGGTATGGACAATTCTACAGCTGAACTTGCCACACTTTCACTCTTCTTTCTTTATTCTCTATCACAGCGAACTTAGTTTTCATCGAGTACGAATTTATTTTTTCTTTTAAGCGTGGTTGCGCTCAATACGAAGCACCCGACTACTACCAAGAGAACTGTACATGAATACCCCACCTTCGTTCACTCACTTCCCACCCCCTACTGTCTTATAAGGAAGGGATAAACGAGACATTTTCCCTGCCTAAATTGAGGCTCCAGTGTACTTATAATTTTATTTAGCCTACTATTACCTCTTATGGTTTATTTCTCCTTCAATTATGGCATTCCATATATCACCAATTAACATTATAGCTTTCATACAGTATTAAGGATCACACTGAAATTTTCTGCAGACTGATATGTATACTAAGTAATCCCTCCAGCTAGACGCATACTCATCTACACAAGTTGATTATGCTAAAGCTAGTTCTTTATCCAGATTACCTACAAGCCCCTGGACCTGCTCTCTCCACACATCACATATGCTCCTGAATGTGATAATGAGTTGATGGATTTATGTCAATGTTTATATTGAGAAAACGGGATTGCCGTGAGAAAAATCTCAACAGCGGACTTGTCACTATGGATTTCTCAATAAAAATCCCGTGCCTGCTCAGGACTAGAACAAGGCCTGCGAGCATGACAGGTTGATCACGCAGTGACTGCAGACGTCACGGATGTTAAATGACCATGCAGTTGATAACTACTTAAAGAAACGATTCTTGCTGTTGGTCAAATCATCTTTCATAAGAAGCTTGGCTAATCTTCGTGCTATAAGCCCGAGAATTTGTTTGTTTGTTTTTTTTTTTTCAGTTTCCCGTATATATATACAGGGACATCACTTTATTTTTACTTGCATTTTTATTGTACCTGCGTTTCTGAATGTACTTGACTCCCACCCCTTTCACTAATGTCCTTGCTAACGTCAGCTACACAAACTTACTGCCGCTGTTGCTAGCAGTGAAGTAAACAGTACAGAGTACAGTGTGTTTCAGAAATATGTTGCATTTTCTATAGAAGAAAGAGCTTACATTATTGAATTTGAAAGGCATGTTGGTCCGACAAGTTAACAAATTTAAGGAAACAAATATCAAGAGTCCTTCAATAACTGTCTATTAAAAATTACAAAAGGTTGCAGGAACATATTCTGACTAGCGCTTTCGCTATAATAATAGCATCTTCAGGTCAGACTTTTGCGATGTTATGCTTTTCATATAAAGACATGGATAGACTAGTAACGTCGAAAAATGTTAAAGTACATGACGTAAAAATATAAAAATATGAAAATACAATGATAAGAGAAATAAAAAGACTTATGAACAGTCTGAAAATATATATATATATATATATATATATATATATATATATATATGGTAGTAAAACCTTCATGAGGTCTCAAAAAATAAAAATATTTGACATGTGTGCAGGTGATAGATCACAATTTGGTAAAAAATATGCAGCTTAAAATAGCGACACAGACAATAAAAAGAATAAATTAAAATATTGTCTGTGTCGCTATTTTAAGCTGCATATTTTTTACCAAATTGTGATCTATCACCTGCACACATGTCAAATATTTTTATTTTTTTGAGACCTCATGAAGGTTTTACTACCATATATATATATATATATATATATATATATATATATATATATATATATATATATATATATTTCAGACTGTTCATAAGTCTTTTTATTTCTCTTATCATTGTATTTTCATATTTTTATATTTTTACGTCATGTACTTTAACATTTTTCGACGTTACTGGTCTATCCATGTCTTTATATGAAAAGCATAACATCGCAAAAGTCTGACCTGAAGATGCTATTATTATAGCGAAAGCGCTAGTCAGAATATGTTCCTGCAACCTATGTAATATTTTGTAATTTTTAATAGACAGTTATTGAAGGACTCTTGATATTTGTTTCCTTACATTATTGAAGTTTATTTTCACACCGGTACAGTGTGTAGCATAACTGAATTTATCTGTGTGGACTGAACACAATTGAAGATTAGAGTTATCGAAAGTACGGTACCCTATAATATGGTACGGTAATTAACAGCATTATTTAAACAAGAGTTTTGTTTTACTGTTTTTAGGTATGAAGGACGGTGATGGAAACTGGAATTACAATATAACCGAAAGTGAACAACAGTTTTTTTCCTGATTATATCATTACGGAATACTTTTGTAGAAATATCATTAACCTGGTATATAAATTTAGAGCAACAGTGTGTACAGAAAGGAACAAAAGTGTAAGATGGCCAACAAAAATAACAGAAGATGCTAAATAAAGGATGCAGCGAAGTCCTAATAAGTCGGTCAAGAAGTTAGCTGTAGAAATTGTTTTTTTTTTTTTTTTTACGGAAGTGCTCACAAAATTCTCAGGAATAAATTAGGTCAGTAATATGCTGAATAAAGTAAACGTTACGTATTGAATATAACCGCCTGAAGAGTTGAGTTTGTGAAAAAAAAATTGTTACTACTGTACTGTTTTTTGATAAAATACCGTAAAAGTAATGATCAAACTGAAAATCTTAATATGCTACTGTATTTCCCTGTAACATAAATGGATAAAGTACTTTTCTCTCCTTCTATAGCTACTAAATGATTTGTTTACATTTTGCACTAGTAACACCAAACTCCTGTAATGGAAGGGGGTAACAGTGTTTCCGAGTATAGCCAGGTTAATGTTAAAAATGTTGGTAAAAATAAAGTGATGTCCCTGTATATATAAGCTTCGATTTGTGTTGAAATTCTTTGGAATAGCATTTGTCACTATTTCTATCCTACATATGCGGAATTTCTTGTAGGCGAACATGGAACACGCGGAGGTTTGAAGCGTGTTTACCAGTAGAATTGAGGGAGATGAAAGCAAATAGCATCTTTTATTTCTGAATATGAGGAATGCGCGTTTTCCCATGCTTCGCCCTGTTTGCTTTACTCTCTGTGTGCCGTCGCACAGTTCTGGTTATGGGAGGCTTGCCATGTGTGAAAACATAGACTTGGAGCATTTTATCCGAGAGCGGTCAACTTTAAACAAGTGGTCACCTTCTTCTGGTTACACTATATTTATTTCGTATTACACAATGCATGACCAATCATAAATATCGGTAATGGATGTAATATTCTTCACTAAAGAGCGCATTTCTTGTAATACTCTACAATATTCCCTGCCTCTGGCGGAGTTCATGAGCAAGGTCGCTCCGTCGCACGCCCTTACTCCGCAAATTGCTCCTTCAAAATGGTCGCAGTACAACCCAGGAGTTGCTCCGACAGTCAACTGCATTAATAGAATCTCAAAACGTGGCTCAAAACTGACTCTCTTGAAAGTGAAATCGGGCTGGCAGGGCTGATAATGTATCTCAGCGAGTGATTGTAAAATACTTGCAAGTCATGAAGTGACAAACTTCGTTATTACTTCCGTTTATTTTTCTGTGAAATCCTACCTGACAGTCAAATTTAGTCTCGAAAGTGATGACGAAGATAACAAACATGTTGACAAGGTAATTATAATGACCAGTTCTGTCATAGGCCTATTCACAAATGGGGTAACGAAGACGATGACAACAAAATTGGTGATTTAAAAGGATATCTAGGTAATATCGCAGTGATTGGCTGAAATTCAACATTCGTTACGATCTTCAGTGTTAAGTATGCCAAATGGTTTTTTTTTTTTAATGTGAGTTCAATAATTACGTAAAATTAAATTTCTGTATTTAATTTTAATAATTTCTTCTTCATTAATATTCAAAAGATGACAAAGATGACAACAATGACAAGGATGATTATTGACTTTGAGGAAGATGGTGACAATAATAAACTAGACAGTAATAAGGATTGCATATTTTTATGACAACGATAAGAACTAAGGTAATTTGTGTTGTTAATTGTTGGTGATATAGAAATGGTGACTACGAAAAGAGTGCAGGTAATGATAAAGACAGTTACTGATAGTAGTAATGAAAAATATGACAATGAAAGCGAATATTACAATCTGAGATGAGGAAGATGACAACGATTATAACAAAAATAATTATAAGAATGATTGATGATCATAGTGACGAAGATGACAAGGATGTTAACGAAAATAATGAAAAGAATAATGACTGACAATAATGGTGACGAAGGTAACAACTTTTATAATAATCATAACGTATATAATGATAACAATAATGATTAAAATTGATAGTGACGAAGATGACAAGGATGTTAACGAAAATAATGAAAAGAATAATGACTGACAATAATGGTGACGAATGTAACAACTTTTATAATAATCATAACGTATATAATGATAACAATAATGATTAAAATTGATAGTGACGAAGATGACAAGGATGTTAACGAAAATAATGAAAATGATTGTTGATAATGATGGTGATGAAGATGACAGCATTCATAACATATATAACAGAAAGGATAATGATTGACAATGATGACTAAAATGACATTCATAATGAATAATATGAGAAGAATAATGTTTGAATGTAATGGTGACGAAGATGAAAGGAATTATAACGACGTGATGTTGACAAAGATGACAAAAATCATAAAGAAAAATACTGATGATAATAATAATAATAATAATAATAATAATAATAATAATAACAATTAACAAAGATGACGGAGATGATAAATATAGGTGAGGATATTAATTGACAATAATGTTCAATTTATAGGTAATTAAGGTAATTACAGCGATAATTATGGGCAATAATGACGACGAAGATTATGATAACGGTAAAGACGAAGATTACAATGGAACTGATCGGTAATAATGTCAAAGATGATAACAAAGTACGAGCGTGTTACATTGATAATGATTGATGATTGTAACGGTTGTGATGACTAAAATAATTAAGAGGACGATAACAATGACGGCGAAGTTAACGGTGATGACGATAATGATTGAGGCGGTGACAGCGATTCATTCATAGTGTTCTGTCCAAGGGCAGGTCTTTCACTGCAAACCCACCGTTCTCCAGTCTTTCCTATTTTCTGCCTTCCTCTTTGTCTCCTCATATGATCCATATATCTTAATGTCGTCTATCATCTGATATTTTCTTCTGCTCCGAACTCTTCTCCCGTTCACCATACCTTCCAGTGCATCCTTCAGAAGGCAGTTTCTTCTCAACCAGTGACCTAGTCAATTCCTTTTCCTTTTTCTGATCAGTTTCATCATCATTCTTTCTTCATCCACTCTTTCCAACACAGCTTCGTTTCTTACTCTGTCCATTTCACACGCTCCATCTTTCTCCATATCCACATTTCAAATGCTTCTATAGGCCTACGCTTTTCTTCACTTCGTCGTAATGTCCATGTTTCCGCCCCGTACAATGCTACACTCGACACAAAGCACTTCACTTCACAGCGATGATGATGATGATGATGATGATGATGATGATGATGATGATAATAATAACAGAGCTAGTGATGGTCACGTAATCTGGAAGACATTTGAAAATTAAGTTTGAAATATAAGTACGGTAAGTAAAATTAACGCAACAAATCTAATATGCATAACATACCTGAATGTGTTCCTTCAAATCCATGCTCGGGATAGTCACTGGCGTCAAATCTCATAGCACGCATTTTTCAGCAGAATACTTCCATCTCGGGAGAGGATGCGATGCGGTAGTTTCTGTGCGTCGTCTGCATCAGTGATGCGAATAATAATCAGTTGTGAAGATATTGTGAAATTACAAGGGAAACGGAAGTAACTCGATTAATCCGTAACATTTTCTGCATCTGCCACAAAATAATTCTAGCCTATTTGTTATCCACATGATTCGAATTTTGATCTCCACCATGAAAAAAAAAAAAAATCATTTTTGCCCGAGCATGTGTCCGCCGCGGTGGCCTATCCAAGCGGTCCCGTGTTCGATATCCCATGGATCATTTGTCTACGGAACTGGTTGACTGTCCGTTGTCTTGGGACTCCTTTGATGCCTCTGTTGCGTTGCACGAATCCCACATTCAGAGAGGCCCGAAATGTCCGGATGTCTAGTGGTAATTCAGATACAATGCCTTCCCTTTCCTGCACTGTCTGTAAGTCAGAGCTACAGTGGAGGTAAAACGGATAAAGAATGTAGTAGAGTTAATTGTATGTAAGAAAAATAACAATCGTTTATTGTGCGAAATAATATAATTTGTTAGAGTAATATGGAGAATACAATATTTTAAAATATATTAGGCCTATTTGAGGACGAGCTAAAATTAACGAAAATCGAGCTTTCTTACATTCATTGTATATGTATGTGTCATGACTAGAGATGTGATTTCTGGTCATTATTTCATCCTGATTTCGGTGATTAAAATGGTTTGAATTCGGTGAATATTTCGTATAAGAAAGAAGCAATTTCGTGCATATTTCGCACCTTAAAGAAAATTAAAAAATAATAAAATAACATTCTTTAAATTATTATTGAAACAATTCCTTTAAACCTTACAGAAAATTGTTTCCAACATTAATGATTATTAAATTCATCTGATTGTGAAGGGGTGACGGCACTGCTTTCTTGATCACACGAAGGCAGTTGCAGCGGAAAAGAGAAATGAACGCTGTCTGCTTGCGCTGCTCTCTGGTAGTAGTCCCTGCAACTATGCGTAAATCGTTGACAGATACCGCACATATGTATAATCCTGAAAGAAAGAGTCACTTTTCGTGCGAAGTCTCCATGAAACCTGTTTTATTTTTTTGTTGAAAATATCGTGATTATGAAGTAATTTCATGAATTTACATCAATTTCGCGAAAATTCGCGGATATATTTCACTTAATTTTGGATTTTCTTTAAGGGGTTTACTTTTTCCATGCATAAAATTAGGTTTTTAACACAGTTCGCGTATATCGTTAATACCAAGAAATAAGACTCTAATGTTATTAATGAGACATGCATGTATCAGACAAACTGTCGTTACTGAACCGGAAAAATTCCTGTGAACCGCACAAATGGCTGCTGGACAGCCAGAAAGTTACACTGTGGTGTGCTGTCATTAGAGATGATCGGGACTTACAGTCAACCATGAACAACCACGGTAACCATCTGCCACGTGTAACAACATGATAGACACATTCCTTGTAAGATTCTATATAGGAAGGGCATTTTGGTTCCAGCACAACGTTTCGTCGTATTGTGACGACCATACGTCACGCATGCTTCCTTGGTTCCTAAAGTTTCATAGCTTTCCATTTTGCACTCTCTTTTATTTTGTGTTTAGTTTATACAGGGACATCACTTTATTTTTACCAACATTTTTAACATTAACCTGGCTATACTCGGAAACACTGTTGCCCCCTTCCATTACAGGAGTTTGATGTTACTAGTGCAATATGTAAACAAATCATTTTACTAGGTATAGGAGGAGAGAAAAGTAGTGTATCCATTTATGTTGTACGGAAATACAATATTACGATTTTCAATTTGATCATCACTTTTACGGAATTTATCAAAATACAGTAGAGCAGTAACATTTTTTTCAAAAACTCAACTTTTTCAGGCGGCTATGTTCGTTATGTAATGTCTACTTTATTTAGCATATTAATTATTGATGTTAACATACAATATAGAGAGTGCATTTAAATTGAGGGGCTCATAAGTAAAGGGCTGTAAGTGCACTTAAGTTACTTTTGAGAAAATGGGGTTTACATATTTAAGCTTTCGTAAAACCGGTGAAATTTTTATTTAAATTTTAATGTGTGATGCGATTAAAATATCCCTTTGCCACTAAACTTTTAGATACTTTAGCTTACACTGGATGCATTTAACTCATGTTATTATAAATGTCACTAGCATTCCTTTGTTTCTAGCCACCTCAATTCAAAATAAGCTAATCTGAATTTTTAAACAAGTTGCTGAAAATGGTTGCCGTTCATTACAATGCAGGCTTCAATTCAGTACGCATATTATTAAAAACATTTTGAAGCATATTCTCTGAAATTTAATTTATCGTTTCTTCAATATAATTTTTTAGTACGATATTATTAATATAGGTTTTTTCTTCTATAGAAAGCGCAACCATATTTCTGAAACACACTATACACTGCAGTGTTTACTTCACTGCTTGAAGACTTCGAATGCAACAGCGGCCGTAAGTTTGTGTGTCTGACGGGAGCAAGGACATTAGTGAAGGGGTGAGAGTGAAGTACATTCAGAAATGCAGGTACAATAAAAATGCAAGTAAAAATAAAATGATGTCCCTGTATTTCTCTGTTATTTATCCATTTTGTTAGTTTCCTTTTTAAACTTAATTATACTTAATATAAATTATTTTCCTGCATTACTTAGTTTATCGTTTAGTTACTCCAGATTCCACGTTCTTCCTCGTTTATTTTATATTATCATACTACTTTGTTATAGCTCCGCTAGATGTCCCTTTGTTACTTTTCTCTCTATCGCATAATGTGTATATTGTTACTCTGTTTCGAGGCTAGGCCGTTGTCATTTGTTGATTTTAGAATGTAACGTTTTTTTCTCCTTCTTCTTGCCTGGTTGGCGTGAGAGGCAGTGTTGCCAACTGGACGGAAATTCCGTCAAAACTGACGGAATTTCAACGTAGCGGACGGGAAAAGAATAGCTTTGACGAGTGACGGATTTTCTGGCGGAAATTATGATTTGCATCACCTTTTGACCTTTTAGCTGATGTCATTTTTAATTGTGTAATTTTTGGGGGATTTTACTTTTTCTTTGCCCAGCCCTGCCCTTGCCGTACCATGTTACTTTATTTTAATCAAGATTAATAAGTAAGCTGTATTAAAAATTTCTTTTTATTTGTATGTAGATATAGTGAATGGATCTTATTTTTTTTATTTAATTTTAACGGATTCTGACGGATTTCTAGGTGTTAGACTGACGGGGATATAAATTAGGTGTTGGCAACACTGGTGAGAGGGCTGAATGCCAGTTAGTGACGGAGCTAGTCCATGAGTAGTCGTTAGCTAGCCCACAAGTAATCGTGAACTAGCTCCGTCACTGACTGTCTACTGCATGACAAGTAGTCGTCATGCAGTAGACCTCGAGAAGGATGGAGCAAGTCCACGAGCGTTCGAAATGCAGTAGACATCGAATTCATAAGAGTAGAGTCTACATAACGCACGCTTTCCGTGTGCTTATCAGGAATTCGAGAAGGGAGAGTCAGCTGTGTTCATCACGAGATGTAGTGTGTCAGCATTCGACATAATAGGCGCTCACTGCGTGAATGTTAAATATCAGGATCATTACGTCGCAACATTGTGCGCGATATCCGGCTAAGATTGGCCGTTGCTGGTGTTCGCTGCAGAGACATTACTACGCGGAATTGTCTGCAAACATTAATTGATGGACGTGTTGGTGCTTGTACAAGTCTGGCTTGTGATTATTGAACAGATTGAGTCTGGAAGTGCACTCGCTTGAGAAGTATGGACTGTAAAGAGAGTGGTACACTAAGGCCCAATTGTATAAAACTCCCTGACTAAAGATCAACTGTGATCGAAGATCGTAAAGTGAACCGAGTTCAGACACTTCTTCTATTGTATAAAACTTTTCTGCGATCAAATTACCTTGGTTCAAATGCAATCTAAGTTCACGTGAAAAGGATTTGGCAACATCGCATAAACAGGTGAAATACGTGATGCGCGGACAGGTTTGTTCAGTGTTGCCAATCTAAGGACTTTAACTCTTTTTCAACAACAATTTCTTTTAACTTTTATATTGCTTAAATAGGGATTTAGTGACTTTTTTTAGCACCCCATAGTGACAAAATTTAATCTTTCTTTGTTGATAATGAGAAATCTAGCGACTTTACAACTACTTTTTGGCGACTTTCCGTACACTCTGTTGGAGACACTGATTTTTTGTGCAATGTAAATAATGGCGGACAATAAGAAGAAGGTTGACTGTTCTCCGAGTTGTTATCATGTTATGGTGTTTGATACTGCTAAACATAATAAAGCTTTATAAAACGACAATTTTTGTTTAATAATACAGTTAATTGAAAATTTATGAATATACCTATCATATCCATTAATATTAATGGTTGTTATAAATATAATATAATTATAGGTTATGTTATTTGATACTGCTGAACACGATAGAGCCTTATAAAATATAAGATTGTTTGTGTATTAAGGCAAGAAATCGAAAGAAATATATATAAATGTACCTATCATATCTATTAATATTAATAATGATGGATATTTTATTTGCACAATCTGTCACTCGTATATTTCAAACAGAAAAGAAATAACTGAACTTGGATCATTAACTTAATCGGAGAAATTTCTTCAGTCAAAGTTGACTTTAGTTTGAAACAAATTAATCTCAGATTAGACTTTATACAACACAAAATTCCAAGTTCAGCTGAAACAAGGATCAATTTAACCTCTGATCTAAGATTAAATGGTTTATACAATCGGGCCTAAGTCTAGTAGTACCTACTGTTCTCCAACCAGGAGATCAACCGTGAAAGGAATGTGCTTACTATTGCGTCGTCTATTGGTACGAAGTAGATAAATAATATTACCGTTATAACGCCAGTTTAAAAACCATGCGCTCTCGTGCATATGTTATTTCCTGTAAGGAGAGATTAAAGACCAGGAGATTAACTGTCATCTAATTTTGTAACTAGGGTAGTATCAATATGTCTGTATCAATGTTATGGTTTGTGCTGTGAGAGTTAGCCAATACAGATACGAGTACCCACGTGTGTGACCTTATGACATCAACATTCATTCACAGCATTACCCCGCTTCGTCTCATCCGGCAGAGACTTTCTCGTGGTTGGAGCACAGTAAGGTGTGTTAGGACGAGATTGTACGAGAAGGTTGTGAAACTACTAGAGTTGAATGGATGTAGTTTTATGGGCAGAAGTATTTTATTATTATGTTCAATTGTTATTTATTTAGTTGTTTATTATATTGTTCATTAAACTATAGTTAACGTTGAATAGTATGTTTAGTGTAATTATAATATGAGACAACTCAAATCCCATTACAGCAAAGTTTCATGCATCTAAAGACAACGGGTGGGTCGTATGCGTCACAGTATACAGGGAGATTTCCCTACAAACAGTACTCTAAATTTTCGGCAACCACATTATCTCTAGAATTGGTGACATTGTTGGACCACCAGGTCAAGTGACGTAACTGTTTGTTATTACTTCTAGTGGCGGTACCTGAAAAATAAAGTGTACACAAGTCGGCCACAGACCATTGAGGAGCTTAAAAAAAATCCGTATGAAAAGCAGTATTATTCTTATTGAGATTTTGGAATAGTCTTGGCTTATATCCGTCGCAGGTTAACATAGATATGACTGAAATTTATTCGCAAATGCAATGTCTAAGGTTGCAGCTCTTGTTGTAATGTTTGCCTCATTAAAATAGGCATATCTTTTGTTGCAAATTAAAACTTACCTATTTACTTACTTACTTACTTACAAATGGCTTTTAAAAAACCCGAAGGTTCATTGCCGCCCTCACATAAGCCGCCATCGGTCCCTATCCTGAGCAAGATTATTCCAGTCCCTACCATCATATCTCACCTCCCTCAAATCAATTTTAATATTATCCTCCCGTCTACGTATCGGCCTCGCCAAAGATATTTTTCCCTCCGGCCTCCAAATTAACACTACATATGCATTTCTGGATTAGCCCATACGTGCTACATACCCTGCCTATCTCAAACGTCTGGATGAAAATTAAAACACACATTTTATTTAAATGTCTTGTACTTTACATACATTTTTAATGTAGAAATACTCAAAAATTTCATTTTAAGCCGGACTTTCAATGCGGTCTCATCTTGAGCATCGCAGCTTTTCAAAATGTATATTGATGCGGATTGCAAAGCTGTCTGGCACGAGGTTCAAACAAGGTCGCTCTTCCATTACTTTATGGCTTCCTTTGTAAGATAATTCACAATGATTCCTCATTCCTCTTCTAGGGTTGGCTTGCTAGCTCGCGAGTCAATGAAATATACAAATTGTTATCCTTATATCATTTCTGTACACAGCTATCAGTGGAATCCTCCTATAATTTGTCGTGTTTATGGTCTATGGACAGGAGTTGTACTAAACTATACTTCCCTTCGACTGAATAATCTTATTTTAAGAAAGATTAAAACCTGTCTGTCTTCAGTCGTGAAAAATGTAGTTCTGAGAATATAAACAAGATTTCGCGATTAATCGTCTAAGATCATGATCGCATTGTACGTTGTTTAATTCACTTTGTACACTATAAATTCTTGGAGAAATATACCGAGTGGCGAATTGATATGCAACTGGCTACGGCGAAAAAATTATACGGATTTAATAGGTGATTTGCTCATTACCTCTCGTAAATCACACATAATTGATGCACTTTTGCAAGTATAATATCTTACTACACTACCAACTGTCTCAAATTTAATCTACTTTTTTACTTCTGCTTCTTCTTTTGCCAGGTCAAGAATGGGTCTTGGCATTTCCGTTCTGAAACTGATGAACTTTTGCTGTCTCCATCTAGTTCTAGGGCGTGGTATGTCGCTTCTTCCTTCGGTCGATATACAAACCGAGTCTTTTCTTACGTATAACGGATTTTTTTGTACGTGATGGTAATCTGTTAACTGATACTTTTAATTTCTCGTATTATTGATGTCACCTTTAAATTTTGTGATTTTATCTTATTACTTAGCTTCTAATTTCGTGTCTTAACGTCACTGTCATTGTTGATATCGTGAATCTTCTCGTCTCTTAATCCAGTCTTGTATCATCTTGTCCTTTTATGGTCCATGTTTCACTAAATCAACTTTGGTTTTAATATTATATTTTGAGCTCTGATTTCTAGGTGCTAAAAATCGGGTAAATAATTATTTTTTATGTGCTAAAAATCGGAAAAATATGTGACAAAGAAGGAAAAAAATTTAATTATTTTATGTGAATATAAACAATATGCAGTATAAATTATGCTGTCTCGTCATCTGCTGAGGAATTACAGTACACAATGAGATTCATCCTCAAGTTGTCCATCACAAATGACTGACGATTATCGCGGAACACTGCCACACAACAATGAAACCTGCGCAGAATACATCATAAACTCCAATCACAACTACAGCAACATAGACACTGACATGGAAATACTAGACATCCAGCCAAAAGACTATAAACTTGACGCTCTAGAACAATATGAAATTTACAGATTTACAAAAACACATCCTTTTCGACATAATCATGAACACATCCCACCACAACAAGAAACCAAAAGATAGCGCAGGACTCACTAGGCTTCGGACAATGACGGACACTACGTCGAAACTAGCCAGCCAGGTAATTTTTATAATATTAACACAGTAATGAAAGTTGTAACATTAATCAGTGGCAAATTATTATATTTACCATTTATCGTTTACGGATAAAACGACTCGCAGGTACTGAATATGAATAATATTATTGCAATAGTTAAAAGAGAAATTGCTTACACAGACAGATAGATGGTATGACGAAATCCACTTTTGCGATATCAGAATCGCTGCACGCTTGTAGGCTTATTTTCGTGTAAACCTCAGTATTTCGTATAATAATGAAAGTGAAATCGAATTACTTCTTACTTCAATTTTGAGCTCACGTGATTTTTTCCGCCGTCCCTTAAATTGTTTCTGATATTCATCACTAGATCGCACAGCTGTCGAAGTCGCTGCTACTCCCGTTGGATTGCTTTATGGTAGCTTCGATGTCAAATGACGGGCAATCAACCCTTAATTGCTCACATGAGATCTAAATCAGTCAGTATCTGGCATCTAGTTAATTAACATACCTGGCCACCCTCGTAGACGCTGCCACTCCATCAGTTCCGTGTTCTTGTGGTATATCCACGCTGTCATTAGCTCTGAGCATCTTATAATCCCCATAATCGATTGCCCATGTCCTCTGTTTCCCATCTGTTGACAGTCCCGTTGAAATGTATAGCAGATGATGTTCTGATACCAGATAAACAATCTTGCACAGCACCGTTGTACGCCCGTATCATAAGTAATTATTTTCTAAGACGTTCATCTGTGTCCGATGTCTTTAACGTTACGTTGAACACGGAAATGATAATGATTGATATCGATAACCGTGATGGGAAGTTGCATTTATCTTCGGTCGCTGTTGTGGCAGGAGACAGAACAGGTGGACAGCAGGTTTATCGCGCGGCACCTATAAGATTCGGATCGCGTTTTATATGCGGATACAGGGAGGCTGCATATCAGATGTATTGAAGGCTTTGGTAATTACTATCATTATAACATTTATCATAGAGTTAAAATTATAATAAATCAGCAAGTGGAAAACAATGGTCATTAAAATGTCACTTGTACACTGATTTCCGACTTTTTCTTTTCGTTATTTATAAGACTTCCCAACTTCATATCGTGATTGTCAGACTTCATATTTTTCTTTGGCTACCTTTAGTTTATTTCTTTAATTAATTAATTTTTTTGTTTGTTTTTTCCCTATTCGTATATTTTATTTATTTTCCAGTTCGTTTTCTTTTGAGATCTTTATTCTATTTACTGGAAGCAAGTAAAGAGATAGGTTTGGAAGTAAATCCCGAAAAGACAAAGTATATGATTATGTCTCGTGGCCAGAATATTGTACGAGATGGAAATACAAAAATTGGAAATTTATCTTTTGAAGAGGTGGAGAAGTTCAAATATCTTGGAGCAAAAGTAACAAATATAATTGATACTCGGGAGGAAATTAAACACAGGATAAATATGGGAAATGCCTGTTATTATTCGGTTGAGAAGCTTTTATCATCCAGTCTGCTGTCAAAAATCTGAAAGTTAGAATTTATGAAACAGTTATATTACCGGTTGTTCTTTATGGTTGTGAAACTTGGATTCTCACTTTGAGAGAGGAACATAGGTTAAGGGTGTTTGAGAATAAGTTGCTTAGGAAAATATTTGCGGCTAAAAGGGATGAAGTTACAGGAGAATGGAGAAAGTTACACAACACAGAACTGCACGCATTGTATTCTTCACCTAACATAATTAGGAACATTAAATCCAGACGTTTGAGATGGGCAGGGCATGTAGCACATATGGGCGAATCCAGAAATGCATATAGAGTGTTAGTTGGGAGGCCGGAGGAAAAAGACCTTTAGGGATACCGAGATGTAGACGGGAGGATAATATTAAAATGGATTTGAGGGAGGTGGGATATGATGATAGAGAATGGATTAATCTTGCTCAGGATAGGGACCAATGGCGGGCTTATGTTGTGAGGGCGGCAATGAACCTCCGAATTCCTTAAAAGCCGGTAAGTATATATATATATATATATATATATATATATATATATATGTGTGTGTGTGTGTGTGTGTGTGTGTGTGTGTATCATTTGCAGAATTATTACATTTTCAATGAATAATCTACAACTGGATATTATATTAGTATTAAGTAATCCCCATAATACACTCATTAAAATTAAAAATAGTATATAAAATCAATAAAAAAAACCTGAAAGAATCAATGTGATTTATAAATCTCTCGTCACTTTTTTCTACGTCTTTTTTTTCCGGTCTTATTTGTAGATTAAAATTGGTCCTTTCTTATTTGATTTCGTTTCTTATTTATTTATTCATTTATTTTTATTGTTATTGTGTTTATTACTTAATAACTAATCCCTTTTTATGCTCTTACTTGATTTTCTTTACATATATACTCGCCTGCTTCTTTCTATTCCTCTATTAAGTGTGTTTGCTTGTTCTTTCCTCCCGTCTTTCTGTATTTCTTTCTCTCTTTGCTTCCTTCTTTATTCCTCTTGTAGTGACATTATTTATTGCTTTCCTATTACATTATCTTGGCATAAGCAGAACAATTTATGATCGTACAAATTCACTTGCAAGTGCTTGCTTTCGAACACAGTTCTTGACAGCGAACTCACAAGATCTGTGTGACGCTCATATAAATCTACGTCTTTTCTTCTTTTACAGGTAAGTGAATACGAAGACTTGCTGCTCCCGGTTCGACTCGCGGTATTGCTGTAAGTTGCAAACCATTTCGTTATTCTAACTGCATGTCCGATTTCCTGCATTGTTCGTGTGTAGTATTAAATACTTCTTCCTAAATAATTCTGTCTCCAATCTACATATTTCAAGCGTAAGATAATCAGGAGATGAAAAACTTCAGAGAGAACTGAACGATTAATCGAAAGAGTTTCCACGCCGGAGAGAGTTCTATTCGCAACGAGAACAAGTGAATACTGTGGGAGACAGAAAATTATTTAAAAAGAATGTCTTAAAGTTGTTATCACTATTTCTGTATTTTTGCCATTGCCTCATAAATCATTATCATGCTTTTGGCCGGTAAATAATGGTAGCTATAGTCTTTTCGATTATAATATAAATTATTTTATGCTCGACCATGCCGAAATGTAGTAATTATACACCTGGTAGCAGCCCTTTAATGGACCTCATTAAAGTACGCCTATTCATTAAAGTTCAGGTTTTCCACAAATCAGAAAGCACCATTGTATCAATATGAAAGCGCAAGTATCGATTATTCTCGGATATGCAATCCAAAGACAACTAGCGAAACGTCACGGAGGCTGGAAATCCAATACTGTCGCAGAAGGTTATGTTCTGTTACTGTAATAATTAGCGTTAATTGTAAATAATATTCAAATAAATTCAATTTGTCATCTCGTTTTTCAATGTCTAAATCAATTTCCAGGTTATATCAAGATTAATGTTCATTTTACTCTCTAGATTATATCAAGGTCAATGACATTTGTTCCTCGGAAAAAATCAATACTTTCGCGTCTGCGCACATCTCACAATTTACGAGATATTGCACAAGGTCACTTCCGCTCCCCAGTCAGATAAGAATAATATGAATACTTATGAATAATTTCAAGTTAGAAATATGGTCGAGCATAAAAAATCGTATGAAACTTGCCTATAATGGTAATTAAGACGCTCATATGAAAATTATGAAACTCGCTTGCGCTCGTTTCATGAACATACTCGCGTCTTAATTACTACCATTATAGGCTCGTTGCATAATGTACTAAAATAGCATACACATCTTGATTACACAACTTTTAACTCTGATGATGACCCATAAATAGGTCTAAACATGTAAACGAGGTACGTTGAAATTTAACACAGGAAAGTCTTAACATACATATTCCGAATTAAATAGCAGATAAATGAAAACAACATCTGTTACTCAGTATTTACAAGAGTACAGGTAACATTGTCTTCAACATGTAAAAACAATGTAACGCTCCAGAAGGCTTAGACAGATTCTGTGTCGCATACCGCGAGGGCAATATCTGTTGAAAGAACCGATGAACGATTCTTAGGGACCAGGCCAGAAGGCCTATTAATTGAAAGGAAGGTGAAAAATATGAAAAACTACTGCAAACCCAGCATTCTCCAATTTCCTATTTTCCGTCTTCATCTTAGTCTCCGCATGTGTTCCATATATTTCAATGTTGTCTGTCATCTGATATCTTCCTCTGTCCCGTTCATCATTCCTTCTGGTGCGTCCTTCAGTAGGCAGCTTCTTCTTAGCCAAAGGCTAATTATTTATTCAACAGTTCTCAACTAAACAGGTTATTCAGTGAAGATAAGGATAGAGTAATAGTATGTAAAGATAATGAATAGTGAGATAACGGTAGGGGAAACCGGAGTGCTGAAAAAATTCTACCGCTCAACAAAAATAATTGTCTACCGGAAAATGAACTTTCGCTCAATCATTTTCGTTTCCAGTTCAAAAATGAAGCTAGATACTACTTAGAAAACTTTTCCCAACAGAAAATAAGGGAGGAGAGACTAAAATCCCTCTTCATGTAAATCATTTATGCAAGTCCTTTAGTATTAGTATGTAGTATTTATTTTTTTAACCTTGTAGAGATAAGGTCATCAGGCATTCTCTTCCTTTCTATCAGGATATTACAACTACAATTAACTTATGAATATAATTACTAATATAGAATTCACGATTACAATTACGATGGGATTTATGTACTAAAATATTAACTGATTAATGCAGACTAGACAATAAAATTATTGAAGTTAAGAAAAAGAAATAATCCGTTTACTGAAATATAAATTAAACGTAGATTAATTATAAAGAGAAGAAAGTAGATACTGGACAGTAAAATATTTTAAACTAGAATAAGAGACTATATACGAGAAACATGTCTCAATTACTGCCGAGTACATATACCGCCCAAAAAATAGGAATAATAGTAATATGGGTTACAAGAGCGGTATGTTGAAGTTTTCATGTTCGAAGAAAAGTTTGAAAAAGCGAAACGTAGTTGAGCTTTTTTAATTTCTGAGAATTTAAAGAAAACATATCGCTCGTGTATCGTACATTATTTTGTGCGAAGATCGTTTGTTACATACCTGAAAGAGGAATTTCTAATTAGTTGCAATGAAATCTCCATCTTGGTTTCTGTTCAATGACGGCAATTTTGGAAAATAAAAATATCTATCTTCAACATTGTTGCTTTAAAATGTTTTCTGTGTTTACTATACTCCAGCAGGCCGTGATATACGTCTGTCTTTTTTTTCCCCAATCTATAAATGCGAACTTAACGGCTTCCTTAATGTTACATGCATCACGAAATGCAGTAACTTTAGTGGAGTTGTAGAGTTTACTTAATTTTTGCAAATATTTAAAAACAATAATTAACAGTGCAATTTAGGTGAAATTGCAGTGGTAAGTTTCCAATTTATAATTATTACTATATTGAACGTCTCTAAAAATAATATGTTAAAAGCCTAAATTGTTATGTGTGTTAGGTTGGGAATACTGAATGTGGAATTTTACACTTACCGCGAGTTGTTTTTGTGCGGAAACCAAGCAAATACGCACGATCTCGCACAAAATATTATAAATCTTACGAATGACTTCTTAACCTGATAGACGCAGCAGCGATTACTGAGGTAGTTCTCTAACGGTCACCAGATACCAAAGACTACTTAAACGGGCTCAGATTTGTATCGTGATAATCCATTGGATTCTAGTAAGCCTCACCACAAGACGTCCATCATATATTAGCAGAAACATTCCCGAATGCCAGCGGGTATTGCCTATTTTGCGTGTCCAGGCATGGTGTATGATTGTTAGCGTTTTAAAGAGGAGTAGTAATCTGGCCTATAATGTCCATCCGGTATCACCTAAGCTCGTACACCTTACGCTGAAACTTTATTATTGATAGTATGAAATAATATTATTAAATGAAGGAAACTTTAGAATGAAATATAAAGTGATCGTATACACCCACTATTTATGAATTTAAAATACATTTTATGAATTTCGAGAAAGTTTAAATGAAGAGCTAAGAACTTACTCATTGCTTTTACAGAACCCGGAGGTTCATTGCCGCTCTCACATAAGCCCGCCATCGGTGTCTATCCTGAGCAAGATTAATTCAGTCTCTAATATCGTATCCCACCTCCCTCAAATCCATTTTAATATTATCCTCCCATCTACGTCTCGGCCTCCTCAAAGGTCTTTTTTCGTCCGGTCTTCCAACTAACACTCTGTATGAATTTCTAGATTCGCCCATACGTGCTACATGCCCTGTCAATCTCAAAGTCTTGATTTAATGTTCCTAATTACGTTAGATGACGAATACAATGCTTGCAGTTCTGCGTTGTGCAACTTTCTCCATTCTCCTGTAACTTCATTCCTCTTAACCCCAAATAGTTTAGTGGTAAATATTATTAAATAATAATATTATTAAATGAAGAAAAGTTTAGAATGAAATGTAGAGTGGTCGTAGACACCCATATTTATGAATTTAAAATACATTTTATGAACTTCGGTAGAGCTTAAATCAAGAGCTAACACGAAAAGAAATATTTAAGTTACTGCCACATGGATAAGTATAGGATCTGAATGGGATAGCCTATAAGAACAAAATCTAAAACGACATATTAGTAAACATTTTAAATAAAAATTTTCCTACAGGGATAGGTAGCCAGGAAGAGAATCAGAATCTTGACGTACGGTAATACAGGGTATCATTATGTGTTCTCGATGTCGTAAATTACAGAACCAGGTCAAGGGTGTACAAAGAAAACGAAAAGGAAAAAAAAAAACATTGAATTTCCTCCTTCACTTTAGAAGAATTTGTATTCGTGCAACATAAACTTAAAAATGTACATCTTTCTTGTTCCTTGCTACAGACTTCTTAACATTGGTCGACCGGCTATTGAAGGTAAGGTAATGTTTTTGAGCCATTATTTTCGCTGTAGATTTTGTAAATTATACACTGAGTGCTGGATGTAATAATTGTGCATAGTCTGTCTTTGGTCACGAAATGTGAATACTGAACTAGAAACTAAATCATTTTATCACTGTTGAATTATCATTAGGGGAAGCAATGACCGTGAAACTTCTGACACTTCAACCCGAATCTGAATATTAAAAGTGTTGAAGATGCTGAGGAAATCAGACTTAATATCAAATTCAGGATCAAACTGAACACCAGTGATTTGTTTTACTCATCACACGGAAATACAAAGTTTTTAGTTAGAAGTTCCATCTATTGGATTACGTAGAGAGGTTGGTTGCATCTCTTCTGATGGCTCTATTAGACGTGCTGATATCATCATAATTGATCGGCAGAAGAATAAGGGTGTCATTCTTGATCCCACAATCCGTTTCGAGATGCACGAGCAACAGCCACAAGAGGTGTGTCGTCAAAAACAAGTCATATATGAGCCTTGTTGTCAGCATCTTGAAGCACAATACCACATTACACATTGGACAGTTTTTGGGCTCATGTTCGGTGCCCGTGGCACGATCCCTCGTAAAACTTTAAATCAACTTAAACGATTTAAAATGTCTGATGCAACGATTGATGCTATAGGATCTCATGTGTTAAAATCATCCTTAGCTATAATTAGCAATCATTTGTACCCAACAAACTTTTATTGTAAATGATTTCCTATGTTTTCGTATCATTTATCTTAATGTTTTCTTTTCTTTCAAATTGCCACACAATTGTTTTTAATGATTATTCTTTATGAATTGATTAGTAGGCCGATCTATTCGAACCCTTACTTACAGCGGCTTTTTTTTGTTAAAAAATGTATTTGTTATTATTAGAGGCTTACATGCTTATTACAAAATCTCCAAGTGCAATAAAAAAATTGAAAGTAATGATATTACGCGTACGAATTAAAGCAGAGGGTTTTAAAGTTTAAAATTCATTGTTCCCTAAAGTTTGTTATTTGGACTCTCATCGTTCTTCCCGCCAACCCTTCATTTGTATTGTACTTTCATTGTTTTTTTGAAACCAGGGAGAGACATATAGCAATAATAATAATAATAATAATAACAATAATAATAATAATAATGATGATGATAATAATAATAATAATAATAATAAAGGTAAAAAAAAGGTAAAGGTATCCTCGTAATATGCCATGAAGGCACTTGGAGGTGCATGGAGGTAGAGCCCCATGCTTTCCATGACCTCGGCACTAGAATGAGGTGGTGTGGTCGGCACCACGCTCTGACCGCCTTTTTCCCTCGGGAAAGACCCGGTACGCAATTTTATAGGAGGCTGAGTGCACCTCGGGGCCGTTCTGAAAGTTTGGCAATGAGAAAAATCCTGTCACCACCTGGGATCGAACCCTGGACCTTCCAGTCCGTAGCCAGCTGCTCTACCAACTGAGCTACCCGGCCGCCAATAATAATAATAATAATAATAATAATAATAATAATAATAATAATACAAATGGCTTTTAAGGAATTGCCGCCCTCACATAAGCCCACCATCGGTCTCTAATCTGTGCAAGATTAATCCAGTCTCTATCATGATACCCCACCTCCCTCAAATCCATTTTAATATTATCCTCCCATCTACGTCTCCGAGAATGGAGAAAGTTTCACAATGCAGAACTGCACGCATTATATTATTCACCTAACATAATTAGGAATTTTAAATAGAGACGTTTGAGATGGGCAGAGCATGTAGTACGTATGGGCTAACCCAGAAATGCATATAGAGTGTTAGTTGGGAGGCCGGAGGGAAAAAGACCTTTGGGGAGGCCAAGGCATAGATGGGAGGATAATATTAAAATGGATTTTAGGGAGGTGGAATATGATGATAGAGACTGGATTAGGCCTAATCTTGCTCAGGATAGAGACCGATGGCGGGCTTATGTGAGAGCGGCAATGAAACTCCTCGTTCCTTAAAAACCACTTTGTATTATTATTAAAATAATTTATTTAACGACGTTATATCAAATATTAGGTTTTCTAGTGTCGTAATTTGTGACAGCAAGACGAGTCGGAGGATTCACGGAAGTATTACCTGACTTTTGCGTTATAGTTAGGGAAACCTTGGAAGAAAATTCAACCATGTTACCAGTGGAAGCGTCTAAATCCACACCCGAGCGCAACCTCGGATCGTAAGTCGCCTATGATGATGATAATCATTATGATTATGAGTAAGATTATTGCTGTTTGTCAGCAAACGTAAGCTAACTTACAATATTTCTCCCGTGGACGGGCAAAAGTGCGAAAGTCATTATTTTTTGTGATACTTACTTACAAATGGCTTTAAGGAACCCGCAGGTTCATTGCCGCCCTCACATAAGCCCGCCATCGGTCTCAATCCTATGCAAGATTAATCCAGTCTCTACCATCATATCCCACCTCTCTCAAATTCATTTTAATATTATCCTCCCATCTATGTCTCGGCCTCCCCAAAGGTCTTTTTCCCCTACTAACACTCTATAAGCATTTCTGGGTTCGCCCATACGTGCTACATGCCTTGTCTATCTCAAACGTCTGGCTTTAATGTTCCTAATTATGTTAGGTGAAGAATACAATGCGTGCAGCTCTGCGTTGTGTAACTTTCTCCATTCTCCTGTAACTTCGTCCCTCTTAGCCCCAAATATTTTTTGTAAGAACCTTATTCTCAAACACCCTTAATCTCTGTTCCTCTCTCAAAGTGAGAGTCCAAGTTTCACAACCATACAGAACAACCGATAATATAACTGTTTTATAAATTCTAACTTTCAGAATTTTTGGCAGCAGATTAGATGACAAAAGCTTCTCAACCGAATAACAGCAGATATTTCCCGTATTTATCCTGCGTTATTTTTTGTGATAGAAGATTTTAATTTTAGATTCTTTCATTAAACCCGTTTCCTAAAAGAGATCCTAAAACCAGTGATGTCGACAATAAAGAAAATCATGAAACAACCAAAACATGTCTGATTTACAGCAGCCGTTTAAATATTTGTAAATTTTGCATAGAGTGACTTAAGTCCCTTTGCCCATCCACCAGAGATTTATTTCTTGCATTCCAAGCTGTCTTTATCTTATAATTCAGTGATAATTTCTAAAATCTTGGACCTCATTATACAGTAAAAACCTGTTATCTCATAAACTCAAAAGGTGTAATGGTAAGAGAAGAATTTTTTTGCAATAACTTGTATAAGTAAATCGTCAACGTTCTCTCGTCACTTGTTCTTGCAAATAACACCCTTTCACCATCACACGGCAGTTCATGCATTGCCTCCGGCGCGGCGTTCAGTTTTGATAGTAGTTACGTATTCTAATTTTAAGATTTTGCTTAAAAAACTGTCCTCGAGAAAATGTGAATTGGAATTAAGATATTTTAATGTATTGCATGCTGAAGTACCAAAATAAAATAATAAATCTTTTGTCGATTTGCTGTTCGTCCTAATTAAAATTGGTTGATTTCTTCGTTTATTTGCTTCCATTATCTACACGAAATAAAATAAGACGGTGGACACCTCGATCCTTATTGCTTAACTAGCCGTACCCGTGTGCTCCGCTGCACCTGTTAGAAATAAATATAAATTACATAATTAAAATAGGACGTTTGATCCAGGGAACAACTTTTACAACAGCGCAAGATAATCTGCTTCGCTCATTACCCATTTTTTTGCATTGCATTTATTGCATATATATTTTATGTATTTTAACACGATTCAATTGAGCATAGTTAAAATTTGAATTATAAAATAATGGATTGCTAAGTTAACGTACTATTACTGCATACTAAATCAATACACTCTCGTTGTTCGTTAATTCTCTGAGATTAAAATGAGTGTACATAAATATTATTTTAAGAAACACAGAAAACGAATGTACAAAATAGCCTATCAAATTTTCTGTGCATAAGAAGCTATTTTAATCTTACCTGTTCTCGATTTACTCAGACGTTACTGTAATAACATTATGTCCATCTAGAGAAACTACACTTTCCAATGGTGAAATAATAATTAATTATACAAATCGGTTAATTTAGCTTCTGATATTACTTCATATAAATACAGAAACATTCTCTGTTGGCTATGCTTAATAGCTTTCGATTGTTGATGTCCAAGGCCCCTGTTTCGATTGTTGTTGTCCAAGGCCTCTTATAGACGAAGTAATTTGTTCTTAATTCATTGCACCGTCTTAGATGGCGTTATTTTAATTTTAAAACTCGTTTATCTCATTAAATATCAGTCCTATCAACATTTTGTAAAGAATAAAACTTATCGGAAATCATTTTTAAAGAAACGTTTGTTATGTAACATTTTTCACAAAAATCAATAATAAGCGAGATATTTCGGTTTATTTAATTCAGTCCCCCTTATAACACCCTTTTTAAATAAAGTATTTTGAACGCCATATAGCCTAAAATCTAAGTTACAACGAACTTAATTTATATTCCAATTTTCATATAAATCGGTTTAGCCATTATCGCGTGAAAAGGTATCAAACATCCAGACAGACAGACAGACAGACAGACTGATAGACAGACAGTCAGAGAGACAGACAGACATACAAACAAAAATTTCAAAAAAGCGATTTTCGGTTTCAGGATGGTTAATTATACATGTTAACACCAATTATTTTTGGAAAATCGAAAATTACCAGAAAAATTTTGGCTACAGATTTATTATTAGTATAGATTTCTATGTAGGCTTGAGTAATATAGAGGAAGATAACAAAAAAATACAACAAGAATTCAACTTTTAGATGGTAATCTTGACTATATTTTGCTTTCATCATGGTAGAGGTTAGCCTCCTTGTACGCACTCGAGCTTGTAATCTCACTTGGTTTCTCAAAGGTTCTGCCCAACTGTGAGAGGAATGTCAGGTAATCCCAGGGCGAAATCTTCGGACTGATATCGATAAAATACTATTTCGCTGTCACCAAGTTCATCAACGCTGATTCTAAAGCCGCGTAGCGATCCGTTCCCTGTCGGTTTTACTCGTGAACACATAGAGCGTATTCCGAATCTCACCGGTGAGCAATCCGATGGCATCACGGTGTTCCGAATTCCACCGATGACGTCATTGATGCTCCACCGGAGTCGCCCCTGGTACTAGGCAAGACCCATGAGACCAATGCTTTTTCTTAAGCTGAAATCTTGTATAGAGACATGTTAATTGTGGGGAATTCTCATTTGAAAATAGTATAAATAGTTGCAGTCGTTCATGTGTTCAGTATGGACTTCATTGCCTGTACCAAAGTTAACGTCAATCTATATATATATATATATATATATATATAATTTGAACTGGTAATGGAAATTACGGGAAAACGGATGAACGGATTTTAATGAGTGACCCCTCATTTTCATGCCTGGCATCCAAAGTTTTTCGGAAAAGTAGTAGTTTTCACTGAAATGTCAATTTTCCTACATAATTTTCCTATTTTCCAAAATCCATCTGTTGTCAGTTTTGAGAACTAATTTTATTGAATCACGGCCGATCTATATATATAATTTGAACTGGTAATGGAAATTACGGGAAAACAGATGAACGGATTTTAATGAGTGACCCCTCATTTTCATGCCTGGCATCCAACTTTTTCGGAAAAGTAGTAGTTTTCACTGAAACGTCAATTTTCCTACATAATTTTCCTATTTTCCAAAATCCATCTGTTGTCAGTTTTGAGAACTAATTTTATTGAATCACGGCCGATCTATATATATAATTTGAACTGGTAATGGAAATTACGGGAAAACGGCTGAACGGATTTTAATAAATAACCCCTCATTTTGAAGCTTGGAACCCAAAGTTTTTCGGAAAAGTAGTAGTTTTCACTGAAATGTCAATTTTCCTACATAATTTTCCTATTTTCCAAAATCCAACTGTTGTCAGTTTTGAGAACTAAGTTTATTGAATCACGGCCGACTTGATTGAATTTCAGAACAAAATACACACTACAATAAACAATAGGCTATTACACGAAGGCCATGACCTGCAGGATTGCCGACATATTTAGAGCTCAATTCAATTTGTTATTAAAAACTCATTCTGCAGTGTATAATTTTCTGAGTACAGCTGTGTATTGGATATTCAAATCTACGAAACCTGAGGTGGTTTGATGACATTATTACCATTAGAAATTAAATATTATTATAGTTAATATCATATTGCGACTATTTTTCATTAATTGTACATAATATTGATGTTATATTAATGACATGAAAGTGAAACGTTTTGAGGTTATGTAAGTAAATGTAGAGAATATCTTAATTTAGATCTTCATTTCTATAATTTACTGAGTGACTGCTATATATAACTACAAAACGTAAGTAAGTTAATAATATTGTTATTAAATATCAAATATTTTTATACTTATTAACCCAGTGGGTTTGGGTCTTTTCCATATACTTAATGGCGGTGTAGTGTAGATATTGATATGTGTCATTGTCTTCAGTATCGGCTCGAGAGAGCGCAAAAATTACAGTTCCTAAGGAAAAGATATTACTTATAAAATAAGAGGCCTAGAAAATTTTGTAGTCTCCAGATCATTTCAGCAAGATCTCTTAGTAGGATAAAATGATTTTACGCTCTACATTTCAAGTTCTACATGCAGCAGCTGTACGAAAATGCTATTGTTCGAAAGCTTAGCAAACCTGACTGTTTTTAAATTTTGCCTACAATCCACAGTGACCTGAAATAGCTACTGCTATCGTCCTGACATTGATACTTGCGTTTTCGCGTTGAAACTCAAAAACTGAAGTTGGATAGGTTCAAGAAAAAGTATTTGGCCTAAAATATCCATTCAGAGGGAGTATGTTTCATTATTATGGAAGCAAATAACTATCAAAAAGACAAGTATTCTTCATTGAAAATAAATCTGAAAAATGTTTATTTGAACGTCTAACGAACTTAGTTTGCAGCAGCATTTGCTGCACAAGCCACTAGTATATATATATATATATATATATATATATATATATATATATATATATATACGCGTATTCATTATTATTGCATGCATTCAGTTCAGGCAATGAACTACACTCAGCACAAAAAGCTGTGTGCTCTTTCTTTCAGTGAACACGATTTATTAATAGCAGCATTCATCCCATATATTATTTCCGTTTCATTTTCTTAACAACCATAAATTTAGGTGAATTATGTGGCATATGCTGTAAACATGTTGAACTGTGGCAAGAAATAGCATAAATTCAACGCATTCCTAGTGTATTAACCTCTGCAACAAGGGTAATGCAATGTAAAACTGTAACCGTTACAGGGGAAAGAGCACGACCGGTAGAAATGATAACATTTTAATACTTGCGATAGTTAATCTACGCTGTTGGAAAAAACGCTATCGCACGGCTCAATCGGCAGGCGCGACAGGTTGGCTTTGTGAAATACATTGTGGCAATATCGCGGCGAAGTACAAACAATTGCGGTCTTAACGTTCCAATGCAACCAATTCAGATGCCTACTAGACTAAGGTTGAGGCATGATGCCACAATGTAACGGTAACGGTATACTGTGCAAGCAGTAGAGTTAATAAGTTTTTTATTTTTATTTTAGTAGGTTATTTTACGACGCTTTATCAACATCTTAGGTTATTTAGCGTCTGAATGAGATGAAGGTGATAATCCCGGTGAAATGAGTCCGGGGTCCAACACCGAAAGTTATCCAGCAGAGTTAATAAGTTAATAAGTCTTCAATATTTCATTCTAATCGTATTGCGCCCTAAGGGAGAAACTGTATGACCTATTTTCATTGATGAAAATAATGACGCTTCATATGTTACACGTATATACGAGGCGCATCCAGAAAGTAAGTTTCCTATTTAAAAAAAAAAGGGAACACACACTTTCAGGAAAAAAATTTATTGACAGCAGATAAGCAATGTTTCAGCTATTTTTCAACATAGCCACCATCAGAATTGAGACACTTGTCGTATCGTGGGATCAACTTTTGTATCCCTCTGTCGTAGAACTCTGCCGCCTGTGAATGGAACCAGCGTGTGACAGACGTCATCAGCTCTTCGTCATTGCCAAAACGCTCACCGGAGGACAGGAATTTCTTGAGGTGCAAGAAAACGTGAAAATCGCTGGGAGCAAGATTAGGACTGTAGGGTGGATGATCAAACAACTCCCAGCCAAATTCCGTCAAAACAGCTGCTGTGCGCCGAGCCGTATGTGGACGAGCATTGTCATGGAGGAGCACAACACCTGCAGTAAGCATTCCACGCCTCTTGTTTTGAATGGCACGTCGCAATTTTCGCAGTGTTTCACAGTAACGGTCAGCGTTCACTGTTTCACCTCTTGGAAGGAAGTCAATGAGCAGAATGCCCTTCCTGTCCCAGAACACCGTGCACATCACTTTCCGTACCGACAGCGTCTGTTTGAATTTCGTCCTGACCGGAGATCCACTATGCCGCCAATGCATTGACTGCTGCTTGGTTTCCGGGGTGAAGTGCGAAATCCAAGTCTCATCGCCCGTGACGATCCTGTCGAGGAACTCGTCGCCGTCATCGTGATAACGTTGCAGAAATGTCAGTGCTGCTCCTAACCGTTGCATTTTATGTTCGAGTGTCAGGTTTTCGGCACCCACCTGGCACACACTTTTTTAACAGCAGGTGCTTAGTGACAATCTCATGCAACAAGGATCGCGATATCTGCGGAAAATGGCTGCTCAGCTTCGTAATCGTGAAGCGACGGTTCTCCATGATGCACTGCCGCACCAGCTCAACACGATCATCATTGATGAGGGACGGTCGTCCACTGCGCTCTTCATCATGGACACTTTGACGACCTTCGGAAAACTGCCTACACCAGCGACGCACCATCTGCTTACTCATGATGTTCGGCGCATAGACCTGACAGAGCTGCAGATGAATTTCAATTGGCGCAATGCGGCGGCGGGAGAAGGAATAAGAGCTTCCATTTCGGACCACTGCTGCTACACTACTGGCACCAGGCGGAACCTGTCCGGCTGGCATATGATTGATACGTCATAGATCTGTTACGCATGCGCAATTGACACTGCTAATTACGTTAACTTTCAAGGGAAAAAAAATCGGGAAACTTCCTTTCTGGATGCGCCTCGTACATTGTGAACCATAAGTAATATAATTAATTCGTGGGGTTATTCTTTGAGATATTTCAAACGAAAAAGTTTAATGCAATTTAGTTTTTTCGAGATAAAAATTGTTTTACATGAAACATTTCATAGCGTGTTTTGGAAAAGCCATTGATTTAATTCTAAATATTCTCAGTTAATTTAAAATAGTAATGTATTATGATAATAAATGATTGAAATAATTTTAGTTTTGTCCTTGAAATGAGCAGAAATTTGACCCGAATAAATGTAACATTGTAAAATTCCTTTGCAGAACGAAAAATTACATTTGTTCGGATCAAATTTCTGCATATTTAAGGGACAAAACTAAAATTTTATATATTATTTTAATGTACCGAAGTACATATGATATTTCCATGCAGATATTCTGCGTCATCATACGATGAAAGAGTAATGGAACAGAGAAAATTCTCTCCGGCACCGGGATTTGAACCCGGGTTTTCAGCTCTACGTACTGATGATCACTTCGTGATTTAAGACGGCGCTCATTCCGTCGGATCCCGGCCAACTAGTCACTCACAACGAGTGCACCTCAGCACATGTGTGGACTTCAGTCCTACGTTCATAGACATCTATGACGTAGTGCAGAGGGCCGCCACTAGAGGGAACCCAAGAGTTTGAACTTAAACTGAGACGATTCTGTCCGACACCGAGATGGGCATCCGGTGTGGCTTAGTGAATAAAGCATCAGCACGTAGAGCTGAAAACCCGGGCTCAAATCCCGGTGCCGGAGAGAAATTTTCTCCGTTCCATTACTCTTTCATAGTAAAACTAAAATTATTTCAGTCATTTATTATCATAACACACTGGATTCTTAAAGTGAGTGAGCATATTGGGGATTAAATGTATGACCTTATCAAAACACGCTGTGAAATGATTCATATAAAACAATTTTTATTTCGAGAAGGAAGCAAAAACGAGCAAAATTGTATTAAACTTTGTTTAATATCTTAAAGAATAACCCTGTGAAATTATTTGCATTATTTCTGGATCACCCTGTATAAATATTACTTCCTTTACATAAGGGGAGGAAAGGGCGAAAAGTAGTTGAAAGAGCAAAAAAGTAACAAAGAGAAGAAGAAAGAAATGCAAAATGAGGAGAAATAAAGGAATTAGAGAAACCCTGACCATAAGGAAGATAATGAGTAGAAAAAGAGTATGAAAAGTGGAAGGCAGAAAATAAAGAGAATGAGTAGATGGAGAGGGAAAGAGATAGGAAGACCAAGGGGAGGAAATAAAAAATGGGAAGGAGCGTTACAAGAAGACAAATAGGAGAAGTAAAATTAAGATGGGCAAAAACAAAATAAAAGAGGAGGAAGAGGAGAAGGAATAAGCGCTATTGGAAGACGGTACTATCCAACAATATGGCCTCTGCGATCTCCAGACTTCAATCCAACCTAGTTTTGATTGTGTGGTAACCTAACAGAACGAGTTTTCGTAGGACACTCAACAGCCTTACAACAACTGAAACATGCTACGTCGCAAAAAACTGGGAATATTACAAGATTGTCTGAAAAAATGCTGTCGCAGAACAAATGATGAAGGATATGGCGATCATATTCACTATGCTTTGCAAAAACGCAAAAAACGTTAAATAGTGATTACTTTTTACCTAAAATATTAATTTATAATTTTAAGTGACTTTTGTTAATTTCGTACTTACAAAATGTAGCACTCATGATAATATGTAGCTAATTATCAGACATTATTTTTCTTTTTTAAATCAATTAATTATATTAGTCCCATGTAAAGCGCTGCTATCCTCTTCTTTTTCTTCTTTACCGCAAAGCATAATTCCATAATTTAATAAAGAATAAAATTCATATAAGGCCAAGTGTTTGTGTGTACGTGTGCAAAAGAATGTGTATACAGAGACATAGACACTTGATTCCTTTTCATGTGTCGATGTCGTGGACTGAGCCACAGATCATATTCGTAGAACTTGCTTCTTACTGTTTTTTCTTCACTACTCTCAAGGCAGCAATATGTGTGCACTCTTCGTGACTGATCTGTATGGGGGTACTTAAATCACTATCTGTTCCATCTAGATGCGCTCTCACCCACACTGGTCGACAATGCTAAGGCGCACTCTATATCCAGACAGCACGCAAACAATACCACATGCCTTTGGACAGCTCCATAGCCAGGTGATCGGAGAAATGATTATCAATATTAAGATAATGGAATAAAGAGATGTTGACGAAAAATTATGGTTTTCACTATAGTGAACCCCGAGGAAAACCCAACTGCGTTCACACAATACTTCAGAGCCTATCCATTGAATAAGTACTACTAGGCAAATGAAACTAAATATTACAACAGTTTTGTAAAATTTACCTTTGCAACATTTCAATAAACTTTGTTTGCCCGTGTCATGTATTTCTTCTTTTTTTTAGTCCAGCTCCAATAAACGTTTGCTCATCACCAGGCTTCGAGACTTCGGACCCAATAGAGCAGTTCAGTGGGAAATGCGCATAACGGCGTACTGAGTATAGTGGTAAAGCGTACAGTGGGTGGGGGTACTGTAGAATGAATGCCAACAAATACGCAAAGGAAAACGGTCTGGATTTGAAGGTTCTGACGAATAATTTGGTTTTCATACAAACCCATTTTCAAACTGTGTCTGAAACTATTACAAGGTTAGAAAAGTCAGAGCAAGAGATGCCGGAAGCCCTCAAATTATTTTAGAAAATGATACAGAGAATTAATGAGACACCAAGTACACCGGGTACTGAACGTGTAAAACAGAAGTGGAAATCAATTTTATGTAAAAATAACGGATATGGAACATTGTGTAATATAAACAGCAAATTAGTGGACATAGAATAACCCGAGAATAAAGGACTGTCTCTTAGAGACAGCAATGATGTTAGGTTTTTTCGTTTTGCTCCTATCACGTCATGCGACGTAGAGCGCAGCTTTCCACAGTACAAACTTTGGCAGATAACCGAAAAAGATTTACGTTTGAGATACTGAAAATGTACCTTGTAGTAGGTACATTGCAATTCGGTACTGTAACTGCACTTCCTAAAGACAACCAATAGGATAAATGAAAAAAATAAAATTGCTACATGCTTATTTCCACCATTAACACTGTGTATAATTAAACACAAATGCTTATAAAAGACAGAAGAATAAATGCTTTTCACATTCTTTTGACATTGTCATTGTGTAATGTACATTTACTTTCAGAATGTACATATGTGTGTGTTTCCCCATACTACCGTACTCTACTCTAAATAGCAACGTTGTTACCTCAACACGAGTCAAAAACCTACAGTGCATGCACAGTAAACTTATTGTATCGGGTCCAAGGTCTCGAAGTCTGCTCATGACTATTCTAGACTATCAGTCTATTACAGGCGACTTGGCTTCGAGTCCCGGTTAGACCTGAGAATTTTCACTGTTGATTCTTGTGGTGTACAAGATCGCAAAATTTTACAGAACACCAAACTTAAAAAACCGACCTTTCTTTTGAGACGACCTAGTACTTTAAAATTTTATATATAGTCTATGTAATATAACATTAAATTTGTTTTCTATACCGCTTTAACTTCTAGTAGGCCTACAAAAAATTTAAATGCTACCGGATAGAAAGTGCTGACGGTAATTGCAGCTGAGCATGCTATTGAAGCAGCGTAACTCCAAGTGTATCAAAGCACAGCTCACATGTGTTGGGCAATAGCTAACATAATGATAATGGAATTTTAATATCAGTAAATACATTATATTTACGTGTCTGGTGTGAATAGGCTAACGACCTTAATGTAAGGTCTACCTATAGAAGAAACAAATTAAAACACTTATTGGTTTACAGCGACATGATGCTCATGTCCTTACTTCAATTAGTTTGTGTCATTGGATGAATGTTTGTTCAACTATTCTTTCACTCGGGGTAATGGTTATAGCCTTTCATGGAAACGCGGCACCATGACCGATTGAACCGACGTGTCAGTACTTGAGGCCACGTCGCTACGGACAAGATCTCGTTAAATTTCATGATTCAACATCTTAGCGATCTGTATTAATCATGTATAAAACATTATTTCTACTATTTCTACAGACTCAACATGACACACAATCGCTTTTTTTTAGCATCATCATCATCATCATCATCATCTTCCTAACAAGTATTAGGCCAAGTGGCCTGTTACGGTCTCAAACTAGAATTTTCAGTCCATCTCTTCTTTGGACGGCCTAGAGATCTTTTGCCATATGGATGGTAATGAAGCAGTGCTTTTGGAATTCTGCATCGATTCATTCGTTCGAGATGACCCTTCCACTGAAGTTGATATTTGCTGATGAACTGCATAATGGGTTCTATTTGAAGTTCTTGCATTAGGTCGTCATTTTTTTATGATCCCAGCGAGTATATCCAGCTGTTGCTCTCATGAACCTCATCTCACTTGCTGTTATTCTACTGACATCTTTATTCTTCACAGTCCACGCTTCGCTACCATAGCTTAATACTGGCTGTGCTAAGGTTTTACACAAGCCTATTCTTGTGTGTCTTTGTACTAGTGAGGGTTTCGTGATTTTATTAATGATCCCCATTGTTTTATTATATTTACATATTTTTTCAGCAATATCTACTTCATCATAAGGTGATAGTGTATAGCCAAGGTAAGTGAAGGTATTTACTCTTTCTATTATTTTATTATTCAAACAGATTTTGCTTGGTACAGGGAATTTCCCACAAAATGACATGATTTTCGATTTTTCAATATTAATTTCCATGTTATATTTTTCACTGACCTTATTTAAATTGTGTACTGAATATTGTAAATCATGTTCAGTTGATGCCATGAGAACTAAATCATCAGCGAAAAGTAAAGCATCAAGCTGCAAATTTCGATTAATTGGAATAAATCCATGTCGTGTCTGTTGCCAATCTTGAATGATTCTATTTATATATATAATAAACAGAAGTGGTGAAAGGCCACAGCCTTGTCGTACTCCACTATAAATGGGTCGTCACTGTGAAAGTTTATTGTTGCTTCGAATTGCTATGATGGTTGTTTTATATATATTGTAAATATTTTGTATAATCTGTTGAGGTACTGCCAAAATCTGAAGTAATTTATTCCGATTGACTTTATCAAAAGCCTTCTTTTTTTAGCTATTGTACTAAAAAGATTGCATCTAAGTAATAATAATAATAATAACAATAACAATAATCAATACTGGTGTAAGACAAGGATGTGGATTATCACCCATTCCCTTTATTATTTATATGAACCGAATAATTAAAGAGTGGAAGCAAACTCGCCATGGATATATACAAATTAACATACACCTTATTGGATTCAATTCTCTTTGCAGACGATTTGGTATTATTAGCACTTTCAGAAGACGACCTCCAAAGGTCAATATATAATTTGCAGCAAGTAGCAGCCACATACAATATGGAAATTTCAACAGATAAAACAAAAATTATGGCATTCTGTGGGAAATACCCAATACAAAGTAAAATTTGTCTCCATAATAAAATATTAGAAAGATGTAATAGTTTCTCATATTTAGGTTACAATCTTTCCATTTTTGAAGAATTGGACATATCACAGAAAATTAATAAATACACAAGAGCTATGGGCATTATAGTGTGATGAAACCATCCTTGGTTCAGAAACACAACCGCATACAACACATTGGCACGACCGATGTTCAGCTATGGCAGCGAAGCATGGACACTGAGGAAAGCAGATAAAAGCAGAATAACGGCTTGTGAAATGCGATTCATGCGAAGAACAGCGGCCTATACTAAGTGGGATCTGAAAAGAAATTGTGAAATTTTAAAGGTACTAAAAACTCAACCAGTTTTAGATTACATTGTTCAATATCAGTCTAATTGGAAACATCATTTGGAAAGAATGAGTAATAGTAGACTCCCAAAGGCAATTTATGATTATGTACCACATGGCCAAAGATCTGTGGGTCGTCCTGCTGAGAGATGGCGTGAAAATTTTATGTGAGACCGTAACAGGCCTTGTGGCTTAACACTTGTCAGGCAGAAGAAGAAGATAATAATAATCATATACCTATATGTTAAATGTAATTTATTAAGTTTATGTAATTTTTGTGAACCATTATTAATAAATATCCATATAATAATAATAATAATAATAATAATAATAATAATAATAATAATAATAATACTTACTGGCTTTTAAGGAACCCGGAGGTTCATTGCCGCCCTCACATAAGCCCGCCATTGGTCCCTATCCTGAGCAAGATTAAGCCAGTCTCTACCATCATATCCTACCTCCCTCAAATCCATTTTAATTTTATCTTCCCATCTACTTCTCGGCCTCCCCAAAGGTCTTTTTCCCTCCGGCCTCCCAACTAACACTCTATATGCATTTCTGGATTCGTCCATACGTGCTACATGTCCTGCCCATCTCAAACGTCTGGATTTAATGTTCCTAATTATGTCAGGGAAAGTATACAATGCGTGCAGCTCTGCGTTGTGTAACTTTCTCCATTCTCCTGTAACTTCATCCCTCTTAGCCCCAAATAGTTTCCTAAGAACCTTATTCTTAAACACCCTTAATCTCTGTTCCTCTCTCAAAGTGAGAGTCCAAGTTTCACAACCATACAGAACAACCGGTAATATAACTGTTTTATAAATTCTAACTTTCAGACTTTTTGACAGAAGACTAGATGACAAAAGCTTCTCAACCGAATAATAATACGCATTTCCCATATTTATTCTGCGTTTAATTTCCTCCCGAGTGTCATTTATATTTGTTACTGTTGCTCCAAGATATTTGAATTTTTCCACCTCTTCGAAGGATAAATCTCCAATTTTTATAGTTCCATTTCGTACAATATTCTGGTCACGAGACATAATCATATACTTAGTCTTTTCGGGATTTACTTGCAACCCTATCGCTTTACTTGCTTACTTGCTTAATAATAATAATAATAATAATAATAATAATAATAATAATAATAATAATAATAATGATAATAATAGCAGTAGCAGTAATGCATCGTCAACTCCCTAAAATTGGGACTCTAGCGTTTTCATTTGCCAATTTTTTAGAGACTTATAAAACAACACTTAACAATCAGAAGTAACATGACTCTTTGGTGACGTGGTAGGCACAACGCAAGAATGCCGCTTGAAACAATGCGTGGCGTTGAAGTCAGTATTTTCTCGTCGTGAATAGAGTCTGAGTGTCGTGTAGGCTATGTATAGCAAAAAAATGCTACGTTTGAGGTACAATGATGATAATAAGTCATTAACATTACCTGCCGATCGTATAAATAATGAATGTCAACATAGTACGCACAGCAAGTTCAGGCTATTGCTAGACAATGCCTGCTGTAGAGCTTTCTCCAGTCTATACTAAGCGAATTGATAATTACTTTCCTGCTAACGATACACCGTCATTTTTTTCCCGATCTAAATGTTCGATACGTGAAATATATAAGCTGTACGTGTCCGCAGTATAATGATGTGTTACACGGACATACATATTACGAAGAACGTAATAGCCTCTACTTCGTTGTCGTGTTTTTAACGCTTAAATATCTAAATAGTAATGTTTAGGGAAGATAATTTGAAATAACTATGGTATATTATTTGATGAAATTGAAATAGCTAACCGCCTTGCCCAGGGCACGTAAATCTGGTTTGTGAAACCTTTCGCTTAAAACCTAATTTCATTTTATATGCAGGTCTCAAGAAGCTGTAGATATTAGACTGTTGGTTTCTGAAACTAAAAATTATCGACTTAAATGGGCATGTTAATTGAGGTGTTTCGTGTTATTGGACTTCCTTCCTAGATGATTACTTATCGTCGGTGAGATGATTTGATGACAAGCTTAAGACACAAATGACAGTGGACGATTTCAAATTACTCCATCGAAGCTCTCAAGGGTAGGAAAGAAAATAATGAGGTGCTTTTCAATCTGTGTAACCACCAGTAGAGTATCTAATCTAGGTCATTGGCTCGCTTCCTAATGACTTTTCGATGACTCATTGAAATTAATACATCTTAGGGCCAGTTTTATAAATAACTAACCTCAGATTAAAACATAAAATTAATCTGCAGTTATGCTTAACTGCGAATTTTTGGTTGTATAAATACTAACTTTACGTTATTTATACTTAACTTTCATTTAAACGTAACTGACAAGTCTTCTCAAGTTAATCATATTAAATTATATTTACAGAAATCATTTACGAAAGAAAAGAGGAGAGAAGTTTCTCCTTATAAGTAAAATCATAAATGAAGCTATTTAGACAAACTTTTGTTGACCCTTAACTTGGCAAAGCTTCATTTCTCACACTAGTTTACGTAGACGAAATTATTGGGGATCATCAGTGCGGTTTTCGGCGTAACAGATCGACTATTGATCAGATTTTTTGTATTCGAGAGATAATGGAGAAAAAATGGGAGTATAAGGGTACAGTACATCAGTTATTCATAGATTTCAAAAAGGCATATGACTCGGTTAAGAGGGCAGTATTATATGATATTCTTATTGAATTTGGTATTCCCAAGAAACTAGTTCGATTAATTAAAATGTGTCTTAGTGAAACATACAGCAGAGTCCGTATAGGTCAGATTCTATCTGATGCTTTTCCAATTCACTGCGGGCTAAAGCAGGAGATGCACTATCACCTTTACTTTTTAACTTCGCTTAAGAATATGCCATTAGGAAAGTTCAGAATAACAAGCAGGGTTTGGAATTGAACGGGTTACATCAGCTTCTTGTCTATGCGGATGACGTGAATATGTTAGGAGAAAATCCACAAACGATTAGGGAAAACACGGAAATTTTACTTGAAGCAAGTAAAGCGATCGGTTTGGAAGTAAATCCCGAAAATACAAAGTATATGATTATGTCTCGTGACCAGAATATTGTACGAAATGGAAATATAAAAATTGGAGATTTATCCTTCGAAGGGGTGGAAAAATTCAAATATCTTGGAGCAACAGTAACAAATATAAATGACACTCGGGAGGAAATAAACGCAGAATAAATATGGGAAATGCGTGTTATTATTCGGTTGAGAAGCTTTTATCATCTAGTCTTCTGTCAAAAAATCTGAAAGTTAGAATTTATAAAACAGTTATATTACCGGTTGTTCTGTATGGTTGTGAAACTTGGACTCTCACTTTGAGAGAGGAACATAGGTTAAGGGTGCTTGAGAATAAGGTGCTTAGGAAAATATTTGGGGCTAAGCGGGATGAAGTTACAGAAGAATGGAGAAAGTTACACAACACAGAACTGCACGCATTGTATTCTTCACCTGACATAATTAGGAACATTAAATCCAGACGTTTGAGATGGACAGGGCATGTAGCACGTATGGGCGAATCCAGAAATGCATATAGAGTGTTAGTTGGGAGACCAGAGGGAAAAAGACCTTTGGGGAGGCCGAGACGTAGATGGGAGGATAATATTAAAATGGATTTGAGGGAGGTGGGATATGATGATAGAGACTGGATTAATCTTGCACAGGTTAGGGACCGATGGCGGGCTTATGTGAGGGCGGCAATGAACCTTCGGATTCCTTAAAAGCCATATGTAAGTAAGTAAGTAAGTTTATTAAGCATTATCGGACCGTAAAGAAAACAACTATCGCAATGTCCTTTTTTTATATGTTGTACAATATGTTGGACATGAAAGATGTGTTTAAGACGCTTGGAATAGTTACGTCTGTTATTCCGATTGTAACTTTAGTTGCATTGAAAGGATGAATTATTGCTCTCCTGAAGCCTTACCTATATTCGAAATGAAACCAAGTTCATTACCATTCTTTATTTTTTTGTAACACGTGCCTCTGTAAAACTAGGTATATTTCCACCAAACTCAAAATGTATTTCCAGCTATGTATTTGTAGGAGTTGCATTGTCAAAACAAAATTAATGGTTCACTGAACTTGTAAACATTGATATGGTTAAGTACTCTTTGTCCCTTGTGGCAGCTCACGAATGGTGAGAAGATTTCTAAATTAATACAATCAGTATTGTGAAATTTCAATTTTCCTACCATTTTTTTGTTCTATTAAAATTATAGCATATAACCTATTAGCCTGCTGTATCCTATAAGATACATTGTCAATTTAAGGGTTAACTTTGAAGTCCTGATTGTGGTGCAGTGATGTTATACACACTTTTATTATTTTTTCTAGGTTAAGTTAAATTACAAATAAATTTATTTATGTCCAGATTTCTGTTCACTCTGATATCTCATCTGATGATAACAATGAATTGCGCTGTGCTTCTCGTGTTTTGCACGAACGAGGAGATCCGTTCATTTAAATCGATAACAAAGAATTTAAAATGAGAATTTGGTTACCAAATCTGTAGTGGATGGGCTCGAATTTTTATTTATTTATTATTATTAGGTTTTTATTGCAAGCAAAAATTAACAAAGGTTTTACAATATTATTGTAATACTCGTATATGAATATTCTTCAAAATTCTAAATTGATTACCAATGTCATATTCAAGTGCATATTACAAATTGTTGTATAAATACAATTGTAATTGAAAAGGTACGTCCTCAGTTACAATCACAAACAAAACGAAATCATGCTTTGAATTCAAAGTTTATAATTCTCCTTACACGCATTGATACCCATATTCAGGAGGCATTGATGATTGTTTTCTCTGTCATTGGCGAAACAGTTGAAAATCAACTGGCTTTACATCAGTTTCACTCATAATTATCCCAGAACTCCTACTGTATCACATTCACACGACAATCTCCAGATATGGAGGTGAACAAATCTTTCGCTTTAAATGTTATGTTTTGATCACATTGCTATTATTATTATTATTATTATTATTATTATTATTATTATTATTATTATTATTATTATTACTTACTGGCTTTTAAGGAACCCGGAGGTTCATTGTCGCCCTCACATAAGCCCGCCATTGGTCCCTATCCTGAGCAAGACCAATCCATTCTCTATCATCATATCCCACCTCCCTCAAATCCATTTTAATATCATCCTTCTATCTACGTCTCGGCCACCCCAAAGGTCTTTTCCCCTCCGGGCTCCCAACTAACACTCTTTATGCATTTCTGGATTCGCCCATACGTGCTACATGCCTGCCCATCTCAAACGTCTGGATTTAATGTTCCTAATTACGTCTGGTGAAGAATACAATGCGTGCAGTTCTGTGTTGTGTAACTTTCTCCATTCTCCTGTAACTTCATCTCTCTTAGCCCCAAATATTTTCCTAAGCACCTTATTCTCAAACACCCTTAACCTATGTTCCTCTCTCAAAGTGAGAGTCCAAGTTTCACAACCATAAAGAACAACCGGTAGTATAACTGTTTTATAAATTCTAACTTTCATTTATTATTTATTATTATTTCATTTTATTATTATTATTATTATTATTATTATTATTATTATTATTATTATTATTACTTACTGGCTTTTAAGGAACCCGGAGGTTTATTGTCGCCCTCACATAAGCCCGCCATTGGTCCCTATCCTGAGCAAGACCAATCCATTCTCTATCATCATATCCCACCTCCCTCAAATCCATTTTATATCATCCTTCCATCTACGTCTCGGCCACCACAAAGGTCTTTTTCCCTCCGGCCTCCCAACTAACACTCTTTATGCATTTCTGGATTCGCCCATACGTGGTACATGCCCTGCCCATCTCAAACGTCTGGATTTAATGTTCCTAATTACGTCTGGTGAAGAATACAATGCGTGCAGTTCTGTGTTGTGTAACTTTCTCCATTCTCCTGTAACTTCATCTCTTAGCCCCAAATATTTTCCTAAGCACCTTATTCTCAAACACCCTTAACCTATGTTCCTCTCTCAAAGTGAGAGTCCAAGTTTCATAACCATAAAGAACAACCGGTAGTATAACTGTTTTATAAATTCTAACTTTCATTTATTATTTATTATTATTTCATTTTATTATTATTATTATTATTATTATTATTATTATTATTATTATTATTATTATTATTCGCTAACCGCTGTTGACTAGCACATTAATATTACATACATACATACATACATACATACATACATACATACACCTTTATTTACTTACATGATATCTCCTATGAAAGCCACCGGCGTAGCTTAGTCCGCTAAGGCGCTTGCCTGCCGATCCGGAGTTGCGCTCGGGCGCGGGTTCGATTCCCGCTTGGACTGATTACCTGATTGGGTTTTTTCCGAGGTTTTCCCCAACCATAAGGCGAATGTCAGATAATCTATGGCGAATCCTCGGCCTCATCTCGCCAAATACCATCTCGCTATCATCTTTCTCCATCGACGCTAAATAACCGAGTAGTTGATACAACGTCGTTAAATAACCAAGGAAAACAAAGTCTCCTACTAAATTCCTATCATCCTCAATTATTCAGCTGCCATAGTTTCCATGTCTGACGTCACATGCGCTCTGTGGTTGCCAAGAATAAGGTAAGACCTTCAGTTCCACATTTCTTGGATAGGTCTATCGCCATACGCTTCGTCGCAGTATATTTTCACACGTGAGATAATACATTTCATTTGTTCGTATGTATATATGTAAGCTGTACGTTGAGTCTTCATTTCAGTAACCATCGAGATAGTAGCAGTATTGCGTTCCCTAGAGCTTGTCTGGAATTCATTCTTGAGTACCAAAATTTTGAGTAATGGACACATGGTAACAAAGTTAATCGAAGTTGCTCTGCTATTAATTGTACAACCCTGAATAGCTTGTGTCGACCTCATCTTATTACGCCCGAGGGGAGGGCGGGGGTCAGTGCCCCGCGTATGTCGGGTTGCAGAACCCACCACCCTCAGGCGAAGGTCCCGACACCACTCTGCGTAGGTACAGGCTTGAAAGTAAGTGTGAACCACGGGAGCGACCGACCTTATAAATAACACTCACGAAATAAATGAAGCAAGTCTGCAGTCAGGCCACGTCACTAGCCTCGCACACTTACAGCACTGCATAATTATCCTTGTTGTTGCTACTTTATTAGACGCGAGTCTTGAGAACATATCAATTACCTGTCTGGTTACCTGCTGTAATGATATAGTGCCATAACTCCGAAAATTTACCGTAATGTGACAGGTGTAATAAAATGCATGACAATGTGTATTATTATTATTATTATTATTATTATTATTATTATTATTATTATTATTATTATTATTATTATCATTATTACTATATAAATTAAATAATATGAAAAAAGCTATAGATTATTTTTTGGACGCATTATAGTTTCAACATGTTGGCAGAATGAAACCAAAAATACTAGGTTGGATAAAAAGTAATGGCAACAGTTCGATATTTCTGACATGGCTTTATTCACAGGGATACAACATTTACGTACCTTCTATATAGTCGCCCCCTTATTTATTACCTTTTGCCAAATGTTTGGAAGGCGTCGTACACCATCAGCGCGTCCATCTTTGTTGATGTTCCGTATTGACCGCCCTAAAGCACGGATAAGTTCATCACTGGTATTGTACCGGGTCCTCGCAGTGGTTTCTTCACTTTGGTGAAAAGATCATAATCGCATGGATCATATCGGGTGAGTACGGTGGGTATTCCAGTAGTCCGCATTTTCCGTCTGCCTTGGAGGTACAGGGTGGTGCAGTATTACCCCATCAATGTCATACGCCACAATGAATATCACCTTCACAGCACTTTGTGTAGGGCGCACTTTCTTTGGACGAGGAGAACCGGGATGCTTCCATTCATTTGATTGGCGTTTCAAGTTTGGTTCATACCAGCGAGTCCAGGTTTCGTCCATAGCGACGATTCGTCCAACAAAGTCGGTACCTTCCCTTTGGTACCGGTGCAACAAGGCCTTCCCGGAACGCTTTAACCCATCGTGCAACTGTGCGATATGGCAACGCTGCATCGCCACATGCTTCACGCAGTCCCTGAAAACATTCTTGTGCACTATGATCTCGTGCCATTTCAATTTTGATCCAGGAACGTTGCTCTAGTTTTGTAAGGATAGTCTTAGGGCGCTCGCACTATCCCTATGAAAGCGAACGTTCTACACACTGCAGTAGATTGATGGAGTACTGTCGCCGCTAGCTGCACTAACTCATCTAACAGTTCTTGTTCATGTCCACACAGCTGGCAGCTCTCGAACGCACCATCGTCACTTGACAGCAGTGTTGCCATTACTTTTTATCCAACCTATGTACTTCCAAATTTTAAAAAATCTATATGCACCAAAATAAAGATAAAACAGAATGTGCCTATGGAAGAACTTTTGGAAAAGTTAGGAGTTTTCTCCGGGAGCTCCGGTTTCCATGTGTCATCCCATCTAATATCTATCAACAAATCGCGGGTCAGGTCGATGGCATTTAAGTGTGCTTAAATGCGACAGGCTCATGTCAGTAGATTTACTGGCATGTAAAAGAACTCCTGCGGGACAAAATTCCGGCACATCCGGCGACGCTGATATAACCTCTGCAGTTGCGAGCGTCGTTAAATAAAACATAACATTCTGTCATCATCTCTTCTCTTGGCGGGTGTAGCGTAGACCGGCCTCGTATTGCTCACCCTGCACAATGATTCTGTCGGTAAATTGGTCTACACAACTAGCTTGATAAAATGGGTGAATAACGAACAGTGAATTGCGCCTACCTGCCATTAGTTAAAAGTTATATAAATTTACTACTTAGTAAAGTTAGTTGACTTTAAAATGTTTTGTGACTTTGAGCAACTCTATACCATATTAATAGTTTTAAAATGAAATAAAGTAGGCTGAAGTATTATTAAAATAGATCTGAAATTTAGTAATGTAGGCTGAAGTATTATTAAAATAGACGTGATATTTTATAATGTAGGCTGAAGTATTATTAAAATAGATTTGATATTTAATAATATAGGCTGAAGTATTATTAAAATAGACGTGATATTTAATAATGTAGGCTGAAGTATTATGAAAATAGACGTGATATTTAATAATGTAGGCTGAAGTATTATTAAAATAGACGTGATGTTTAATAATGTAGGCTGAAGTATTATTAAATTAGATCTGATATTTAATAATGTAGGGTGAAGTATTATTAAAATAGACGTGATATTTAATAATGTAGGCTGAAGTATTATTAAAATAGACGTGATATTTAATAATGTAGGCTGAAGTATTATTAAAATAGATCTGATGTTTAATAATGTAGGCAGAAGTATTATTAAAATAGACGTGATATTTAATAATGTAGGCTGAAGTATTATTAAAATAGACGTGATATTTAATAATATAGGCTGAAGTATTATTAAAACAGATCTGATATTTAATAATGTAGGCTGAAGTATTATTAAAATAGATCTGATATTTAATAATGTAGGGTGAAGTATTATTAAAATAGACGTGATATTTAATAATGTCGGCTGAAGTATTATTAAAATAGACGTGATATTTAATAATGTAGGCTGAAGTATTATTAAAATAGATCTGATGTTTAACAATGTAGGCTGAAGTATTATTAAAATATATCTGTTATTTAACAATGTAGGCTGAAGTATTATTAAAATAGATATGATATTTAATAATGTAGGGTGAAGTATTATTAAAATATATATGATATTTAATAATGAAGGCTGAAGTATTATTAAAATACACCTGATATTTAATAATGTAGGCTGAAGTATTATTAAAATACACCTGATATTTAATAATGTAGTCTGGAGTAATTTTAAAATAGATATGATATTTAACAATTTAGGCTGAAGTATTATTAAAATAGGTCTGATATTTAATAATGTAGGCTGAAGTATTATTAAAATAGATCTGATATTTAACAATGTAGGCTGAAGTATTATTAAAATAGATCTGTTATTTAATAATGTAGGCTGAAGTATTATTAAAATAGATATAATATTTAATAATGTAGGCTGAAGTATTATTAAAATAGATCTGATATTTAATAATGTCGGCTGAAGTATTATTAAAATAGATCTGATATTTAACAATGTAGGCTGAAGTATTATTAAAATAGATTTGATATTTAATAATATAGGCTGAAGTATTATTAAAAAGATCTGATATTTAATAATATAGGCTGAAGTATTATTAAAATAGATCTGATATTTAATAATGTAGGGTGAAGTATTATTAAAATAGACGTGATATTTAACAATGTGGGCTGAAGTATTATTAAAATAGATCTGATGTTTAACAATGTAGGCTGAAGTATTATTAAAATATATCTGATATTTAACAATGTAGGCTGAAGTATTATTAAAATAGATATGATATTTAATAATGTAGGGTGAAGTATTATTAAAATATATATTATATATAATAATGAAGGCTGAAGTATTATTAAAATGCACCTGATATTTAATAATGTAGGCTGAAGTATTATTAAAATACACCTGATATTTAATAATGTAGTCTGGAGTAATTTTAAAATAGATCTGATATTTAATAATGTAGGCTGAAATATTATTAAAATAGATCTGATATTTAATAATGTAGGCTGAAGTATTATTAAAATAGATCTGATATTTAACAATTTAGGCTGAAGTATTATTAAAATAGATCTGATATTTAACAATGTAGGCTGAAGTATTATTTAAATAGATCTGATATTTAATAATGTAGGCTGAAGTATTATTAAAATAGATCTCATATTTTATAATGTAGGCTGAAGTGTTATTAAAATAGATCTGATATTTAATAATGTCGGCTGAAGTATTATTAAAATAGATCTGATATTTAACAATGTAAGCTGAAATATTATTAAAATAGATCTGATATTTAACAATGTAGGCTGAAGTATTATTAAAATAGATCTGTTATTTAATAATGTAGGCTGAAGTATTATTAAAATAGATATAATATTTAATAATGTAGGCTGAAGTATTATTAAAATATATCTGATATTTAATAATGTAGGCTGAAGTATTATTAAAATAGATCTGATATTTAACAATTTAGGCTGAAGTATTATTAAAATAGATCTGATATTTAACAATGTAGGCTGAAGTATTATTTAAATAGATCTGATATTTAATAATGTAGGCTGAAGTATTATTAAAATAGATCTCATATTTTATAATGTAGGCTGAAGTATTATTAAAATAGATCTGATATTTAATAATGTCGGCTGAAGTATTATTAAAATAGATCTGATATTTAACAATGTAGGCTGAAATATTATTAAAATAGATCTGATATTTAATAATGTAGGCTGAAGTATTATTAAAATAGATCTGATATTTAATAATGTAGGCTGAAGTATTATTAAAATACACCTGATATTTAATGAATTGTTGTTATTAATTATTATTCTTACATTATTTCGCGTTTCTTGTGAGTTCCTTTACATTATTTTACTGTTTTATTGAAAAGTATGAGTTACTGTAATGAGAAAATAAAAATTGATGGAACTCCTTAATAATGACCCCCTTTGTACACGATGTTTGTATAAAACATCAGCACTCAATCTCGAGAATGGACGGACAGATAAGCTTTTTAAGACTACATCAGATTGAGCTATAATTTGTATTCTGTGTTAAGTGTTTTGATTGCATTGCAGCGAGTTCCCATGTGACTTGCTTAATTTCTTCTTTAGCTTTTGTAAGACGTTTAAAACAAAACACAGATACAGAACAAAAGTGAGTCACGATCGGACGGTAATAATGGCTGTCAATTCATAATGCAGTATCATCTTCATCCATCAATGTCTCTGGTTCGATGCACTGCGCTAACTGTAATTCCGTTGTTAACAGTGACAATTAGATTTGCAGCGATGTCCAGTTGTATGCTGCTGAATATTCAGTCCGCTAGCAAATCATGCCGTAGGGTTTGTAATTAAGGCCGATGTTGATGTCTATATATTGTGCATTCTTTCTAGACTATAAAGGAATTATCAGTGCATTCTCTTTAGATATTAGAAATAGTTTCTGAATCCTGTGTTTATAAAAGCAGGTTATATCTTCACCGCGGTGGCTGTGAGGTAGCGTGGGGACCATGCTTCGTATTTCGGCGTAGGCAATGGAAGAAATTTATTTTCCGTCTACGGAACTGGATGGTTGTCCGTTGTCTTGTGATTGTCCTGTGGTGTCTCGGCTGTGTTCCTGCGTTGTGCCAACCCCACATTTAAGAAGGTTCACAATGTGCAAATGTATAATGTTGATTCAGAGACAATACCCTTCCGTCCCTACATGCAGTGATCTGTAAGTCGGTATTACAGAGGAGGTAAAGAAAGAAAGAAAGAAAGAAAGAAAGAAAGAAAGAAAGAAAGAAAGAAAGAAATAGACAAAATACAAAGGGAAAAAATGAACAGGTTATATAGGGGAGTAGTGGGTACAGTGAGACACAAAATATTAAGACATATGTATGCAAGTGAAATTTCAAGTATTTTTAAAATCAAGTGCAACAGAAATATACATTTAAATATGGAGTACAATAATACATAAACAGAAATGTTAATAAATAAAGGACATAATATACAATGCGTGTTTGTCAAAAAAATGCAAATGTCTCACTGTTCCCATTCAGGAGGGTACAGTGAGACACCACAGTGTCTATTAACGGATATTGAAATGATGTACATTTATTTCAAAAGAAAAGAAAGCTTGCTGTCTCTATCTTGTCATGTTCTGTAGACTTATTTAGAATCATTTTGATGTCTGACTACGAAACCATTGAAACATCTGGAACATTTTGAAAAGTGGATTTTTCATGACATTTCAAACTTTTGCGAAAAAAAGTAAATGAATTTTTGGTGACAACAAAGCTTATAATTATAAGAATTTAATATAATTCTTTATTATTTTTTAACATTTTCTTAAATTTTGTGAATAATTTTTTTATTTATGAAACCATTAAAATGTAATGTATCCATTATTTTAAGCTACAGTTCCTAAATTGGTTACTAGTATGTTCATTTTTAATGTTAGTTACTGGTAAATTTAATGTAATATAATTACAGTTTATTTTTGGAAATCATTGGTAAATGGGAACAGTGAGACGTCTCAGTGTACCCTTCAATGGCATGTCTCACTGTTCCCTTTACGCATAGTTCATTTAAAAATGACGCCATCACTTCAAAATTAAAACAAGAAAGACGAAACTTTGCCAAACACAATCTCAAATACCATAGTATTAGGTAACAAAACATTCATGTTTATATCTCATTTGTATATCCAATATAACCTTCATTAAACACAAGCCAAAATTTTACTTCTAGAGTGAAAAATTACGAATTAGTTATTCATCACTCACCTTTACAACTAGAATCAAATCGAGTATGAAAATACTGTTACTTTACTCAAGCAACATACAACTCCACTGTTACAAACATTTCAACATCAAAATTTACCATCTAATAAAAAATGTCTCACTCTTCTCCCTGTCTCACTGTACCCACTTCTCCCCTACGTAGTGAGCATTAGACCATGAGTATGTATACAAATATTTACTGACACTTTCATTAAGATACACGCGAAATTTGTTATAATGTGCTTTACAAATATACAGAGTAAATCAGTAGGTCTATAATTGATCTGGAACAAGAACTTAACCACAAAGTCTTGAATTTAAAATACTGAACATCAAACATTTCAGGTCTGGTATAACATCACTGCGGAGAACGACATTCAAATGTTTCTAGAAAGCGCTGTGTGTGTTGGAGGGGAAATAATATTCTGTCAAGAGGCAGAAATACTGGGTGTTCATTTCAAAGTGTGTCATGACGTCACTGTTGATGAGTCAGCTATTTGAAGCGAGTTTCAGCTTTTGTGTCAGAGAAGTTGCCTATTAATCAAGGCGTTCAATCTGAACTTGAGAACGTGTACGGTACAACTTGAACGTCGTACCAACAGATGGCGGTCTGTACGGTCTGTGTGCTACCATAACCTCCTTCGAACTGTGTTTTGCGCGGCCAAGTCGTACGCAGGGTATTTGTTATCATCGGTTGCGTACGGCAACATTCCACAACACAAATCAAATGCTCCGTGTCCATGTTGACCGTCGAAATTAATGTCAATAAATACGTAAGTAATCGTCTTAACCCTCTCCACATATCCCGACAGTAAGAAAAAAACTCACCTCAGTACATGTTTCGAAACAGTTCACATTCCTGCCACTACAGGCGTTACCGTACGTATCGGTAAGTACTCTTCTGAATGAACGCCGTACTTGCTAGGCAACTTCTCTGCAACATAAGTAGTACATCTCTGCGGAAGTGTAGGAAGATTGAATTCTGTAGGCTCATCGACTAGCCACATGACGGCATACAGCGATCCATGACACACTTTGAACTGAACACCCAGTATTATTAAGAATTCAATATACAGGTGGAAGTGAAATAACTTTGCAGATTGAAAGGGGTGATAGGATACTCTGAAATGAATAGAAAACCTGTATTACGTTTTGTGATTAAATGCACGGTTAATTAGAAAATTGAGTTTGAAGTTTCAGTGACTAATATTAAAACAGGTAAAATAATAATAATAATAATAATAATAATAATAAGATATGTATATATATATATATAATTTATTTCCAAGAAATAGTCTGCCCAGGCATCCTGGGTTACTGAAAACACAGAATAACACACATATAAGAATAGTAACGATTACAGTAAAATAGATGAGTCAAATTGAAATGTGAACTAGGAGCTTCAATTTAAGAAATAATAAATTTGTACATATATTTGTAACAATCACACACTAACGAATATAAAAGGGGTGGGGGATTATGATATTCCGTATAAATGATTTTTCAGACTTGCCACAGACCCTTTAATGGTTGAAGTAATTATTTTTGGAATGATGTCATGGATTCCAAATGTTTTGATAGTGTTTACAGTTGATCGTGGGAAGGTGCCCCTCGCTCCGATCATTAAACCATGTACTTCCCAGGTGCCTTCCATCTGATATTTTTCTCGAAAATACGGAATAGCAGGCTCATAAATTTGTTGTTTCTCTTTGTTGACCTCGGATGGTTGGGTCTGGCTCATCTCAAATCTAACAGTTGGGTCCAGTATAAAGCCTTTACTATTAGTCTTATCTAGAGCCACGATGTCCGCTCTTCTAATTCCGCCGCCTTCAGACGCAACGCAGTGCACCTCTTCATGGACCTCGAAGGATTTGTTTCTGAGGGCTTGTGCTGTTAGTTTTCGGATGTTATGATGGCGTGAATTTCTCAGGAGTTCTCCATGCTGACAGGATCCTAGGACGTGTGCTAAGGTTTCAATCTCGTTGCAGTATCTGCAACGGAAACCGTCCAAGGATCTCCCATGAAGACTTCTCACTGGTGCTACGTTAGCATTCATCTTAATTGCGTCCCGCCATTCAGAGGAAGACAGACCCTCCTTAATAATAATAGTTCATAATAATAATAATAATAATAATAATAATAATAATAATAATAATAATAATAATAATAATGATGAAAATAATAAGATGATAGTAAAAGAAAAATGAATCTGTTGTTGTTTAGTCAACTGTCCGAAGACACCAAGGAGGCACCACTCATGAGGCAACGGACAGGGCATAGTTGCGCCCCACGGTCAGATAAAATGCAGCAGATAAAAAGGGCCCCTGTTTCGTGGGCATAGTTTCGCCCCGTTCCCATCAGGTAGACAAAAGGACTTGGCATAGTTGCGCCCCGATGAAATAGGTAGAGAAAAAGATACTACGGAAACTCGAGCCTCGTAATCAGCCAACTTTATTGATTTCTTAGGCCTATGCGATTTAATATTCATTATCTATACCGTTAAAATGAACACCATGAAGTTGGCAATATTTTATTAACTGTTTTTCTACTGTTTATGCAGTGATTATCGATAGTCTACCGTTAAAATGAACACCATGAAGTTGGCAATATTTTATTAACTGTTTTTCTACTGTTTATGCAGTGATTATCGATAGTCTACCGTTAAAATGAACACCATGAAGTTGGCAATATTTTATTAACTGTTTTTCTACTGTTTATGCAGTGATTATCGATAGTCTACCGTTAAAATGAACACCATGAAGTTGGCAATATTTTATTAACTGTTTTTCTACTGTTTATGCAGTGATTATCGATAGCCTACCGTTAAAATGAACACCATGAAGTTGGCAATATTTTATTAACTGTTTTTCTACTGTTTATGCAGTGATTATCGATAGTCTACCGTTAAAATGAACACCATGAAGTTGGCAATATTTTATTAACTGTTTTTCTACTGTTTATGCAGTGATTATCGATAGTCTACCGTTAAAATGAACACCATGAAGTTGGCAATATTTTATTAACTGTTTTTCTACTGTTTATGCAGTGATTATCGATAGCCTACCGTTAAAATGAACACCATGAAGTTGGCAATATTTTATTAACTGTTTTTCTACTGTTTATGCAGTGATTATCGATAGTCTACCGTTAAAATGAACACCATGAAGTTGGCAATATTTTATTAACTGTTTTTCTACTGTTTATGCAGTGATTATCGATAGCCTACCGTTAAAATGAACACCATGAAGTTGGCAATATTTTATTAACTGTTTTTCTACTGTTTATGCAGTGATTATCGATAGTCTACCGTTAAAATGAACACCATGAAGTTGGCAATATTTTATTAACTGTTTTTCTACTGTTTATGCAGTGATTATCGATAGTCTATCGTTAAAATGAACACCATGAAGTTGGCAATATTTTATTAACTGTTTTTCTACTGTTTATGCAGTGATTATCGATAGCCTACCGTTAAAATGAACACCATGAAGTTGGCAATATTTTATTAACTGTTTTTCTACTGTTTATGCAGTGATTATCGATAGTCTACCGTTAAAATGAACACCATGAAGTTGGCAATATTTTATTAACTGTTTTTCTACTGTTTATGCAGTGATTATCGATAGCCTACAGTTAAAATGAACACCATGAAGTCGGCAATATTTTATTAACTGTTTTTCTACTGTTTATGCAGTGATTATCGATAGTCTACCGTTAAAATGAACACCATGAAGTTGGCATTATTTTATTAACTGTTTTTCTACTGTTTATGCAGTGATTATCGATAGTCTACCGTTAAAATGAACACCATGAAGTTGGCAATATTTTATTAACTGTTTTTCTACTGTTTATGCAGTGATTATCGATAGTCTACGGTTAAAATGAACACCATGAAGTTGGCAATATTTTATTAACTGTTTTTCTACTGTTTATGCAGTGATTATCGATAGTCTACCGTTAAAATGAACACCATGAAGTTGGCAATATTTTATTAACTGTTTTTCTACTGTTTATGCAGTGATTATCGATAGCCTACCGTTAAAATGAACACCAAGAAGTTGGCAGTACTTTATTAACTGACATATTCAAATGAGTGAGCCGTTGGAATATGGGGGCTTAGCAGTCTTTGACATTTTATTTATGATTTTCACACCTTCTGTGGCGTATAGTGAGATTAATTTAAAATGAATGTTAAGTTTAGTGGAAAGGGTAAAGAGTTAATAATTCACAATGATTCTAAGTTTCAATTTCGGAACCCTGTACCGTAGGGTTAAGATATCGATGTACGAACAAAAAATGCAGTTCATTTATTGTGTGTGATTGATAAAAAAAGTGTTATTTAAATAGTAAAATTGATCATATGCTAGGTCTACCTGATTTCAATGCAGCTATCACTGTAATATTTTTAAGTAATTTGTTTATATTATGACAATCACTTTCGTGTGTACTATGTCCATCGGGGCGCAACTATGCCATGTCCCTTCCGCTACCTGATTTCTTCGGGGCGCAACTATGCCATGTCCCTTCCGCTACCTGATTTCTTCGGGGCGCAACTATGCCATGTCCCTTCTGCTACCTGATTTCTTCGGGGCGCAATTATGCCATGCCTAGGCCTCCCAATTGACCTCGGAGCGCAACTGTGCCATGCCGGAGGCAACTAGGTCAGGAGATAATGGGGTAGGGTGGCCAGTTCCTTTCCCCCTCCATTGCATACATCGCCGACTAGCTACATATTACACTAATCGGACTTCAGACGCATACAAACAATTGTTCTTCCTCTGAACATATCGTCAAGTGATAATAGAGGTACATATCAGCCAGAACCTCAATCAGAGATAAATAAAATAGTTATAAATATAAAATAATTATCCGAAATCTGATTGTTAAGTATTAATTAATATGAATTACGAAAACATTTTAGAAAATTTATCATTAATCACAATGGTGTCACTATAAATGACAATTAAAGAATTAATAAGTAGACGTGGAATAACTACAGTACGTGGACTCTGCAGAAAAAGTTGGTAAAGTGTATTTCAACACGTTTCTGACTTATACTCGATACGTTCCAGTCACGGGTGGAAAGCTATTCATACTTCATTATAATATTACGTACAACACATTCATTTAGTGAACAAATATAACTAACATCGCTTCAATACATTCACTTTTTCTGAACAATTGAACATCTCGGACTAAAATGAAAGTATATAGGCACGAATAAACTATTGAAAGTCTCCACACATAACCGCATTTAAATAATTAATGGAAGGTGATGCTGGGACAATAATAAATAAAATACGATTGTCAATATGGTGAAGTCCGTAACGGATTGTACGACTCCATCCACAGTTAAACAGAACGATGCAAATGCTGGCAATCACTCATCGCTCGCTTTATTTGCAAATGCTGCATTAAGGAGTTGTATGAATGCGTGCATGAGGCCGATCCACAAAATCGGAATAGACTTCGATGCCAAGCAAAGTCAATAGAATTTGAGATTAAGGAAGTTGCTGTGAGATTGATTTAGAGTTTTGTACATACGTAGTGTTCTGCCCCAGGGCAGGGCTTTCACTGCAAACGCAGCACTCCTCAACCTTTCATATTTTCTGCCTTTCTCTTTGTCTTCGCTTATGATCCATATATCTTAATGTCGTCTATCATCTGACATATTCTTCTGCTCCGAACTCTTCTCCCGTTCACCATTCCTTCCAGTGCATCCTTCAGTAGACAGTTTCTTCTCAGCCAGTGACCCAACCAATTCCTTTTTCTCTTTCAGATCAGTTTCATCTAGGCTTTGTCCACGCAAGTACAACTTCTCCATGCCGGGATTTAAATTCTGGATCCGCAATCAAAGTAAGACAGCGCTCTGCCAACTAAGGGTACGTACAAGTTGGAGCGACGATAAACGATAAAAGAAGCAGCGATGCTATATCAGAGAGAATTGAAGCATGCATTGTCATTGAGGTGTGCATATTGGAGTAACGATAAAAGCGACGAAAAAGAAAAGTTCCATTTTCTTCGCTCTTGTCGTTTATACGATTTCTGATTAAGATAATATTAATCTGTATAATTACCGGTGGTTGTCAATATATGCGAATATTAATCGATTTATTATTATTTCGGCATATTAAATTAATTATTGTAGATATTGTCAAATTGATCAGTTGTGTATTTATTGGCCATATGTTATGTGATCACAAGAACCAAACACAACAAACGAATTTACACTATCTTTGGGATGAGAAACAGGTTTAATTTTGTACGTATTTAAGTTATATTAACCTTGAACCTAGCAGCTGATATTTCCTATATATCTTCTCTCATTAAGTGGATGTATAGAATATCTTCTACTGATAAATCAAAATGTTCGCTTCCCGCGTCCTCGTTGCTCCGATATGAACACTTGATTCTTTGATAACACCAAAGCGTCGCTAGATCATTTCTCTTATCGTTTATCGTTGCTCCAACGTGTACGTACCCTAAGCTACACAAGCGGCTACAATAGAACCATGCAAGTAGCCTAAACACAAGGGGTGTTGGAGTCTCCACTTCGTAATCCATGTTAGGCTTACATCAAGTTGTTATAGGAAGTCGGGTACTGAACTTCCGACACGAAGCCAACAGCGGCCTTTCAGCGAGTACGTAATGGACTGGATTTGTTGGGTGAAGGGCTCTTTACACGTAGACGATTTTTTCACGGAGCGCATGCGATTTTTCTAGATCCGGTCGTGTCACACACTTACTGAAACTGTTACATAACACTGTTTCACTTGACCTCCACAATACGGTGTGTTTAATACCTATTACGCAATGAGATCGAGAGAGGCCTACATCCAGTTTCGTTTTAATTTCATTCTCTGAACTCATTCGTACACATTCAAACCGGATGTAACTAGCGAGCAGGCATTCTCTACCAGTACTGTAGTTCGGCTTTATGATTGGATTATGGCTCTGCGAAATGCGCTGGTCTGCACCAACCACTCTGCGGTCTTAGAACTTACACATCGGCGAGGTTTCTACGTACGTTATTACGCATATACGCACATTAACTACAGGCATTACATAACTATGCACGCACATACACATTCATAACATGCGTAAGATACATTCATATTTGTATACATTAATGCAGATTATGTATGTATGTATGTATGTATGTATGTATACCTATGTATGTATATACAGAGTGTTTCAAAAATACGGGGCATAATTTCAGGTATGTATTTCCCACATGTAGACTATCAAAATAGTTCATTACAACATGTGTCCGGAAATGCTTCATTTCCGAGTTATGGCCTTCACAACATTGAAATTCACCGGAACGTTTTTCTTTCCGCAGGTCGTTGACATTACAGAAGATGTTCAAAATGTCCACCTCCTGCTTGAATACAGACCTCACATCGATGTCTCATTGACCTGCGAACACGATCCCAAACTCCAGGAGTATTGCCTATGTCCTCAGAACATGCCACAATTCGATTCCGAAGGCATTCCAAATCGGGCACCGGAGACGAATAAACCAATGATTTTAAATGGCCCCACAAGTAGAAATCGAGAGAGTTCAGATCAGGTGAGCGTGGAGGCCAAGCAATTGGGCCACCTCTACCTATCCATCGATCAGGAAACCTTCGATCCAAGTACCGGCGAGCCGTGCGACTGAAGTGTGCAGGAGCGCCATCATGCAAGAGGTGACTGTGTTGACGATTGATCAGTGGAGTGTCTTCTAAAACATGAGGTATGGTGTTTTCCAGGAAGTTTGTGTACGCCTGCCCCTTAAGTCTGTTTGATTTGAATACATGTCGCACAGTTTAACGCCTACACAACACTGAATGTAACCTTCGCCTCGGAATGAACTGTCAGAGTGCCCTCTTAATGTCTCCTTTAACGGCAACGACCTGCGGAAAGAAAAACGTTCCGGTGAATTTCAATGTTGTGAAAGGCATAACTCGGAAATAAAGCATTTCCGGACACATATTGTAATGAACTATTTTGATTGTCTACATGTGGGAAATACATACCTGAAATTATGCCCCGTATTTTTTAAACACCCTGTATGTATGTATGTAACGTATCAAATATCTTGGAGCAACAGTAACAGATATAAATGATACTCGGGAGGAAATTAAACACAGAATGAATATGAGAAATGCCTGTTATTATTCGGTTGAGAAGCTTTCATCATCCAGTCTGCTGTCAAAAAATCTGAAAGTTACAATTTATAAAACAGTTAGCGGAGAGTCGGGTAGTATCGGACATCGGGTAATATCGAACAGTGAGTTTCTTTCATCTACCACACGATGATAGTACCTGATTGACATGGTTACGTTTCTGTGATGTCGTATAGAGAATCGTAACCATGTCATTCAGGTACTACCATATGGTGGTAGATGGAAAAAAACGCACTGTCCGATACTACCCGATGTCCGATACTACCCGACTGTCCCCTATATTACCGGTTGTTCTGTATGGTTGTGAAACGTGGACTCTCACTTTGAGAGAGGAACATAGGTTAAGGGAGTTTGAGAATAAAGTGCTTAGAAAAATATTTGGGGCTAAGAGGGATGAAGGTGCAGGAGAATGGAGAAAGTTGCACAACACAGAACTGCACGCATTGTATTCTTCACCTGACATAATTAGGAATATTAAATCCGAACGTTTGAGATGGGCAGGGCATGTAGCACGTATGGGCGAATCCAGAAAGGCATATAGAGTGTTAGTTGGGAGGCCGGAGGGGAAAAAGACCTTTAGGGAGGCCGAGACGTAGATGGGAAAATAATATTAAAATGGATTTGAGGGAGGTGGGATATGATGATAGAGAATGGATTAATCTTGCTCAGGATAGGGATCAATGGCGGGGCTTATGTGAGGGCGGCAATGAACCTCCGGGTTCCTTAAAAGGCAGTAAGTAAGTATGTAACATATGAATGTAGGCCTATGTGATATTTATTTATTCATCCATTTATTTATCTATTTATTATTTATTATTTCGCGTTATTTATTTAGTATAGGAATAATTTATCAGAGTGAAAGTTTACATCTGCTATGGTACTACATTCATAACACTTTATTTTTAACAGTGGGTACTATATTCTTGAAAGTAGAATTGTAGTGTTTTCTTCAAGGAGCTAAGCGTAGAAACTGTTAATCTATTTTTCGCTAAATCTTTGCAATGAATTGTGGAATAACAATTCGCATGCTCAAGAAAAAGATGAAAAGTAAAGAATTCTTTCTTCCCTTCCGCTGTTACAGATGAGAGTTTCTCTGCGATCAGTGTTTACATCAAGGGCGGTTTTTGTTTTTTGCACATTTTGCTTTGCTGATAGTGGTATTTCTCCTACAAAATTTATAATAGGCTATATGAATAATTTTTGTGACGCTTTTTTAACACGCCTGTAACAAAAGTTATTACATCAGGATTTTCTTTGTCTCAAATTTTTATATAATTTTTTTTTTTTTGCAAGAGTTGCTACTTTTTTGGCTGCTTTTAGAATTGACAGTATAAATTTAATATATATATTTTTCTTTTTTCGTGGAGGAGATAAAATAAATAAAAACACTGGATAGTATTTGGGGGGGGGGTATTTTAAGGTTATAAAAATGTAATTTGAGACAAAAATGTTAAAATTTATAGGGATAATAGCGATATTAAAAAAGGAATTAAGTTTACAAAAATATTAATAATGTAGACATTCTTAAATCAAATTAGACGAAATTCAGTAAGCACACTATGTGTTTATTTCTACAATAACTATACAACATTTCAGATTCCTACCTTTATTAGTTTAGAAAATTGAAATTTACGTCGGTATACCCTTGAACTTAGATTATTTTTCTTTATCCGTTTACCTTCTCCTTCCTGGGTCTCACAAGCCAGTGCACGTAGGGGAGGAATAATGTTAAACTTAGATTGCGAGGTCAAAAATAAATATGGAGACAGTAGAAGTAGAGGACGTGTTAAGAATCTCATCCGTTGTCAAGGAGACAGCAGTAGAGGTCTTGGTGGCGAAGACGATTATTTTAATGACTTCAACGAACATTGATAGTAGTCGCACCGTCGGATACGTAATGAGTAGTTTGAAAAAAAAATTAGCGGCATTTCCATGCTGAGATGCCAGCCTACCACCGGCGCAGACATATGCCTGTGTGGTGCTCTACCTGAAGGCTTTATAGCGCGAAGATCCCGACTACTTGGGTGGCAATGTGACATGCTCACTCTGCATGACGTGTAAATCTCGTGCCAGCCGAGCGTCATGACCCAAATGTTGCATGAACTGGGCGATTAGATGAATATGCTTCCTCAGTTGCCAGGTTATTGCGGGCAATAATCTTCTGTGCATGAGACGGCCTCTATGGTCCGACAATTTTAACAACTCGCTCGCTCTTCGTGTAATTACGTTGTTTTATCGTAGTTGGAAATTATTCTTGACGTAGCACCGTGTTCAATTATTGAGACATAGTGTAGCAATATGCGGCTACAAAGTGAATATTTGTTCCAAAAGTCTAAGTTTAAATATCTTGTCGCAATTTGCCTTAAACTATGACACTTCGCTATGCTGAAGACATAGTCATTGAATCTTGCCATTTATGATTATCTGTTGTATAGGCTAATAACGTGCATTCATAAGTTACGGAACTTGAACATATGCAGATGTCACTTACAATTATTTTATAGGGTAAATTAGGGTCTGTTGGACAGTCGGGCATGTTGGACACTTTGTACTTCAACGTGTTACCTCGCCACTTGTGGGCACCAAATTCTGCTAGAAGTCAATGACGGAAGTAGGCACGAGTGGGGCTACTTCAGTCATTGACTTCTAGCAGAATGTGGTGCCCACAAGTGGCGAGGTAACACGTTGAAGTACAAAGTGTCCAACATGCCCGACTGTCCAACAGACCCTAGTTTACCCTATTGCAAGAAATTCATTCAATAGCACATGACGTTAATGGTGTATTATGTAGTACACGATATTCTTATTGCCTGATATTTTTTCGTGTTTCATTAGGATATTGCATATGTCGCTCATCACTGAAAACCCACTAATTTTCTGTGTACTTTTCTAGAAATTCCCTAAAATGTAGATTATTAAATTTATTAATTGGAATATTGACACTGAACGTCATGGTAGGCTACACAAATCCATGGTAAACGTGGAGTTAATATCTTCATAATTTTCCGATTTTCATGGTACTGGTTTTTTCGGATTACGTTCAATACACTTTCTGTGCCTTTTGATATTGCAATGTCTACAATTTTTGTAACTTTTATGTTTATTTTATACAATTTATATGTAATGTTGCTTATATTGACAGTGAAAATATTAATTTCGAGGGAAAAATTGTTCCGGGGCCGGGTATCGAACCCGGGACCTTTGGTTAAACGTACCAACGCTCTCCCACTGAGCTACCCGCGAACTCTACCCGACACCGATCCAATTTTTCCCTCTATATCCACAGACCTCAAAGTGGGCTGACAACCGTCAAGCAACCAACATTTGAGTGCACACTAACTCTGTGTGACTTTAAATTGTGGTTTTCTGTTACGTACAGTGACGTGTATTATGCAAATTAAGCTTTCAGGAATAAGTCCCTGTAAAGTTAATTTGAATAATTTCGAGGGAAAAATTGTTCCGGGGCCGGGTATCGAACCCGGGACCTTTGGTTAAACGTACCAACGCTCTCCCACTGAGCTACCCGGGAACTCTACCCGACACCGATCCAATTTTTCCTCTATATCCATATATATATCTATATATCTATATATATATCCATATATATATCTATGTCGGGTAGAGTTCCCGGGTAGCTCAGTGGGAGAGCGTTGGTACGTTTAACCAAAGGTCCCGGGTTCGATACCCGGCCCCGGAACAATTTTTCCCTCGAAATTATTCAAATTAACTTTACAGGGAGTTATTCCTGAAAGCTTAATTTGCAGTGAAAATATTACTTCAAATATCCTCAACTATGCCCTGCAATATTGCACGCTTGAGCGTCTCACCCAAGGCATTTCACCTCTGCTATGAACCTTCAATCAGCCACAAATATGTAGTTATTTAAATAATACCACTAGTAAAAGCAGTGATCGATAAGACTACTCACTATGACTGCATTCCGATTTTTACTTCCTAGAGGAAGAGGGCAGAGGATGCGTAACTATTTTGTATACGAACGTACCTGTACCTGCGCTGTGACGTCACATATACTTCGAATCAGACAACTTCATTCCAGTTTATAAGTAGCTGGAATACGAAGCCTATTAATGACTTTCAACCGTGCTAGCCAGTTGAGCAGAAGACTACTTAGGAACCTTTCAGTAATGTTTCAATTTCTTCAAAATACTGAGTGCAGAGGACTAATAGAGCACATCTAGGAAAGCCAGGTTTAATGATGAACATCTTGGGTGCTATTCATAGACATTTCGCTAGCCCGCGCTACGAGCGTGCTAAACAGGATTCATATCATATCGCTAACACTGGTTTATGGATACGAAAAACGTTAGTTCGCTGATCATCCACCGAAAGCCCGCGCTAAGAATGTCTATGAATACGGCCCCTTCTGACTTAGGAACATCACGTTGTCCCTGTCCGTACACTGAGAATTGGATAATCCAAATGTTGAGCAAGTACTTCGTGGGCATGCAAAATATGACTTGCTTCTTGCATTTCTGTTTAGGATAGTTAAAAATGTGATTGGTTTGTTCTGTTCATTGCTTGCGTGGCTGTTATCCATTCTTCAAAGCACAGTGTATTGTTTAAGGGAACGCACAGGTGAAATTACTAAATCTTACAGTTTTCATTTTTTTTTCTCAAAGACCAAGACACTAGAATAAAATTATGTGACACGTTTCCTTATTAAGATGAAATAAATGGCAGGAATTTTTTCAACGTGATTTTCTTTAATTTTCGACGTGTGGAACCATTTATATATTAATTTAATTAATTTATATATAAATGGTTCCACACGTCGAAAATTGAACGGTTGGATGGAAAAAGGGCCTCAGTGAGAAAATGGCGTTTTGAGAAAAAGGCCTTTAAACATTTTAAAGTACTGGTCCGTTTCTCTTTACTGTACAAAATAACACTCTATGCTTTTGGTAAAAGAATTTGCAACGTTTAAATAATATTTTAGAAGAAAATCTGTGTTCAGCAGATTGATTTAAAAGTTATTGGTGTTTGAATATTGGCTCTCTCAGGCCCTTTTTCTTAAAAACAGAAAATGAAATATAAACTCAATTTGTTATTTATTATTATGGATAGAAAATTATGTGCTTTTTGCATAATGTAATGAAAATACAACAGAATACAAAGGAACTCAATATATACTCAGTTTATTATTTTATTATTAGACTACCTATGCACAGAATATTATATGCTTTTTCTCATAATTTAATGAAAATATAATATAATAGAAAAGAACTCAATATTTCAAAAAAATTCTGATTAAACATGTCTCAATCACATCACTTTAGAAACTGTCTACCCTAGCTACAATGTCCTCATAGTCACTTGCTTCAACTGATAAGTTTTCATCTTGTTCCTGAAGTTCTTGCCATGCTCCTGGTTCCTCAGTGTTCTTAAACTGTTATTCAAACCAGCTACTTCATCTTCTTTCAAAAACTCATAAAGACTTCTGACATCTCGTATCTTATCAACTTTGAATTTTTCTTGGGTGCAACAGGAACAGTATCACTTAAATTTAATGAAAACCTGATCGGTTTCAACACAAGTGGAAATGGTTCACAGGCACCATTGTAGGAAGTACAAACTAAAACATCACCGGTAGTAGAGTACATTAACTTACAATACTTCTGTAATGTGAAGACTTAACCTTTAGACTTAGATTTTCTTTGAAAAAAATTGATTCAAGCTTGATCCCCAACTTTTCAGTGTCCCTTTCCCATTAACAACCTCAGCACTCTTACTTATGATGTTATCATAATCAGGTCCAGTTGCAACTCTGCTTTTTCTCTTCAGTTTCTTGGAATAAATGGCAAAATTCCTGTCGCATTCACAGTACGAGTGACCTCGAACAGGAAAAATCTAAGAAACACGCGTTTTAAGTGATACAGCAAGAAAGGAACAGAACATGAACACACTCAAATCTGTGTTTTGTCCCCCAGCATTGTCCGAAAACAAAACAATGTCAAAATCTACCCGTACCTAAACTGAATGTTAATAGTCATTTATTCACACAGCTCCAACACTGGCAATATTAATGTTACGTTCATGCAATTTCTAAGGCACGTATTTCAAACCCTAAGGACTCCGAAAAAACATTTTACACAAAAAGGGCCTGAGTGACCTGAGGCCTCTTTTCCATCCAACCGTTCAATTAAAGAAAATCAAGTTGAAAAAAATTCCTGCCCTTTATTGCATCTTAACAAGGAAACGTGTCACATGATTTTATTCTGGTGTCCTTAGTCTTTGAGAAAAAAAAATGAAAACTGTAAGATTTAGTAATTTCACCTGTGCGTTCCCTTAAATCTTCTGTTCAAGAGCTAAAACAAATACTGGCATATACGTCGAAATATGAAACATTGTGAAAAGTAGCCGCTAAAGTATGCCAAGATGAGGAGCAGAACTGGCAAGGAAAAATATTAAAACATTAAAAGATCTGCATGAGTTGTATGCAGCAAAATTAAGGTACAATTAGCCGTTTGGAGGATGAAGTACCGCAACAGGAACCGTACTGGAAGGTAGGCAATATAGCGCATCACACAACCGGGACAAGTTTTAAGATGCAGAAGAGACTTCGATACATCTACATCAGATACATGCAGAAAATTGAAGTAAAGATAATCGTTTCAGGGATAGAACAGGAAGTGGCATACGTAGTGTTGAATTGTGGTCCTATAGCGAAATCGATAACCGGCAAAACTTCTTTAGATAAAAACGTTAGGCTTTAGTTAAGCTTCATGATTGCTAGTACAGATTTGGCCTTACAAGTTAGCGTCAACAAGTGACAGCAAAAAGTGATACAAGTTCAACATCAGTCATGATGGAAGGTATCCATTGTGACGCAATGAACAAAATAGATAGGACTAAAGAAACCTACTCGATTAAGTGTAACAAATTAATTATTTTCGTTTCTTAGAATATGGTCACGAATCAAATCGTGATTAAAATGCATCGTTTCGTTTTTCTCTGTGCAGTATACCCCTGACGTAGACAGTTGTTGTTCTGGTCATATTGTCCGATAAATTCCATTAGAAACGAGCGGTGTTTGCTGTTGGATTGTTTGGTTTCAGAGAACACGTGCTCTACGTGGAACGAGGAGTAATTGACCATGGAAATTAGATCTTTGCTCCGGGCGCCTTCTATTAATGCCAGTACTTAGAGCAATAAAGCATTCAGCGGTTGTGTCTCTTACGCTCATTCCGGTCTCCGAGCGACACAAATGCTCAGTGAAATAATAGTAATGACTCCGGCGAGCTCATTACAGCCCGAATTATACTATCGAAACCATTATTGTTGCTTAGAGGGAGTAACTTGATTTATGACGGTTCATTTCTCTCGTATTAAAGCTGAGGTTTCAACGATGTGGGTAGTGCCTCTGTGAAAGAAGCATCTCAACTCCTATTGGAATGCGGCCGTAACTTTATTTGTTACAAATTATTTAAGAATGAGTCAGATTATTGGTAAATTCTGAGTAGTTCTGTTGCAAACAAAAATCATCTATTACTAATAATAAATTTGTAGCCGAAATTTTTCTGGTAATTTTCGATTTTCCAAAAATAATTGGTCCTAACATATATAATTAACCACCCTGAAACCGAAAATCGCTTTTTTGAAATTTTTGTTTGTATGTCTGGGTATGTTTGTTACCTTTTCACGCGATAATGGCTGAACCGATTTATATGAAAATTGGAATATAAATTACGTTCGTTGTAACTTAGATTTTAGGCTATATGGAATTCAAAATACTTTATTTAAAAGGGGGTTATAAGGGGGCCTGAATTAAATAAATCGAAATATCTCGCTTTTTATTGATTTTGTGAAAAATGTTACATAACAAAAGTTTCTTTACAAATGATTTCCGATAACTTTTATTCTTTACAAAATTTTGATAGGACTGATATTTCATGAGATAAATGAGTTTTAAAATTAAAATAACGCCATCTAAGACGGTGCAATGAATTAAGAACAAATGACTTCGTCTATATGGAGCCTTGAACAACAACAATCGAAACAGGGGCCTTGGATATCAACAATCGAAAGCTATTAAACATAGCCTACAGAGAATGTTTCTGTGTTTGTATGAAGTAATATCAGAAGCTAAATTAACCGATTTGTATAATTAGTTATTATTTCACCATTGGAAAGTGTAGTTTCTCTAGATGGACATAATGCTATAATGTTATTACAGTAACGTCTGAGTAAATCGAGGACAGGTAAGATTAAAATAGCTTCTTATGCACAGAAAACTTGATAGGTTATTCTGTATATCCATTTCCTTTATTTCTTAAAATAATATTTATGAACATATTCATTTTTATCTCAGAGAATTAACGAACAACGAGAGTGTATTGATTTAGTATGCAGTAATAGTACATTAGCTTAGCAATCCATTATTTTATAATTCAAATATCAGTATATCGATACTTTCTTTTCAATTATTGTAGTACTCGATACTTTAAATCGCTCGCTTGAACTCGGTCGAGTGTCGCACCCTCGAGTGAGATACGATCGGTCGTGATACGCTCGTAATAAATAGAAGCACAGTACAAGGTCATCTCACCGAAATGTCTTATCTTGTATGGAAGGCGACAGTTAAGATACACATATGTTTTGCTCACACGTAAAAATAAGGCTTTATGACAAACGTTTAATGGAAGTCAATGGAACGTACCAAAACAGGAACATGAAGTTATAAATAAAATAGTATGAAAAACTTCGATATACAGTTATTAGTGCTGATTAAGAATTATTCAATATTTGATTTACCACATATATAATATGATAGGTCCATATATAGTGTTCCGCCTATATACTGCGACAATGTAGAAACGTTTTACAAAATATTATTGATATAGCAGTAGATTAATAACAATATTAGTACAGAGATAACGTCACAAAAATATAATAAAACGAATAATCGTGCTGCACAACTGTTACAGACGCAAAGATTGATACATTAATTATTAGAGATTATTATTATTATTATTATTATTATTATTATTATTATTATTATTATTATTACTAGAAAACTTTATACCGTTCTTGCATTATCGTGATTGTGTTCTCCGTTTATAATAATTACATTTACATCCAATAACATCTATCAGATGTGGCAAGAACAAAATCACTCCTGTGTGGGGAAAAAGAAACATTTGCCTACAACATTTATATTACATTTTAAAGCAAATTTTGTAGTTGTACTATGGAGAGGTTAGTTAAACACTGCAAAGTTTTGAAACGATAAACATCTATGATGTTACTACACAGTTCATCACTGTAACAAGAACGAATGTCTAACGCTCGACTTATACCGTTCGAGGATTTATCGCTCGTGACAATTTTACCCATCATGCATGTGCGCTACCTATCGGATTATGCTATGAACTACTTGGCGTTCGAGTGAAAACGTCCAATGCAGACCTCTGGTTTCGATACTTCACTGGTATCGATATAGCAAACATAGTATCGTATGGACCGATGCTTTAATTATGCTACAAAAGTCCAGACTAGTTAATCTGTACTCGTAAATTGCCTGTTTTCTCTCCCATATTTTCGGTGTTTCAAATCATCATCCCTGCAACATCGGTGACGGGCTCAGAGGCAACAGTTACAGAAGTTGGAAGCAGATTATCAAGTACAAGAGTCGAGAAACGTGTTTCTAGGAGATCGTTCGGAGGAAGAGTGGTTTCAGTGTAATGCAATTGCGTACAAATGGAATCGTTAGTATCACAATACTGATTTTTGTTATCTTTTGTATTTAAGTTAATAAGTTCAACTTGATACATAATGTACTAATAGATCTACATCGATGACATTGAACAGCAACCTCGTATGACAAAATATTCAATTTCACAGGAGAGCAAAAAAAAAATCTTGATAAGAAAAAAATATCTGACATATTAAGAGAGTATTTATCTTGTAAAGTTTGCATCATCTTGTAAAGTTTGCATCCATGCCGTGATACAAGATGTGTTTGCAGAGGATTCAGAAATACTTTTTTGATGGTGATAAAATGGATTTTTTTTTCATACGAGTTTGCTGTTCAGCATCATCGATATGAATTTTACCGATACTTCAAGGTATCGGTACTTCTTTTTCGATTCGAATACCGTAGGTATCGATACTTATTTTCGATACGGATACCATAAAAAGTGTCGCTACTTTATTCTGTTATTGCACGCCTAATTGCGTTCATCTTTTGACTAATAAAACTGTACGTAACGACGTGTTTCAACTAATCACGGCTGCTTATCATACAATTTTTATCACCTCCCTAGCATTTGTTTGTTTTTATCACCTCCCTAGCACTTGTTTATCGACATTGTACTTTCAATAATTGTACCCTGTAAAACGATTCATGTTTATTTCATCATCCTTAATTAAAACTTTTCTATCATTTATCTTGTTTACATTATTTAGGTTATATTGTAACTTCTGCTGTATGAGATTATGTACAGTCACGTATTGATCATTGAAGTGAAATGCAACTGTTTTAATAAAAATGAAATTGTATCAACCAAGTCCTCTTGAGCAGTAATCGTTCATAGAGTTCAATGAAGGTGGGATATTTGCACAACTGTAACAAGAGAACAGCTCATAACACACTACTGCCATCTAGCGGAATATTTGTAATGATGAGATGGCACAATAACATATTTGAAGACAGTTTAGTGTTTTCGTAAGTCAGTTAATAAATATATTGTATTAGAGTACTTTATTTCTTCTAATCTTTATATACTTTCTTCTAATCGTGTAATAGTCAATTAAATCCCATTCGAGTTTTGATTTTCTGTAGATAAATCAAAAGCTCTAGTGAGATTACTGTTGACTATTAAACTTTTACTACGTCACACTACTTTTGACCAATAAAACGGTACGAAAGGACGTCTTTCAACCAATCATGGCTCCTTATCGCACAATTTTATCGCGTCTCTAGCATTTGTTTTAATTTTATCGCGTCCCTAGCATTTGTTTATTTTTATCACTACCCTAGCATTTGTTTCTTTGTTTGCCAACACTTCAAATTGCACTGGTCTGGACGTCAAAGAAACAGAATATTACAAACCACTCGAGTCGATGCACAGCACTTTCAAATGTGACTCACATTGGCATTCAAGAACAAGAATTAATAAAGATCACTCGTCATAGCTATGCATCTTCCCTGAAACCCTATTTACAAATAAATGAAGAGCACCATTCGGAAATCCTGAATAATTTGAGGATACACCGTGTACATCAACGAGTTCACTTCTTTTACGCACACGTCCAATATAACATCAAGTGAACCACCAACCACTAAAACATTCAAATTTGAAAATTGTACTTTCAATAATTGTTTCTTTTAAAATTATTCATGTTTATTTTTATTTCATCATCGTTAATTAAAATGTTTCTTGTTTATTTCATCATCCCTAATTAAAACTTTTCTAACACTTGTTTATATTATTTAGGTTATGTTTGTTATAGCTTCTGCTATATGATATTATGGATAGTCACGTATCAGAGATTGTTTAATACTAAGATTTATTGAAAATCATCTTTCAAGTAACGTTGATTACTGGGATCGGGATAAATGAAGTGGAATGCAACTGTTTTAATAAAAATGAAACTGAATCATCAAAGCCTTCTTGACCAGTAACCGTCCACAGAGTTCAATGAAGATTCCATAGTTGGCACAACTGATAAGAAAACAGCTATTCATAACACACTACTGCCATCTACTAGCGTAATATTTATAATGTTGAGATGGTACAAATTTGAAGACAGTTTTGTATTTTCGTAAGTCAGTTAATATTTTATTGTATTGGAGTACTTCGTTACTTCTAATCTTTATATACTTTCTTCTATCGTGTAATAGTCAATTAAATCCCACTCGAGTTTTGATTTTCTCTAGATAAATCAAAACCTCTAGTGGGATTACTGTTGATAAACATGTTAGTTCAGTGTGCTACTACATATTCGACAAACCGTTACAATTAGAAAAAAGAGAGTTGCATGGGAGTTTTTAGTTTGTATGAATTTGAACTATCACCTGTCAAAATATTTGCACTTATTTCCCTAACACTATCACTATCTGTTGTGTATTTACAAACAGGAAGATATCTGTTACGCGGTAGCCGAGTTTAGTTATTCCATTGACACAAGTTAACTTTTTATTTGTTACTACGTAAATACATATAATTTCATGCCATGTTCAATTTGCATGGCAAACTTTATTAACTAAGGAAATCACTGGCTATAAACTTTTAATGAAATGATAGCACAATAATTATCCATGGTAATGTAAAAAGGATGTATATAATTTTGTAGAGAGAGAGAGAGAGAGAGAGATAGAAAGAAAAGAAACTTGGGGAAATTTATGAATGAAAATCACGATAACTCCAACGTTAGCCACAGTTACCAGTTTTCCTTAAGCTTGTGTTGTGTGTGTGCGTGTATGTGAAATAGAGACTGTAATAACGAAGGAAAAAGTTAAGAGTATCCGGGGAAAAAAGTTGAAGCAAAGGAAACGCAAGCACAAATTACTGCAACAGTTCGCATAAATTGAAAATACCTCATCAATGCCACTAAGAAAGCAAAAGGGAAAGAATGAACAATGATATTAAATGAAGACATGAACGAAAAGCAATAAAATGATATAAATAACGGAATAACATTCTTCAGTATGAAGAATTAAGTTCCATAATCGTTGCTTTGCGTGGCGTTACACTGTAACTTGCTACAGTTATCAAGCAAAAAGCATTGACCAGTTGCTTCTCTGGGATATTCTTGCATTATCAGAATTCAGAACCAGTTCCCGAGCCTGACCACAAACACGCTCTCTCTCTGCTCCCGGATCGTGTGCACAACATGCTCTAGTTTTTACTACTGCTATTGGCTGCAAATAAGCCAAGGGTCTGGTTATTTCGATGTGCTCGGAGACTGGTTTAATGCAGCGACAGGTCATTGCATTCGTGTTCCCTCTACTTAAGATGTCTTAACTCTGTAATCGGCGATTGCCTCAAGAACTCACAGAGAGTGGACACTGAGCCAGCAAATAATATCGACAGCTCGTGCAAATTTATAATCAAACTGTTCTTATCTGGATTCAGACTGGTTTTCCAGGTAATAATAATAATAATAGTTCTGAATGTCTGTGTTAAGTTAGTGGTTAGTTTGATGCCGTTCAAGTGAGATATTACTGGTAGTGTAAAATATGACATGAACTTATAGACTAATATACACCCTAAAACTTAACAGACTACTTCTTCTCTTCATTACAATGCAAATAAAATTGAGTAAAGATATAAAATTCCACGTAACTCGAAAACGTTATTTCATTGCTGTTAAGTCATACTATAACAGGCCTGCACAAGGTTTGCGCTCTCCGAGCCGGCTCACAGCTCATGAGCGGAATGCAGATATTAGCTGCGCTCTGTATAAGGGTGGACTGGAAGAAGGGGTGATCTCGTACAAAATATACACAAAAGGAAGTACTATTACGAGTGTTTATGAAATGAATTTTCGTTCAGTCTTTGCAAAACTATCTTGGACTATTATTAATTAATAAAGAAATATTTATTTTACAGAAATAATAGAAATTCTATAGCTACTTAAATATACAATATCATTTTGTTATATTTTTATTTATCAGTACATCAAAACGAGGTTTTATGCTGTTGGCAGCTGAAAGGAACAGTAGCCTGTTGATCGTAATGAAACATCAGTTACAGATGTTCGATGTCTGCCCTTATTAAAGTTGATTATAGAAAAAGTTGCTCACAAATATAAATGTTGAGCCAAACATAGCAATCATTTTCACAGCCAGCCTGTGTAGTCGTGGATATTATTGCTAATGTTTAGTCTTGTAAAACTCAACCAGGCTAGTAGTATTATTCAAACGATCTTTAGCTCTTAGGTCACATTGAAGATCAATAAGTTCGAGCTGTAAATCGTTAAATGTTAAATGTTATGTTCCGTCTTTTAGATTTCTCCATACTGTACTGTAGCAGTAGGTAAGCAACATGAAACAGTTACTGAGAATAGGCCTACACACTGCACTCCACTAGATAGCTGAGTGGTCGTTTCCCTCTCCTGTACTTATAGCAAGTTTGTCATTCTGACGTATCTTCCTCTCCGTTTCGGCGAGCGGTAAATACGGCTCTCCCGCTCCGAAGGAGCGCGCGCGCTCGTTGAGCGCTGTTTGTGCAGGTCTGTACTATAAGTTCCTCCAAAAACATTTATCCGAGCCACATTTCCCTGGGCTTCGTATTTACATCCTTGATCGTCAATCGTAGAAATTTAGTATGACATCCATTACTGCACTCCAAGAAATAGCCTACTATTTTTAGTCTATTGTGCCAATCTATAGGAATACTTCGCTCTCGTCATCTGTGCTTAGTAAACATTTTCCATTTCACACTTCAGTTTACTACTTTAGCGATAAATAAAAAATTAATCTACGAGTTTGCATTAACAAAATAATAATTAATATCAAGTACAACCGAATAATTTTAATCGACTCGATTATTAGTTTAAATTTTTTGGATCGATTAATCTTACAATAGAAATTGCTCGATTAATCGATCAGATTCATCGATTAAATCCCACAACACTAGTAATAAGTAATGAAATAGTAGCAGAAAGCGACCAGCGGTGGTAAGAAATGGAAGCATGTAATTGGTGATGACGTTGGTGATGCTGATGATAATCATAATAGTTATGAAGAATACAGACGCTGAAGATAATGATGGTAATTAAAAGCTAGTATAAAACGATCGAGGTCGATAGGAAAGTTCATGAGGGAAAAAGAAGAGATTGATTATTATGACTATTAGACTTTTACTACGTCACACTACTTTTGACCAATAAAACGGTACGAAAGGACGTCTTTCAACCAATCATGGCTGCTTATCGCACAATTTTATCACGTCCCTAGCATTTGTTAAATTTTATCCCGTCCCTAGCATTTGTTTAATTTTATCGCGTCCTTAGCATTTGTTTCTTTGTTTGCCAACATTTGAAACTGCGCTGATCTGGACGTCAAAAATATATATAAAATTACAAACCACTCCAGTCGATGCACAGCAGTTTCAAATATGACTCGCATTGGCATTCAAGAACAAGAATTAATCAAAATCACTGATCATACCTATGCATCTTCTGAAATCCGATTTACAAATAAATGAAGAGCACCATTCGGAAATCCTGAATAAGTTGAATACACCATGTAGGCCTAAATCAACGAGTTCCACTTCTATTACGCACACGTCCAATATAACATCAATTGAACCACCAACCACATTCAAATTTTAAAATTGTACATTCAATAATTATTCCTTTCAAAATTATTCATTCGGAAATCCTGAATAAGTTGAATACACCATGTAGGCCTAAATCAACGAGTTCCACTTCTATTACGCACACTTCCAATATAACATCAATTGGACCACCAACCACATTCAAATTTGAAAATTGTACATTCAATAATTATTCCTTTCAAAATTATTCATTCGGAAATCCTGAATAAGTTGAATACACCATGTAGGCCTAAATCAACGAGTTCCACTTCTATTATGCACACGTCCAATATAACATCAATTGAACCACCAACCACATTCAAATTTGAAAATTGTGCATTCAATAATTATTCCTTTTAAAATTTTTCATGTTTATTTTTTTATGTCATCGTCGTTAAATAAAACTTTTCTAACACTTGTGTATATTAGTTAGGTTACGTTATAGCTTCTGCTATATGATATTATGGATAGTCACGTATCAGAGATTGTTTAATATTAAGATTTATAGAAAATCATCTATCAAGTGACGTTGATTACTGGGATTCGGATAATTGAAGTGGAATGAAACTGTCTTAATAAAAATGAAACTGAATCAACAAAGCCTTCTTGACTAGTAACAGGCCACAGAGTTCAATGATGATTCCATAGTTGGCACAACTGATACCGGTAACAAGAAAACATCATCATAAAACACTGCTGCCATCTAGCGTAATGCTGAGATGGTACAATAATACATTTGAAGACAGTTGTATTTTCGTAAGCCAATTAATATTTTATTGTACACTTTGTTACTTTTAATCTTTATATAGCCTACTTTCTTCTAATCGTGTAATAGTCAATTAAATCCCACTCGAGTTTTGATTTTCTCTAGATAAATCAAAACCTCTAGTGAGATTACTGTTGATAATCATTTCTGAAAATGAGCATTAAGACGCTAATAATGATGATAAAAAATAGAGTAAAAACAAAATAGAAAAAGGGATGATGACAAATAAATGAAAATTTATAAATATTTTGTTACTGAAAATGCTGTTTGCTTTCAGATTTCGACTTGGAAGATGTGAACATTTAAAACCAACTTGAATATAGAACGTTGCTAATCAGATTGAGAATCAATACTTTCGTTTGATGCTACGATTCCACGGGATATGCTAATTAGGGCCTCTGGGTGTATAAACTGGACCTACAGATTATGATGTGCAATTGGTACCTGCAACAACCACGCCATTACCCGCTCTTGATTACATATCGGAAATACGTAATCAGAGAAGTGTAAATTATATACAAGCTGCATACAGTCGTAAGGAAGAAGTGATAGAACGCGGAAATCTTACGTCACTTGAAATAACATGTTATTAAGTTGAGTGATTTAAAAGCGAAAATTAACCCGCCGCTTCCAAACACCTACAAAGATTCTGACTTATGGCATTGCGAACAATTTCCTGAATTGCTGCCAACGCTCCAACGTGCTGTGGAAAATAATATATTTCGGACTGCATAAGTTCAGCGTTTAGGAGGTAGTACTCTCTTTCTTGGGGGACAGACTTTGAAGTCGGAACTGTGACGGCAAAACGCTGTCATATCCCACCTGTATTTGAAGCGCTTGGTGCATGTACGACATTGGTTACACTATGGCCCGGTTTCTTCAACCTTTGTTAAATTATAACAGTGTGTTATTCCATTTTAACTGTAAACTTAACAGTTGAAGCATTTCTTCAACTACTGTTAGTACTAATAGGCTGTTAAAACCTATGTTAATTTAACTGCCCAATTTCATGCAGTTAAATCATTTAACTCTCTGTTAGCATGAAAGTATCCAATAAGACTGGTGCGTTAGATGCTGGACTTATATATCTGGATTATTTAGAAAATGATATGCATGAATACATAAACAGAGCGGATGATTTCTGTGATTTGACAGACCAGAAGTTCATACAAAGGTATAGGCTATTTTCTGCCAAGCCTCACTTTTCGCTTTCAACATAGATCCGTTTGTTTGTTTATTCTCATTAATTGGCTTACACTGCGAAATAATTTCCAGCAGAAGATTTCTTTCGAACGAAGAGAAATTAGTCCCAAGATTTCTTTTTGTTCCAGTGTTTTCTATTTCATAACAGCAATACCAATACGCCGCTCCACGCTATTCTGATACAGACGAGGAAAGAAGCAGAAATCAAACCTGGGAGAATAGAAAGATCCGGCCCCGGAACAATTTTTCCCTCGAAATTATTCAAATCAACTTTACAGGGATTTATACCTGAAATCTTGATTTGCAGAAAGACTTTTATCCTCTCTGAATCAAACAACAGAAACAAGCGAGAATCGTAATTGTCAGAGTTCAGAAAACAGAAGTGAGCCTATACTTGGTTATAGGTTATGGTTAAATTCTAGAATCTCTGATCCTAACAGAATGTTAAAATGTGAAATGCAAAGTTGAAGAAACGCAATATTTTTAACAGCAATTCATACTTTTAACTTACAGTTAATTAACGCTATGTTAGGTGCATTTTATCAAAGGTTGAAGAAACCGGGCCAATATGTGTATAGAACCATTTCGGTTGCATTCAAAGCCTTTACGCTCTATTAATTTAGTTAATTAAACATAAATAAATCCACTATAGAAAAATGTCAATCTGCAGAATAGCAAGACTGTCGTATTCACCTCGAATAGTGTTAGTAGTGAAATGGTTTCTGTTCTGTTTAAAATCACTATGGAAACAGTGAATGTGACATTACTTCAGTAAAGATTAGAATTTCCGCCCATTATGTATAATAATAATTCTGAGCTTTGTTAACAGAAAGGGCGCAGCTCTTTCAAGCAATTAATCGATTCAGATGTCGCCATTGAGGTGTGTGCTGGGCTGTGGCTACCTGCACAGACTGGCAGCCTTGCGCCGCCCTAGTTCTTGTCAGGCCTCTCTCCTTATGCAGCACAGCTCGTTTTCATAAATATTAAGTCATTAGTGTTTTTATATCTCCGCCGTTGTCTAAATCTACACTTTCGGGCGTCGAACAAAAGCCGGATCACCACCAGCACCGTCACTATAATCTCTTTAGAAAATTTCTTAGGCCCAATTGTATAAAACTCCCTGACTAAAGATCAACTTTGATCGAAGATCGAAAAGTAAACCGAGTTCAGACACTTCTTCTATTGTATATAACTTTTCTGCGATCAAATTACCTTGGTTCAAATGCAATCTAAGTTCATGTGAAAAGGATTTGGCAACATCGCATAAACAGGTGAAATACATGATGCGCGGACAGGTTTGTTCAGTGTTGCCAATCTAGCGACTTTAACTCTTTTTCATCAACAATTTCTTTTAACTTTTATATTGCTTAAATAGGGATTTAGTGACCTTTTTAGCACCCCAAAGTGACAAAATTTAATCTTTCTTTGTTGATAATGAGAAATCTAGCGACTTTACAACTACTTTTTGGCGACTTTCCGTATTATACTCTGTTAGAGACACTGGTGCAATGTAAATAATGGCGGACAATAAGAAGAAAGTTGACTGTTCTCCGAGTTGTTATCATGTTATGGTGTTTGATACTGCTAAACATAATAAAGCTTTATAAAACGACAATTTTCGGTTAGTAATACAGTTAATTGAAAATTTATGAATGTACCTATCATATCCATTAATAATTAATGGTTGTTATAAACATAATATAATTATAGGTTATGTTATTTGATACTGCTGAACACGATAAAGCCTTATAAAATATAAGGTTGTGTATTAAGGCAAGAAATTGAAAGAAATATATATAAATGTACCTATCATATCTATTAATATTAATAATAATGGATATTTTATTTGCACAATCTGTCACTCGTATATTTCAAACAGAAAATAAATAACTGAACTTGGATCATCTAACTTAATCAGAGAAATTTCTTCAGTCAAAGTTGACTTTAGTTTGAGACAAATTAATCTCAGATTAGACTTTATATAACACAAAATTCCAAGTTCAGCTGAAACAAGGATCAATTTAACATCTGATCTAAGATTAAATGGTTTATACAATCGGGCCTTAGTCTGTTTTTCCTGAGCCTCCAGAGGTTCTTTGTCTTGTAGTTTATATTCAAATGCTATTATTAAATCCGTGTTCTTTCCATTTTATATTCTGTATCCTATTTTGGGTATGCACTGTTCTATTAAGCCACATATTTTTGTTGTTTAACTCGTTTCTTGTTTCACTATCATGAACTTATTTCTTGTGGAGTAATGAACAGCCTGCTTCAGCTCTCAGAAATGAAATGTTTGCTGTTAGTCGTTTTTCCAGAGGTTCTTTTTTCTGGAATCCCTGTCTGTAGATGTTAATTTGTGAAGTTTCAAAATAATTCTATTTCATCTCTTTTTATTGAAAGTATAGCTTAATAATAATTTAGTAATTACATCCACGAGGGCTGCATCTGGGCTGAATCTTTGCACTTAGGCCCTTTAGGCCTATTGTATACTCTATATGCAGTGATTATCTAAATCAGGCGGATGGCCCAGGAGGCATTCATGAACCCGATACTGACAGGCGGTTCATCCTTCTCGGCTCTGCAGGTAAGGTTTCAACCTATAGTGGCGAGCTATTACTAACTATACCATTACCAATCATTTCGAAATACGAGTAATACTAAGGTTGGATAAAAAGTAATGGCAACAGTTCGATATCATGAAGAATGATGGGGTTCTGTACCACCAAGTGTCGTCTTTTCTCCTGAGGGCTGGACGAAGGTGGTGCTGCAGGAACCTGCAGTAGTAGTCCGCGTTTGCCGTCTGCCTTGGAGGTACAGCGTGGTGCAGTATTACCCCATCAATGTCACACGCCACAATGAACATCTCCTTCACAGCACTTTGTGTAGGGCGCACTTTCTTCGGACGAGAAGAACCTGGATGCTTTCATTCATTTGATTGACGTTTCAAATTTGATTGGTTCGTATGAGCGAGCCCAGGTTTCGTCCATAGCGACGATTCGTCCAAGAAAGTTGTCATCTTTCCTTTGGTACCGGTCCAACAAGGCCTGTGCGACTGCATAGCGGTGCCATTGTTAAACCTCGGAAATTTCATGGGGTATCCAACACCCTGTAATTTTGTGGTTACCCAGAATGTCTTGCAGAATGTGGAGCACAGTTATGTGACATAGGCTACTCCGACTTCCGCTGCTAACTCACGCGCAGTCCATCGGCGATCAGCATCCAACAGGGAAGCAAGGAGTTAAACTGTGTTGTCCTCCACGCGGGGTCGTCCTGTACGGAGGTTGTCCCGGAACGCTTTAACCCATCGTGTCACTGTGCAATATGGCAACGCTGCATCGTCACATGCTTCATGCAGTCCCTGAAAACATTCTTGTGCACTACGACCTCGTATCACTTCAATTTTGATCCAGGAACGTTGCTCTAGTTTTGTAAACGTGGTCTTAGGGCGCTCGCAATATCCCTATGAAAGTCAACGTTCTACATACTACAGTAGATTGACAGAGTACTGTCACCGCTGGCTGCACTAACTCATCTAACAGTCCTTGTTCATGTCCACGCAGCTGGCAGCTCTCGAACGCACCATCGTCACGTGACAGCAGTGTTGCCATTACTTTTTATCCAACCTATATATAAGATTTTAATATCACCACTACCAATATCATCATCTTCATCAACATCATCAACAGTCGGACATAATATCATTACTAACATTATCACTATCAATATCATTCAGCAGTATTATTATTATTATTATTATTATTATTATTATTATTATTATTATTATTATTATTATTATTATTAACAATACCACAGTCACAATCGCCACAATGGGAACTTACCAAAGCTTGATGACCGAAATAAATAGAAGGAGAGCTTAAGAAATGCAGGAGGACCCTTGATGAAGAGTATCACTTTGGAGATGGTAATCTAAATTCCTTTTTGAGAAAATACGTTGCACTAATAAATCAAAGAGGTTAAATTATTATTTCTGAAAAGCTGCTACTTCACTCCCACCTGAAGAGATAGGCCTGTAATTACCCGTCTTTTGTGTCACTGATGATGGCATAATATGTTGACGATGTCCAATAAACTTTCTTATATATCTTCTTTCTATATGCTGAATTCCAGGCAGTTAGGTAAAATTATGTAGTAGAATCTCGATAACACAGTATGCGGTGAAACAAGCGTCACTGAAATTATTGCTCGTCTGCAGTCCAAAGCTGTACTTTGATACTCGTTCTCTCGATTTTCCAATTTTCGACATTTTATGACATTCAAAATGCTCTAATAAATGCAGGTTTTCTCCAACTCAATGAAATTTTGCACAGAAGTCCACAAAAGCATGTGAAGTAAATTGACGGATGTATTTTCTTCTGCTATTGAAAGTATTCAAATCACCATGTGTTGAGGATGTGATAAGTTTTAAAAAATAAAAAAATTAACAACTAAAATGGTAAATATTTTTTTCCTCAAAGAGTAATGGAAAAATGTGAAAAGCATGATTCATATTTTACATACATCTATCAGGAAAAAATTAAATACAAATTTAAAGGAAAATTATGTGAACTTTGAAATTTGAGGCAATTATAATTCAGTATTAAAAACAATAAAAATTAATTATAAGTAAACTAATTGGAATATCAGAGTGAAAATTTGTGTATTGCATGTCAACATTGTAAGAAATATGTTGTAAAAGTGTAGAAGTTAGAAATTTCACAGATCCATAGCCTTAAGTAATTGGTTCCGAAAATTATAGCGGTTGTGTTTAATTGATGGCCACAGTGATAGCATCATATGTCATTAGGACATTTTGTCTATTTTTATTGTCCTCTAGTCACCTCTCCAGTTTGTATCTATAATTCTGAAATACCCGGTATTCCCTTACAAGCAACCTCAGAGGCTTTTCAGCGTTGAAATTCAACTTGGCGACAAATGGCCACAAATTTTTCCTGAACAGAATTTGACGTGCCTTAAATCTAAGAAAGCTCTGCTTTCCAGCCGAACGAAGCCATGTTAAAGATGAACTTTCGGACTGGGTTCACTAATGTACTTAGTTGCTCTTACTAGCAGAAGCTTCGGAATTTCTTGCTTTCAGTTCTCTGCAATAGTTTTGGACTGAGGTATGAAGAGGGGATGAAAGTTGCCTTTTCCACAAACAGAAGTATTTTTATACATGTTTCAGATAATTTCCGAAATTGTGTGTTACTACAGTCACGGCAGACGCCTCGCCACGAGGAAAAGCACTGTATTTAAAAATATGCTTAACAAGGCACTGCAAGAGCTGTTGCTTGTGCATTCAGATTAGGCAGTCGTTGCTAAACGTCTTCGCCTAGCGACCTTCATCGCTGTAAACACGACCACATTCGAAACCTTTGGGCTAGTGTCAACGGCATACACGGACATCTGTATGTGATCCACATTCGTTACTCAACTGTTTACACGCAACATTTTATTTAATAACACTTTTGTTTAGTTATTTTATATTCTAAATTGTCTCATACTTTTGCTTGTTAGACCTCAGTAGCTTGTGGGAAGTAGCAGCCTTTCGAACCATAGGTTCACGAACTTAATCTTTGTTGTACAGGGACATCACTTTATTTTTACCAGCATTTTTAACATTAACCTGGCTATACTCGGAAACACTGTTGCCCCCTTCCATTACAGGAGTTTGATGTTACTAGTGCAATATGTAAACAAATCATTTTACTAGGTATAGGAGGAGAGAAAAGTAGTGTATCCGTTTATGCTGTAGGGAAATACGATATTACGATTTTCAGTTTGATCGTCACTTTTACGAAATTTATCAAAATACAGTAGAGTAGTAACATTTTTTTTTCAAAAACTCAACTTTTCAGGCGGCTATGTTCGTTATGTAATGTCTACTTTATTTAGCATATTAATTATTGATGTTATCATACAATATAGAGAGTGCATTTAAATTGAGGGGGTCATAAGTAAAGGGCTGTAAGTGCACTTAAGTTACTTTTGAGAAAATGGGGTTTAAATATTTAAGCTTTCGTAAAATCGGTGAAATTTTTTATTTAAATTTTAATGTGTGATGCGATTAAAATATCCCTTTGCCACTAAAATTTTAGATACTTTTGCTTACACTGGATGCACTTAACTCATGTTATTACAAATGTCACTAGCATTCCTTTGCTTCTAGCCACCTCAACTCAAAAAAAAGCTAATCTGAATTTTTAAACAAGTTGCTGAAAATGTTGCCGTTCATTACAATGCAGGCCTCAATTCAGTACGCATAATATTAAAAACAATTTGGAGCATTTTCTCTGAAATTGAATTTATCGTTTCTTGAATATAATTTTTTAGTACGATATTATTAATATAGGTTCTTTCTTCTATAGAAAACGCAATCATATTTCTGAAACACAGTATACACTGCAGTGTTTACTTCAGTGCTTGAAGACTTCGAATGCAACAGCGGCCGTAAGTTTGTGTGTCTGACGGGAGCAAGGACATTAGTGAAGGGGTGAGAGTGAAGTACGTTCAGAAATGCAGGTACAATAAAAATGCAAGTAAAAATAAAATGATGTCCCTGTATAATGTATTGCGGTCTACAGACTTGGTGCGGTTGCTGTAGTTTTCTCTCAGTGAATTATAGATATGATGGTACTGTTATTATATAATGATGATGACAGTAATATTAATAATACTTACTTACTGGCTTTTAAGGAACCCGAAGGTTCATTGCCGCCCTCACGTAAGCCCGCCATAGGTCCCTATCCTGAGCAAAATCAATCCAGTCTCTATCATCATACCCCAACTCCCTCAAATCCATTTTAATATTATCTTCCCATCTACGTCTCAGCCTCCCCAAAGGTCTTTTTCCCTCCGGCCTCCCAACTAACACTCTATATGCATTTCTGGATTCGCCCATACGTGCTACATGTCCTGCCCATCTCAAACGTCTGGATTTAATGTTCCTAACTATGTCAGGTGAAGAATACAATGCGTGCAGTTCTGTGTTGTGTAACTTTCTCCATTATCCTGTAACTTCATCCCTTTTAGCCCCAAATATCTTCCTAAGCATCTTATTCTCAAACACCCTTAACCTATGTTCTTCTCTCAAAGTGAGAGTCCAAGTTTCACAACAATAAAGAACAACCGGTAATATAACTATTTTATAAATTCTAACTTTCAGATTTTTTTACAGCAGACTGGATGATAAAAACTTCTCAACCGAATAATAACAGGCATTTCCCATATTTATTCTGCATTTAATTTCCTCCCGAGTATCATTTATATTTGTTACTGTTGCTCCCAGGTATTTGAATTTTTCCACCTCTTCAATAATAGTAGTAGTAATAATAATAATAATAATAATAATAATAATAATAATTACAATATAATATATTTACAAATTGTCAGATATAAAGTGTAGAAACTATAAAAAGTTAATGAGAGGATACCCTAATATTTAAAGAAAAATTATGACTACATGTTTCATTATGAACAATTTTTGTAATTGCAATTTATGTAGATATGAATTTTCATTGTGAGTTATGAATTCTAAAAAAAAAGAAGTAGAAATATGTTAGGAAAAGAAAACTACAATAGGTTTAGTAACTCAGGTAATTTAGTAACATGTCTCATTACCTATACAACATCAACATCGGGATCGTTCGCAATTGGTCACAGATTATGAAAAAAAGATAATTTCTTCCTCAGACATGAACACCAACAGTTTCATAAAATTTCTCAGCTTCATATTTGAAATCTCCCTTCCATATGGATATTTTATAGGAAAGTTTTCCAACACATTTCTGGAACTGAATTTCATACAAGTTTCCAGGAAGGTGATTCTTATTTGTCTCATATTTCAGCTAGGCATTAAAGAACAAGTACCGTTGACTCACAAAGTGAACACTAGGCCTACATGGAAACAAGCATGCAAAAATGGCAATAGCTCAAAAATTGCCACCCTGTGTTCTGGCTCTTATGGAACTGGGGGCTTCAATTCCTTCATTCTCAGTTTTCTACCCAAGTGCAATCTCGGCATTCACCAATCGTCCCTCTTTTTGCGTCTTCCTTTTAGTCTCCGCATGTCCTTGGTTTATAAACAAAACACTTTAAGTCAAAAATATTACTTCTGAGAGGAAGGTGTTTGAAAGTTCTTGACAAAATTGGATCCACAAAATACTATTTTAGTAAATTGTTTCTTTTTACGTGTATTTTACTTTCCAATTTCTAAGTTTATACACATATGTCTATATTATACACTTCTTTTTCTCAGAAGTAATATTTTTGACTTATTGTGTTTTGCTTGGTTGTCTGTCATCTGATATCTTCTTCTACCCAGAACTTTTCTCTTGTTCACCTTTCCTTTCAGTGGATCCTTCAGCAGGCAGTTTCTTCTCAGCCAGTGACCCAGCCAATTTCTTTAAATTCTCTTTCTGATCAGTTTCAGCATTATTCTTTCTTCGCCCACTCTTTCAAGTACAGTCTACAAAGGCATTCCTTATTATGTCTGTAAATTTCAAACCCCACCATTCTTCTCCATATCCATATTTCAGATGCTTCTAGTTATTTCTCCACGTCGTCTTAATGCCCATGTTTCTGACCCATTAAATCCCACACTCCACAGACAGCACTTCACTAATCTCTTTCTTAGCTCTTTTTCCGAAGGTCAATAGAAGATGCTTTTTTTCTACTGAAAGCGTCCTTTGCAATTGCTATCCTCCTTTTGACTTCCTGGCAGCAGCTCATGTTACTGCTTATAGTACAAGCCAAGTATTTGAAACTGTCCACTTGCTCTACTACCTCATTTCGAATTCGCAAGTTTGCCTTCTTTATTTTTCTTCCGATAATCATGATCTTCGTCTTATTTGCATTTATCTTCGTTGCATATTGCTCACAGCTGTCATTTAGCTCCTGTAACATATCTCTTAAGTATTATCATCTGTTCTTCTACTAGCCAGTACCATATCATCAGTAAATCTTATGCAATTCTTTCTTTTTCCTCATACTATCACCCTCCCATGTTCTGGAAACAGTTATTCACTAAATCCTGCAAGTAGCTGTTGAACAGGGAGGGCGATAAAGGTATCCTTCTCGTACTCATCTCCCTATTTCACTTCCTCCTGACATTTCTTCTTCTACCAATTTTCTCATACTAGTAGGCCTACTACTACTATTACTATTACTACTAATAATAATTTATTTATTTATTTATTTACTTATATTTAATGTGCTGTACAACAGCCAGAGGATTACAGTTCAGCACGAACAATATAACAAAAACATTAGCAATAATTTACAATAAAAGTACAAAGAAATAATAATAATAATAATAATAATAATAATAATAATAATGATAATAATACTGGGCCGTTCATAGCAAAAGTGGTGTAAATCAAAATTGGGTAATGAGATTAAAAGTAACAATTCTGTAAAATACAGCGCAAAGTAGCAATTAATATGTCCTTCATGCTATCCACTGACTACTAATAGTTTAAATAAATTGAATATTAATTGCTATTTTGTGCTGTATTTTACAGAATGTTTACTTTAACCCTCATTACCTATTCTTGACTTGCACCACTTCTGCTCATATTATTACTGTTAAAATTGTAAAAGAAGAGATAATTATGGATAATGAAGAAATTTAAGTGTTACTATTACTGCTTTATAAAGCAAATGAAGATTACTACTATAACAGTAGAACAGAGGAATTAGAAGATTATAAAAATTGAATTCAATGTTCGGCACCACAAATGAACATTAAAAACAACTACAGTCGAGCCGTTCTTATTTCCGGCAGCAAATCACACGACAGCTTCTGGTCAGCTGACACGCTGCTTCACTGGCAGTGGTTGTCGTCAAGATTATGCAGACGACATACCGCTTCCCGCTCACGGAGGATGTTACTGCGTTGTCAAGTCTACCCTTGTACTCTTCACGAAGTTTTAGCACATGTCTAGTCTTAAACATCGAACGAAAAATTGTTTCCTACTATAAATAATTAGTAATATATGAATACATCATATTTTATATATTATTGTTATTGTTGATCCTAGCATCCCAGGACACAGAAGACTTACCATGTTGTGCTATAATTGGTTTTTCCGACCATTTGAAGTAACGATTTTCGTAAATACAGAAACAATATTAGAAATTACTAAAATGGGAGAAAGCTGTAAAATATAATAAATAAACATTTTTATGTGAATGAATAACTAAAACCACACATCCTTTAAATTAAGTAAAATGTTAGTATTGAAAATTTTGTCATAAGTCATTGCTACATAAAAAAATTACACGAAGAACCTTGTCTAACGGTATTGTTCAATTTAGCGGTGCTATGCCTAGATCGCTACAATCATTGTTGGTACTGCCGCCGCCATAGTTCTCAGTTTATTTTCTTCATTGCCGGATTGTCCGTACTTCTCTGTCGTTATTTGAGAAACCGTGAACTTGTTCACATCACACGCATCAGCTGTTCATTGCATCGCTTGCATTAAAGGCAATAAACTACTCTTATTTTCACGTTCATTTTCGAAATAATCTCTAATGTTAAGAATCATTTCTCTGCTTTGCGAATTGATGGTCTTCCGACTCCTCCGCGGCATTGTGATGCTGAAAACTCAGCGATAACTAGAGATGGCCGATATTTCACAAACCGATATTTTGTCACAGGTATTTTTTGTCACAGATACACCTGTGACTGATGACGCGAAATATCTGTGACAAAATATCGCTATCGAAATCTGCTCCGTATTCAGTACTCTGGTACCGTTGCAACGTCTGTGACTGATAATTTCTCCTCTACGTCGTGAGTTTGCGCATGCGCATGATACAATAACAGCAATCGGGCGGTGGTCTTTGATTATTTTTTCGTGATATTTTGTTCAATATTATTTTTTCAAAGTGATGATGTGTTGCAAAGTTATTAGCGGCATTATAATAATATAATCATGAATCTGACATTTTGTTTTCATATTTAGTCTGTATATATACTTTATAAATATTTTATGTTTTCCCCGAGATCTTCACATTTTCATATTACTGTGAATTTATATTAATCTATAAGTATTTTCCTCTCAATTTTTACGCAGTAACAATATTTCTTTAGTTGTACTATTAATTACAAACTGAATAGTTACAGGAGCCTACAACATTATTTTAATAACTTTACCTGTACTTCTCTCATTTATATATGATCCAGTTTTAATGTATATCTCTAACACGAACAGTGCAGGGTAGTTTTAATTAAAATAATTAAACCACTGATGTGTGGCGTGTATAGAGAAATCGTATTCACATTGCACTGCTCTTCAATATTTCCTGTTAATTTTTATCGGTGTGACAAAATATCGGTGTAATTCATGCGTATTGTGCTTACTTATCGATATAAAATATCGGTGTGACAAAATCACAGATAAAAGTCACAGATATTTAATTGTCACAGTCACAGTTGTCACAGATACTTTAAAATATCGTTTAAGCTCAACTCTAGCGATAACACAGCACTAACAACAATACCGACTGATTGTTCGACAACCAGCTATTAGAACTGCGTCCGTTCACTATTGGCTTGACAGAGATTTAGCAACACCGCTATTGCCTACCTTCTTCGCGCCAAAAGTCGAGAAGGCGTGGCCACGCCGGAAATAAGAACGGCTCGACTGTAGATTGGTAATCCAATTCGAATTCTACAAAACAATAGCAGCCTACGTATGGTCATGCAACTGTAAAACATGGACAGTGAAGAAAACTGGATAGATGATAATACATGCTTACAAGTCGGTTAGTGAGCTGTGCATTACCCCTGTGGTGACTGAGTGCCCGGACATTTTTAATGAAAAACCCGAAGTGACAGAAAAGGTTAGGCGGTAGCGCGTTTGCCTGCTGATCCAGAGCTGCGTTTGAACGTGAGTTCGATTCTACTGTATAGGTCTACTGAGTATCGAGGAAAGACCAAATTAGAAACAATGTTGATAGAGAGAAGAATTGAATTCAATAAGCAGTCGCGGACAGGCGATGAGGGGTGGTCCTCCACCTTGGGGGTTGGGCGAAGGGCTAACAACCCATCACCGTAAAAAACAGCTTGTTACAAATCCTTCAAATAAGCCTCGGAATGGGACTGATTCTCTGGCACGACCACAGCAAAGGCATATAGAGTGTTAGTTGGGAGGCCGAAAGGAAAAAGACCTTTGGGGAGGCCGAGACATAGATGAGAAGATATTATTAAAATAGATTTTAGGGAGGTGGGATATGATGATAGAGACTGGATTAATCTTGCTCAGGGTAGGGACCAATGGAGGGCTTATGTGAGGGCGGCAATGAACCTTCGGGTTCCTTAAAAGCCAGTAACTAAGTAAGTATGTAAGTAAGAGAGAAGATCACTTGTAGAATGTATTAAAACAAACAAATTAAGGTAGTTAGGTCATATGAAGACGATGACAGAGGATGGATTGCTGAGGGAGGTGTATGAGTAGATTCAAATGGGAAGAAGGAAGAGGGGAAGATCAAAGCTGACAGAAACAATTAATAATTAGAACAATGAGAGAAAGGGGATTGGAATATGGGGCATGGGAGAATAGAGAAGATTGAGGAAAGGCTGTAGAATCCTGAAAATGTGTCTTACGACAGCCATTTTCAGCCGCAAGAAAATGAAAATAATAAAGATTGTCGTAGCAAAATAAGTAAAAATAAATGTGAAAAAAGTAGTAAAAGATGTGAGCCCACGAAAGTCAACTTTCAGCGAAAGCGGTACAAGTCAACATTAATGCGATTGGCATAGAAGAGAATGACACGCAGCTAGGGGTTGTCAGATAAGTAAAATGTCGTTAAAATATCGTACTATCTTTGAATTGAATTTGAATTTAAGGGAGGAGGCACTACTGCCCATCACTGCGACCTTACTAGAACTATTGCCCTGAGCCTCAAGCTAGGCGCATTTCGCCTGACTATAGGATGCTAAGATTCCCTGAGTTCCCGGGTTTGGATGAGAAACCCCAGCCTAGCGACGCACGTTCGGGGAATGATGACGGAATAGAACAATTTTGACGAAATCTATATATATAATTTGAACTGGTAATGGAAATTACGGGACAACGGCTGAACGGATTTTAATAAATAACCCCTCATTTTGAAGCTTGGAACCCAAAGTTTTTCAGAAAAATAGTAGTTTTCAGTAAAATTTCAGTTTTCCTACATCATTTTCCTATTTTCCAAAATCCATCTTTCGTCAGTTTTGAAAACTAATTGCATTTCAAAATAAAACAAAACACACACTACAATAAACAATAGGCTATTACACGAAGTCATGACCTGCAGGATTGCTGACATATTTAGAGTTCAAATTTAATTGTTTATTAAAATCTTCAAGACTTACTAAAAATAATTTACAGGTCTGATTCTGCGGTGTGTAATTTTCTGAGTACAGCTGTGTATTGGATAGACTATTAAAATCTACAAAACTTGAGGTGGTTTGATGACATTACTACCATTAGAAATTAATTATTATTATAGTTAATGCCATGATGTTAATATATAAACTACAAAACTTGCGTAAGATATTATTATTATTATTATTATTATTATTATTATTATTATTATTATTAAAAATCAAATATTTTATAGTTATTAATCACATGGGTTGGGTGTTTTTCATATATTTAATGGCGGTGTGGTGTAGATTCAGTATTGACTCGAGAGAGCGCAAAAATTACAATTCCTAAGGAAAGACGGTATTACTTACTGATTAAATAAGAGGCCTAGAAAATTTTGTAGTATCCCGATCATTTCAGCAAGATCTCTTAGCAGGATAAAATGATTTTACTCTCTACATTTCAAGCTCTACATGCAGCAGCTATACCAAGATGGTATGTCTCTTGTTCCAAAGCATAGCAAACCTGACATTTTTTAAACTTTCAACTACAATCCACAATGACCTGAAATAGCTATTGCTTTACTCCCACATGAAAAACCCACTGATCGTCCTGACATTTTTACTTGCGTTTTCGCGTTGAAACTCAAAAACTGAAGGTGGATAGGTTCAAGAAAAAGTATTTGGCATAAAAATAACATTGACAGGTACTATGTTTCATCATTACGGAAGCAAATAACTTTCAAAATGTCTGGTATTTTTCATTGAAAATAAATCTGAAAAATTTTTATTTGAACGTCTAACGAACTTAGTTTGCAGCATTTGCTGCACAAGCCACTAGTAATCTAGATGCCTAATATCGGGGAACGGGAGGACCCCGAGAAAACCCCGAACTGCGATCTTGTGACTTTGGACCAGCCTTAAAAATATAATATAATGAAAATATTTTGAGTTCAATCCATAAGATTTATCTATTTGCAAATGTTTATTTGCTACAACATGTATAGAATATTAACGTTTTCGCCTTGTCGGCATCATCAGATATGTTAAAAGCACGTAATCTAGAACTTGAACAAATTAACGAATATACATTGTAATATACATGACAGATAGATTTTCATGAGTTATATGTACTAAATCCAGACGTTTGAGGTGGGCAGGGCATGTAGCACGCATGGGCGAATCCAGAAATGCATATAGAGTGTTAGTTGGGAGACCGGAGGAAAAAGACCTTTGGGGAGGCCGAGACGTAGATGGGAGGATAATATTAAAATGGATTTGAGGGAGGTGGGATATGATGATAGAGACCTGATTAATCTTGCACAGGATAGGGACCGATGACGGGCTTATGTGAGGGCGGCAATGAACCTTCGGGTTCCTTAAAAGCCATTTGTAAGTAAGTAAGTATATGTATTATATTATTATAAGTAAAAAGGTTTTTGTAGAAAATGATTTCCAGGACATGTCAAATGTGATTGCATATACATATAACTCATGTTACAAACACATATGAATGATTAAATGACAAGCATTAAATTATTGCCAAGTATGAATGTCAGCAATATAAAAGGTTTAAATTGAATTTGTTAATTATGAGTGAAATGGTGATGTAATAGTAATAAATTTTAAAAGACAAATTTATTAAACAATAATAGATGATTAATAAATTAATAATAATAATGATAAAATTGATAAAATCTTATGTGTCATATTGTCATGCTGTTACAATTGATCCTTGGTAGTTGTTTAGCAATACATTTGGCTGTTCTTCATTCATCAATCTTGAATTTATTGATTACGCATATAGGTGACTGCATCCAAATAGTAGCAAAAACATCGTTGTGTTAGCAGAAATATATGCTTGTAGATTTAGAATGGGTGATGTGCTGAATGTTTCAACTTGTATAAACAGTTAAGAGGTGCAAAAGAATGGAAAAAGCGATAGTTATTTAATTTTAAAGAAGTGAATTTATGATGAATAAAAAAAGTTTGTCATAATAGCGTATATTACAATGTATATTCGTTAATTTGTTCAAGTTCTAGATTACGTGTTTTTAACATATCTGATGATGCCGAAAAGGCGAAAACGTTAATATTCTATACATGTTGTAGCAAATAAACATTTGAAAATAGATAAATCTTATGGATTGAACTCAAAATATTTTCATTATATTATATTAGATTTATCTGAATACAAAATTAATTGTAAAAAAACAGTCTTAAAAAGTCTTATTTTTCTTGTTGTTACGGAAAAATATTCCCTTCAGTTAGGAACCAGTACTGATTTAAATTATATGAGTGTGCCGTGGTATTTTAAATGACAGGTTTAGAGTGCCACATGTTGAAAAGTTTGAAAAACGCTATCTTAGGACTTGTCATACATAAGTGAGAGTACCGTAATAGGCCTAATAATAATAATAATAATAATAATAATAATAATAATAATAATAATAATAATAACTTTGATGATGTTGATTGATGACGACCTTCTTTTGTTTACACTTCATCCAGTTCTCCTTGGTGAACTCTCGGTCGAGACCATATGTTCAGTAAAACATTTACAGTTATGTTCGAGCTGGGGATTAGGCACGTGTGGAGCGCGTTGGGTGGGGTCACGGTGTTCCAAGACAACAGCAACAAGTGGTCGCCGTGCCGACAATGAACCAGCCAGCTGGAGGTCACGCCGCCCTGCCCTATCGGGTCACGCCACGCCGTGTGCCTACATTGCGACCCAGGCAACGGAAATATTGGCAGTCATAAATTTAAAGTAAATTGAATAATATAATGATAAATCATTTGCATTTCGCCCCGTTGTGCTGTCTTTAATTGAGAACGTGGCCACACAGACCATGAGTGCTTGTGAAGGAATGCCAGAGATGTGTCGGCATTGGGTAGCTGGAAAACCTTGCGTAAGACAACTGATTCTCATTCAATGAAAAAATGCCGTGATGATATAAAATAAATGATAGAATTGTTAGGTGAGAATGAAGCGAATATGTAAAAGGAAGATTAGTTACAATGGAGGAAGATGAAGTGAAAAAAAAATACAATAAAAAAGCGAAAGAAAATAATAACTATCGTACTATCAGGGACTGGAATGCTTTACCTGCAGACTTACTAAAGGCTTTACCAAAAACGAAAAATGTATTTAAAAATAGGCTTAAGGACTTTACTAATAGAGGTAGTATATTATACACACTACTTAAAGGGTGTAATATCTTGTTATTTGAATTGTTCTACCAGTGAGAAAGTGTGTTGTGTCAGTGAAGTGTGTAGTGTCAGTGAAGTCTATTGTGTAAGTGAAGTGTGTTGGTGTCAGTGAAGTGGCTGTGCAAAGTATTTGAACAGTGAAATGGTTAGAAGTGTTAGTGAAATCAGGTAGAATCAGTGCAGTGAGTGAGTTGACAGCGAAATAAGTGTAGTGCCGAAAGGTACTTGTGCAGGTATGAACCTGTCACACTCGTTGGTCTTAGTTCGAACTTAGGGTTAAGATACAAATTAACTACTTTAAATGTTATTTTAAGTGACCATGCTTCATTTAATTTAGGATGCTCCTCATTATTATTATTATTATTATTGTTTTTTATTAGTTGTGTTTATTATTAATTGTCATTATTGAGTGTAATTAGTTACCACTGCCACCGGATATATACTCATTTGCAGTGTGAATAAATACATACATACATATACAAAGAAGAAAGAGGGAAAGGAGAAGGGAAAACACAGAATGACCTAAGTAGGCTACATGAAAAGGAGAAAATGGGGAAAGGAAGTGCTAACAATTTGAGTGTAGCAAATGAAGTCAAGACTTGGCAAACAGCGTATCCTGGTGTCCAGGAATCATGAGACGCCGAGATTTACAACTCACTGCACCTGGAGGGCATTTTCGCTAGGCAGGTAGGAGAGTCTTCCATTCATTTAAAAAACAAGTTCAACGTACCAATATGTTTGTATTGATTTACGATAGTTGTGTCAGGCAAAATACGTTTATGGTACTGTTAAGACATTGAAATCTGTTTCATTCCAGACTTGCGTTGTAGAAGCGCATGAACTGATCTGTTTACTTTCTGTTTCGAAAAAGATAATTAGTAACAGGATTATTATTTTGAATTCTGTAATGAATTGTAAAAGAGATGCATATAAATATCATCATTATTGTCATCATCTATAAGTAGGCTACTTATCTTCAGGAGTTAGGTGCACTTCTACCGGCAACTCTATCGGTGCCGCTGGGTTTGGGACTAAAAGTATAAGTCTATAAGGGCCGTATTCATAGACATTTTCAGCGCGGGTTTCCGGTGGATTATCAGCGTTTTTCGTATTCATAAACCAGTGCTAGCGATAGGATATGATTTGAATTCTGTGCAAGTAACCAGTGGATAGCCGGGGCTAGCTTAGTACGCTCGTAGCGCGTGCTGCGAAATGTCTATGAATAGCATCCTATGTGATCATATTTCCAGCCTCAGTTTTTGTAAGACAGAATTTTATTCAAAACGGAATTATATAAAAAAAAACTATACACAACCTTATCTATAGCCTATAGGCCTACTTTCTGTTACTGCAAATCTTAAATTCCGATTTACGAGAAACTTCCGATAGTATACTCTGTTACTGCACAAACTTTCCGACGTACAGGGACATCACTTTATTTTTACCAACATTTTTAACATTAACCTGCCTATACTCGGAAACACTGTTGCCCTCTTCCATTACAGGAGTTTGATGTTACTAGTGCAATATGTAAACAAATCATTTTACTGGGTATAGGAGGAGAGAAAAGTAGTGTATCCATTTATGTTGTAGGGAAATACGATATTACGATTTTCAGTTTGATCATCACTTTTACGGAATTTATCAAAATATAGTAGAGTAGTAACATTTTTTTTTTCAAAAACTCAACTTTCCAGGCGGCTATGTTCGTTATGTAATGTCTACTTTATGTAGCATATTAATTATTGATGTTAACATACAATATAGAGTGCACTTAAATTGAGGGGCTCATAAGTAAAGGGCTGTAAGTGTACTTAAGTTACTTTTCAGAAAATGGGGTTTGAATATTTAAGCTTTCGTAAAATCGGTGAAATTTGTTATTTAAATTTTAATGTGTGATGCGATTAAAATATCCCTTTGCCACTAGAATTTTAGATACTTTTTCTTACACTGGATGCACTTAACTCATGTTATTACAAATGTCACTATCATTCCTTTGCTTCTAAGCACCTCAATTCAAAAAAGCTAATCTGAATTTTTAAACAAGTTGCTGAAAATGGTTGCCGTTCATTACAATGCAGGCTTCAATTCAGTACGCATATTATAAAAAACATTTTGAAGCATATTCTATGAAATTGAATTTATCGTTTCTTGAATATAATTTTTAGTACGATATTATTAATATAGGTTCTTTCTTCTATGGAAAACGCAATAATATTTATGAAACACACTATTCACTGCAGTGTTTACTTCACTGCTTGAAGACTTCGAATGCAACAGCGGCCGTAAGTTTGTGTGTCTGACGGGAGCAAGGACATTAGTGAAGGGGTGAGAGTGAAGTACATTCAGAAATGCAGGTACAATAAAAATGTAAGTAAAAATAAAATTATGTCCCTGTACAAGCAACTACCGATATGCTTTCTTTTCAATGCGCACATTATGCTCCAACTTACAAGGCACATTGTTCGACGGTGACTTCGACTTTCTCCTTATCCGAAATATAAAGAGAAGGTTTTGTGATTTTAAAGAAGTTCGATTTCTATATTTTCACGGAATTACACGTTCCATTACCGAAAAAGTAATTTTTCGTGCCTTATGTCCCTGTATAGCGATTTTCTCTAAAGTTTTCTAAACTACAGTATTGCACCTATTTCCTTCATGTGAAATATCTACGGATCAGTTCATATGAAATAATACACATGAAATATAATAATTTTACTAAAACTTAATGCCTATTAGTTGGAATTATAACACAAAATTATGACAGATTCGAAATCCGTTCCAAATCAGTGCCTACTTATTCTCGATCTGGATTATATATCGGGTCTGGGAGATTTATTTGTGATCCCAGCCTTCATGCATTTGTAACAAGATTTTTAAAAGTTTTACATAATTACCCCGTCCCTGGAAGCAATAGGTTGGCTTAAACTAGATAAGAAAAGAAATTTATATTCACTTCTCTTTCTCTTCGAAATCTTGAACTCTTCTATTCCTTCGTACCTGTCGTCTCGCTTCACTTACCTTTCTTCCCACCATAATCTGAACACACTTTCCCGTCATGAAACAATACTAACAATACCATCCCATCGCACCTCCTCATACTCATCTTCTTTCACAATAGCCCTGCCAAGACTCTGGAATTCGCTACCTGCTAGCATCAGGGACTGTCGAAATAAAATTGAATTCAAACGCAAATTTACTAGGCACTTGGTCAGTAATTGATTTCTTGTAAATAGTTTCTTTAATCTATCACAAAATATTTAGTGCGAGATCGTGCGTATTTGCTTGTTTTCCGCACAGAACCAATACGCGGTAAGTGTGAAATACCACATTCAGTATTCCCAACGTAACACACATAACAATTTCCCTCTTCTTACCGCTTAATCGCGACATTCATTTTACTGCTTTAGGCTTTTAACATATTATTTTTAGAGACGTTTAACATAGTAATAATTATAAATTGGAAACTTACCACTGCAATTTCACCTAAATTGCAATGTTAATTATTGTTTGTAAATATTTGCAAAAATTAAGTAAAGTCTACTACTCCACGAAACTTATTGCATTCCTGATACACGTAACATTAAGGAAGCCGTGAAAAAATCAACAAGATTCCAGATGCCGATGTTATTACTGCAATATGTTATATAAATAATATTGTTAAAATATTAAAATGAAAAATAAATCATTACATAACCTTATCGTTTGTTTTAAGTTCGCATTTATAGACTGGGGGAAAAAAAGACAGACGTATATCACGGCCTGCTGGAGTATAGTAAACACAGAAAACATTTTATAGCAACAATGTTGAATAAAAAATTTTGGTTTTCCGAAGTTGGCGTCATTAAACAGAAACCAAGATGGAGATTTCATTGCAACTAATTAGAAATTCGTCTTTCAGATATGTAATAAACGATCTTCGCACAAAATAATGTACGATACACGAGCGATATGTTTGTTTTCATGTTCTCGGAAATTAAAAAAGCTCAATTACGTTTCGCTTTTTCAATCTTTTCCTCGACCATGTAAACGTCAACATACCGCTCTTGGAACATATATTACTATGAATATCCAGTAATTTCATCACTGTACAATTTTGTTATTCTAGGTTTAATTTGTAATTCAGTAAATATAAAATATTCTTTGTTTTTCTATGATAAATTGTCTAGCTTTCATTAGTCAGGTAATCTGTTCGTACAGTACTTTGATTTTTATTTGTAATTGTAATTGTAAATTTAATACTGATTGTAATTTTATACTTCATATTATAGTTGGAATCTCCTGGTAGAGGGCAGAGAAGGCCTGACGGCGTTATCTCTACCAGGTTAAATAAATAAATACCAAATACTACTACTACTAAATAATTTCTTGAAACTGATATTTACTATCAGTCCAATAATAGATATAATGAGGAAGTAGGTATGCGCAGTTTTCATTGCATCGTGTGTTTTTAGATCTTACAAGCCTGTCCCAACTTTACCTCCGATTGGGGCGAAGGAAAAGATTGCGTAGAGCAAGAATTACGTCCATAACACTCAATTAGTGTCCAGAAGTCGTAATGACCCCGCGAAGCAATTAAGAGCCACGCAGCCTTCTAATGCAGAAAACGTAAGGGTTAAATATTTTTGCGACCCTTATGATAGCTGAATTCCTGGTCGTTACGTAGGATTGCCGTTTTCGCGATCGTTTTGTTTAAACTTCGTGTATATAAGAGCGGTAAATATTGTATAGTTAACTGTGAATACAGTTAATGTACAATAATTCTCTTCTTTCTTTTAGCAATCAAAACACGTATCCTATTATTTTTATTTTGTTTCAGCATTACTACTGTACACTGCAGTTGTAAATGGCAATAACTACTGTAGCTACATGTTATATTATGCTAGTAACAGGAAGAGAGAGGGAATTGAGAGAGGGAGAAGCTAATGCTGAAATAATAATAATGATAATAATAATAATAATTAGGGAGCGGATTTTTATGTGCTAAAAATTTAAATATATTTATTTTTTATGTGCTAAAAAGTACGAAAATATTTGCTAAAAATAAAAAAAATATATATATTTATTTTTAAATATGACAAAATACCTTACTTAGCTTGAGAGAAAAAAAAAGTTACTAGGTACTCACCAACCACACTTCAGTGCTAGTAGTTGACCGAGAATTGCAGTGAACAACAAAGGTCATCTCCAAATTCTCCATCACAAATGCATGCCGATTATCTCTGAACAACGACTTATACTGTGAAAACGATCTTTCCACATCACAGGACGTCAGACGTGCATATTTAAAGAGAAGAATGTCACAAACACATACACCGTCAATTTCACCTACAGGTACCCCTCCAATACTTGAACAACTTTACACATTTTTTTATATCCACTGTTTTTCCCAAACACATTCTGGAATTTGTACCTTAGTACTTGTACTTCTGAACCTGGTAGCGAGTCTAGTTTAATTTTCACAGCACGCACCTCTCTACTTCAGACAACAGGTTTTTGGATGTTTCGAGTTTTTATGGTGTCACACAAAAGCTTAGATTTGCTAATAGAAAAGCCAAATCTTTTTTAAACTACCATCTTTCAGTATATCTTGAAGTATATCGATTGACCAAGCCCGATAACAGGGAATCACAACAAGATGTATTGCCTTAATTGATAGACATGAGCGAGAGGCGAGAGATTTGTTTAAATTAAATAATGTTCATACCCGAGCTCTTATCTGTTGTGTTTCACAAACAAAGCGTGGAATGAAATCATCTTCAGCAACAATAAACATTCCTAATTATGTGTTGCAAGATGTCTCCTCCTTGTCCATGTTAATTTATTCTCTAATAATAACACTGATATGCTGCCTAGCAGTTCTCAGAACTTGAGGCGATACTATTACAAAAATGGATCACGGATACACCACACAGCGCTTAGAAACACGAAGCAACCAAGAATTCTGAAAAAGATAACGTACTTCTGAGTGACATAATTGATTTAGTTTTAAAATGTTGAAGAGTTCTTGTAAAAAATAATGAAGGCAAAAATCTCCAACATTTATGTGTTTATAATAGATTTCCTGAAAATATGTATTTACATAATTTTTTTGTAAAAATATGTGTTTTTATGTGAAATAAAATTCGGGTTTTAAACTTGAAACTTCATGTTCGGAATTTTTAACTTTGTTAATTGTGTTTTATCACACGCAAAAATAATATTTAATTACATAGGAATCCGCTCCTTAATAGTAATAATAATAATAATAATAATAATAATAATAATAAATACATTACATATTAACTGTCAATTTTACAACAGTATAGTTACAATATTTACTATATGTCACGGGTTAAGCCGAAGTTGCGCAACCTGACAGGTGTTCAACAAGCATTCTATGAACAAGAATGTGATATATATGTGGACAAACATTTTCGAAAATGAAAATTCAGAAATCAAGATTAGATCAATCTTAAATGACGAGCATCTCCAAAATGTGTTACTTCTAAGCATCACAGAGCAGAAATCGGATATCGACGATTTATTACCTTCAAAACACTAGTTTCATACTTTTCATTATGTTAATAATTATGCATACCCTTTTATTTAAGTATTTTTCAAAATTAACTAATCCAAATTTCATAAAATTAATTAATTAATTAAATTATAGTCTGTTTTGTCGTAATATTAACAAAAATTACACTTGCGTTTTTTAAATATTAAGTACACTGTAATGTGGTCCGAGGCCAATCACTAGAGTAATTATTGGCCCTTCATGTTAGAAAGTTTGGGCGCCCCTGTTGTATACATTATCAGCACAGGGCAATTCAGTGTTGTCACGACCTACTCACGAATATCAGAGAAAACCATCGAAAAAAACAGGAGATTACAGTAGATTAATTAAACATTAATTTTCTCTTATTATAATATTAATTACAAAACAGTGTACTGTAAGAATGATGATACTGTTGTATTACTAAAGTTTATTGCAATCATTGCTAAATATTATTAGTCATCTTTACTCAGCGTATGTAAGTAAGACATGCAATTTTGTTTTTACACAGTAATGTCTCGCTGACAATGTTTCCCATTAAAATATATTAATCAGGATTTTTTTGTATAAAACGATTTTTGATAGAACGAGATTTATTTTAAAGATGATATTAAAGACAGTACTGCATTAGCTGGGATTATAACAGACGAAAAATTATCCCTTTTCCTGTTTTTGCATAACTACCCTTTAAACTGTTCATAATTTTCCCACTCTGATTTATAATTCTGGGAAAGAGTATTTACTTTTTTCTTTCTTGCTGGGACATTTTCACTCATTTTAAAAGATCCCTGTGCACGATATGTAACACAAAAATACCATTACCTACACTTTACTCTCTCACTGTTTCACGTGTTCTTGCTCTTTAAGCATAATTGTGGCGACGCGTTATGAGCAGGGAGGCACGACGAGCTAGAAGAATATCCTTATTTCTAGCTCGTTGGGGGACAAATGAAAACATTGTTTGACTTGTGTATAAGATGCAAAAGTAAGACATGGTGACATAATATAAGCTATACTAATAATAAATCCGTAGCCGAAATTTTTCTCGTAATTTTCGATTTTCCAAAAATGATTGGTCCTAACACTTTAAAAGTAGCCCACATAAATTCTCAAAGCCTTCTCTGTCATTTCAATGAAGTTCAGTCTATTTTCTCTCCTTTGTCTCTTCACGCTATTCTTATCTCTGAAACGTGGTTGAAGCCTTCCCTATCATCTTCTCTAGTAAGTTTAGATAATTACACCCTCTGTAGAAATGACCGAATTGGTAAACGCGGAGGTGGTGTTGCGATATATGTGCGATCGGACTTACCGTTTAAAATTGTCTACCAGTCTTCGAATGAAGTCTTAGAACATCCTGAATATCTATTCATCGAAGTCGGTGCAAGCAACAAAAAGTGCCTCCTTGGAGTTGTATACAAACCCCTAAATCAGGATTCTTAAGTGATCTTGAAACACCTTTGCTTAATCTTGTGCCTCACTATGACCATACTGTTATTTTAGGCGATTTCAATACAAACTTATTAAATTCAAGTAATTACGCTACAGTTCAACTTAAGAACATGTTTGAGTCTTACAATATATCCATCCTTCCTTCCGCAGCTACCCACCACACCCAGGAATCGGAGACACTTCTTGACATTATTGCCACGACTAATCCTCAGTTAGCATTAACGAATGGACAACTACCAGCGCCGGGTATCTCAGCACACGACATAATCTTTCTAGAATATTCCTTGTATTGTCCAAAATATAAACCTCACATCACATCATACCGTGACTTGAAGCATATTGAGCATGATAAATTAATCAACGATGCACTTAGCCTGCCTTGGACTGAAGTGTGGAATTTACCAGACATTGACGACAAAATCGAAAAATTTAACGACCTAGTAATCCAGTTATACGATAAACACGCACCCTTGAAAACCAGACGAGTTGGTAGACGCCCTGCGCCTTGGATGTGCGATGCCATAAAATTACTCATGACAGACAGAGACACTGCTTATCGTAAATACAGACGGAGCAAGGACGAATTAGATTTTAATACTTACAAAGTTTTAAGAAATAAATGTAATCAAGCAGTAAGAAATGCTAAATTACGCCATGCACATTCCTTATTATACCTTCGGTCAGTGCGAAAGAATTGTGGCGTAACCTTAATAACCTGGGTCTAACAAAAGCAAAGCCTCGGGTAGATAACATCAACTTGTCACTCAATAGCCTAAATGAACATTTCGTCACTGCTCCACCTGAACCATTACATAAAAAAGAGACTCTTGAATTTCTCAGATCTTGCCCCCAACCTGTATGGGATAAATTCTTCTTTAAATACATTAACCCGACTGACGTAATGAAGACGCTGCGATGTATGAAATCTAAAGCCCAAGGTGTAGACAATATAAATATCACTCTCCTGTATAAAATAATAGATGTGATTCTGCCGACCGTCACCCATATATTCAATGCATCTATTATGACTGGGTCCTACCCCTCACTCTGGAAAATGGCATTAGTGAAACCTTTACCTAAATCTAACACACCTTCTACAGTAAACCAATACAGACCGATATCAATTCTTCCCACTCTTTCAAAAGCATTAGAACATATTGTACACGGACAACTTACGAACTATCTCGACGAACACAAACTCCTCGATGACTATCAATCGGGTTTTAGGCATGGACACAGCACTACTACAGCCCTACTTAAAGTGACCGAGGACATCCGTGAAGCTATGGATAGGGGTGAAGTAACGGCACTAACTCTTCTCGATTTCAGCAATGCCTTTGGTTCTGTTGATATCGACTTGCTTCTTGCAAAGATGAAAACTTTGCACCTATCAGACAATACCTTGAGCTGGATGGACTCCTACCTACGGGACCGCCAACAGTGTGTTTCACTTGATAATCAATTCTCCCAATGGCGATACACAAAGGCGGGAGTGCCGCAGGGCTCCGTATTAGGACCACTACTTTTCTCTATCTACATTAATGACGTATCAAAGAACTTACAGTATTGCCGATATCACCTCTATGCCGACGACCTACAACTTTACATACATTCCAGACCCAATACGATCAATGAATCGATTGACAAGTTAAATTGTGACCTAGCCACTGTCTCCACTTGGGCGGCCAATTTCGGACTCGCACTTAACCCAAGTAAGACTCAAGCCATAATTATTGGACATAAGCGTGTAGTTAACTCCCTTAATAACAGTAATCTTTCAGTTGTTACCCTTAACAACACGCTAATCCCTTATTCATCTGTCGTAAAAAATCTTGGCTTCTTTTTTGATAATAATCTAAGTTGGAATTTTCAAGTTAAAGAAACGATAAAGAAAATCTGTTCCTCCTTTCACTCTTTGAGTCGCTTGAGAAACTTCTTGCCCCAGCAACTAAAACTTACCCTAGTACAAACCCTAGTAATGCCGCACTTCGATTATTGTGACGTTTTGTTAAGTGACCTAAGTTCTGAACTGTCAGTCAAGTTACAGCGAGCTCAGAATATGTGCATCAGATACGTGTGCAACATCCGACGATATGATCACATATCACCGTCCTTCGCAAGTCTCTCGTGGCTCCGACTTAAAGAACGCAGAACTTTACACTCTTTGTCTTTACTCTTTCGAATTCTGCACACCTCAACACCAAATTACCTTTCGTCTCGTTTCTCTTATCTATACTCTAACCACGACGTAAATACCAGATCACTTATCTGTGGCACGCTAAATATACCTCTTCATAGAACATCTTGTTATTCCTCATCTTTTACAATATCCACCTCGCGTCAATGGAATTCCTTGTCAGAAAGTATTAGGGGCTGCAAGACAACAAACACCTTTAAGAACAGCTTAAAAGATAACCTTATTAGCATTTCACTCCAATCATACTGATTTAAAATATTACTGACTACACTGTTGCTTTTTTTCTTTAGACATCATCCTGATTGTGCTGCATTTTCAAAATTGTCTCATAATAATCTCTTTCTATTATCTAATATAATTTGAAATATATTAACATTCTATGTATTTTAGTTTAATTCTGCTACCCAGTTTATTTCAGTGTTTAATTAATAGTTCATAGTATTTTGTTGTTTAATTCGTAAATAACTCTTGTATACATGTAACTCTCATCTAAATCAAATTGTTGAATTCTTTGTAAGTTCATGCATATGTATATACACTTTTTGCTGGTTGTGTGGAAGAGAAGGCCTTACGGCCTTAACTCTGCCAGCTAAAATAAATCATTATTATTATTATTATTATTATTATTATTATTATTATTATTATTATTATTATATAATTAACCACCCTGAAACCGAAAATCGCTTTTTCGAAATTTTTGTTTTTATGTCTGTCTGTATGTTTGTTACCTTTTCACGCGATAATGGCTGAACGGATTTCGATGAAAATTGGAATATAAATTAAGTTCGTTGTAACTTAGATTTTAGACTATATGGCATTCAAAATACATTATTTAAAAGGGGGTTATAAGAGGGCCTGAATTAAATAAATCGAAATATCTCGCTTATTATTAATTTTTGTGAAAAATATTACATAACAAACGTTTCTTTAAACATAATTTGCGATAAGTTTTATTCCTTGAAAAATTTTGATAGGACTGATATTTAATGAGATAAATGAGTTTTAAAATTAAAATAACTGCCATCTAAGGCCGTGTAATGAATTAAAAAACAAATGACATCGTCTATAAGGGGCCTTGGACAGCAACAATCGAAAGCTATGAAAAATAGCCTACAGATACTATTTCTGTGTTTGCATGAAGTAATATCGGAAGCTAAATTAACCAATTTGTATAATTAATTATTATTTCACCATTGGAAAGTGTAATTTCTCTAGATAGACATAATGCTATAATGTTATTACAGTAACTTCTGATATAATATAATATAATATAATATAATATAATATAATATAATATAATATAATATAATATAATATGTAATATTATATAATATAATTTAAGTTATTTGAAGGGTTCAGAACCATAGTGGGCCAAGCGCCATTTACTGAATACGTAGAAAACAACAAGGGTTAAAATTAAGTTATTACCATAATTTAATGGAAACATATAACAAGTAAAATAAAGTATACACATTAAATCTAAATGATGTCAATGTTCATTAAACTATGGTTGCATGTAATAAAAATTAAGAAACATGTTAAAGGAATTGTCATTGCACCAAATGAGTGTCTCTGGACCAAAATGATCGCATTTTAATTATTTGGATGCAATTTAAATTAAGTAACATATTAAACGATTTATCCTTCTATCAAACACGAATGTTCCCTGGATCAAATGTCCTATTTTAATTATATAATTACTTTATATTTATTTCTAACAGGTGCAGCGGAGCGCACGGGTACGGCTAGTATGTAATAAATTGAAAATCCGAGCATAGACCTAAGTGACTGCAGCATGCCAAAAACGAAGGAGATATTCGGACTTTTGACAAAGAAAGAAGTAGAGCAGTAGATTCAATGGAAAAACAGGAAATCTCCTGCTTAATCAGTAGGTATGGCAACACTGCAGGGCCTGGCTCTGACTGTGGACACAACCGAGGGAGGACTTTATTTGTTGTAAAAATTTTAATTACAGAAATAACAATGCCCAGAGCTATAAGCATAGAACCTGCTGGTATAAAAATCATTCCGTCATATAATATTTGTTTTCCAGTGTTATCATTATTTCCTGTCAATTAATTTTTTCTCTCCCGTGAACATGTTCCTGAGAACGACCTTGGTTGCTTGTTATTATGCACTGCCCCGGAGTGTTACGTAACAGATACTTGATTTCAATTTATTCTCCCTTCCGTCTCTGTTAAGCATATCGATTAAAATAGTTTGGTGTCGAGAGGTCGATCGTGCACGTGCTTGACTCGGTACACAAAGCCAGTCCATCGGGGGTGAGATGTCAGGGACCCGAACCCGTACATTATCATCATGAGCAGGCTAACTCAGGCCTGCGAAATATCTCTGCTACTTGACCCCGAGTTTTCTGGAGGAAGGAATCCAATAAAAGTTAAAAAGTTTAGATTGAGAGCGCTGAAAAAAATGGCAGATGACAGACAGCTGAGCTAAAGGGAAGAGCGCGCCCATATGTCAAACAAATTGAAAGAGCAGACAAAATATGTCTTCGACTTTAGTTTCTTCTTCAATTCCCTCTTCCTTCTTTCCACTGTTTGTCTTCCGCCACATTCTCTCATTTCTCTCTGTCTTGTCTTTTATCTCATTTTTCTTTCCACTACTCCATTTTCTCTTTCCTTCGGTCCTTCACTTTCAGCGCCTCTTTTTCATATTTCCTACTTCCGTCTTTCTCCTCTCTTCTATCTCTCTCTCCCCTCTTCCTTTCCTTTATTCTTACTCCCCTCTTCTTATTACGTCTCTCTGTTCGTCATCTTAATCCCATTCTCTTTCTTCTTGTCTTCCTATTATTTCTACGCCTCTTATTTATATTTCTCCCTTCTTCATCCTGTTTTATCTTCCTTTCCCTTCTTGCACAGAAGGATCTGATTCACTACATTTCTTCCTGCTCAAGTTAGGACTCTTGAACATCTAGGCCTACTCTGATTTCTTCCATATTTATGTTTAATGTAATCTGTCCTACATGTTGCGATTCATTTGTTTATTCCTACTTCACTGCTTACGGTATCGAGATGTAGGCCTATTATTCAATAAATTATTTTCTTTGAAACAACAATCATTTTCTTCTTCTTTCTTCCAATCTTGGATTCTCTCTGAAAACCAGAGCCAGAAATATAAACAATGTCTGCAACAAAACTAATACAGTAAGGTAAAGGTAAAGGTATCCCCGTAACATGCCATGAAGGCACTTGGGGGCATGGAGGTAGAGCCCCATGCTTTCCATGACCTCGGCACTAGAATGAGGTGGTGTGGTCGGCACCACGCTCTGACTGCCTTTTACCCCCGGGAAAACCCCGGTATTCAATTTTATAGGAGGCTGAGTGAACCTCGGGGCCGTTCTGAAAGTTTGGCAACGAGAAAAAATCCTGTGAACACCTGGGATCGAACCCCGGACCTTTCAGTCCGTAGCCAGTAGTATTAATATTTCTAGAGAGAGCGCCGTTGTTAATATTCCAGAACACAGAGGCCAGAAGAGGGCATGGGGGGGGGGCGATGTTGGACAGTGGCTGGATATGAAATAGTGGCAATATGCCTACAGTTTAAAAATGTATTTACTACTTGCACTAGTAATACGTTTTACGTGATGAATGATGAATCATGAAGATGATGAAAATACAACATATAATTCATGTTGAAACTTTCATACACTACTTTTAACACTAGAATATAAATAATTGATTAAATGGCGATCTTACTCTGTTAATTAATTATGTAAGCATGTGCGGCTTACAGCTGTTTCGGTGCTACTTAACACCATCCTCAGAGCCTACTAGATCTCGGCGCTATCTCAACTTCGCTGCCTGTTGTGTGGGTGCGTTCGTGTGATGAAGAGTTGTGTCAAATAGTGTGTGTGTTCTGAAATTGATCTATGTGTTGAGAATTTGATTTGGGTGTGTTTTAGTGTGTCTGTATATTTCATATTGTTCTAGTGTGTTGAGTTTTTGGTTTTGGGTTGTATGTGTAGGATTTCCATGTCTGTATTTATGTTATTGTATGTATTGTATGTGCCGAACACATAACTAATGCTAACCACACATACAATAACCAGGAGAATACCAAGTGAACAAGGGGAATACAAGGCATACAAGGAAGACAATGAAAACTAGAGAAATATAAAGAGGTGAAGGGGAATACAAAAGGATAAAATTAAAATATAAGGAGTACAAGGGAAATACAGTAGAACTTGGTTATAACGACATCCAAGGGACCTTAAACATTATGTTGTTATAAACGAGTGTCATAGTAATCGAGATTCACATTATCAATCTAGTGAGATGGAAAATGAAAAATATAAAAACTTAATTAGACTTATTTTAGATTTATGTATTGGTGTTTAAGCCTACAATGAACAAAATTGCAAATACAGTATTCTATATTAAAACGGTTTGTTCAGTACTCACCAAACTACTTTACTTAGAAGTGAAGTAATCAGTCATTTTACTCTGTTGTCTTCTACTTGCCCATTACACACTTTCTAGGGCTAAATTACGTTCTATGTTCATAATTTCAGTTGCAATTTCACTGCTCCCTTCCCTAGCTTCATAGAACATGTTCATAATTCGAATGACTTCTAAAGCGTCACTCAGGTTACAATGGGGTGGACAATCCGTCTGCATTCCAGAGGTCTATGACAGAAGGGGACAGTAAAGAATTTGTCAGGGTCAGATTTCAACAAAATATTTCTTAAAATACTTTGGTTCTTAGAAAATCTTATTCCAAACTGAGGTTGAAAACGACGTTAGGGGAGAGTCGGGTAGTATCGGACATCGGGTAATATCGGACAGTGAGTTTCTTTCATCTACCACACGATGATAGTACCTGATTGACATGGTTACGTTTCTGTGATGTCGCATAGAGAAACGTAACCATGTCATTCAGGTACTAGCATTTGGTGGTAGATGAAAGAAACGCACTGTCCGAAACTACCCGATGTCCGATACTACCCGACTCTCCCCTATATGCGAGGTAGACGCATATGCGTTTGTCGTATTAAGCAAGATAGGAAAGCATATGAAGGGTACACGGGAAAAACGAACAAGGTCACAATGCTGTTAAGAGTGATGTCATTATCTAATTCAATGTATTACTACAAACTTTAGTGTTATTTTTTACCAAAAGTGGTAAAGGAGAATTAAAACCATGGATACACTCATTATTTCCTTCATTTCAAGTAGAAACATCAATAAATTTAGCAGTAATATACTGAAATAGATCATTATCTCATCCTTAATGAAAATATGACGATGTTCGTTTTTCCCGTGAACCCTTCATATGTCTTATGGGGAATTAGTTGGGACCACAGAATATTTGAAGTTATAGGCGAGGTGTCGCACAAAACGAGGTCGCTGTAACCAAGTTCTACTGTACAATGTACTGTTAATACCTAGGATACCTCTCATACCTAATATGGAGAAAGAAATAGATTCTGAAGATGAATGACGAAAAACCTGTAAATTTAATTAAATGACAACTGAAATAAGGAACGCGCTGTAGTTTATTTTATTTGATTAGCTACAGCACATGTCTTGCATTGCGCTCACGCAAATAAACCGCGCGCTGATAGAAGTGCCCCACGCGTGCCCCCGCGTTCCATAACAATAAACACTGCGACCCCCCCCTCCGCTGACCCCGCTAATAATTTATCTCATCGAGCTGCACCAACAGACATGAAGAGGGGTTGACCCGATGGCGGCCCAGTCCGGTCGCTCTGAACTCATAAGGTCAAACGCCACTCACTGCCGCTCTCTTTCCCTCTCTGTAAGGTCATCGGTTAAAAGTCAACGTGACAAAGGTCGGAGGCTGCTGAGGTGAAGATATAGAATGACGACATGAAATGTATGTTTGTATCTTTCGAAGAAGGAATTTTGTGTATGTGGTCAGAAGCCATATGGCCTAATAGAAACCTTCGGCGGTTCTGATTGGTCCGTAGCGCAGCATTGAAACTGTGCTGTACACTTCGTACAACGCTGCTGTAAGACAGATGTCCTCCAGATGTTTATTTCAGTCTCACATACCATTACGAGCATAATTTCCTCGGTGTACATCATCGAACCGGTCATATCTTCAGCCACCGTCGCCCATTTTTACGCTTATGCTTCACCTTGGCACTCAACCACTGAGCCCTTCTACGCTGTTACCGCATTACAAACGTAGTTAGAGAAAACGAAGCAACGGGTTCATTTTTTATTTTTGATATCCAAGTCACAGCATTCTTGGTTTATTACAGTCAGGCGCATTTCGAACACACAACATCTGAAATTGCCCAGGTTCGTGGTGTATTCGGATTACGAGCAGATGATTCCACTTCTGCACGAACCAGCCTCCTCTGCTTTTCTCCAACTGGCGATCGAGGAATGCTATTAAAATATGCTACTGATGTGGATATGTTGACGGATTTATGTACATGGGGAAACGGGAGAACCCTGACAAAAACCTCAATTGCTACTTCATCTGGCACAAACACTAGTGTCATAGCGGATTTTTCACCTCAATTGCTACCTTGTTTGGCACAAGAATCATTGTGGATTTTCACCTCAATTGCTACCTTGTCTGGCACAAGAATCATTGTGGATTTTCACCTCAATTGCTACCTTGTCTGGCACAAGAATCATTGCGGATTTTCACCTCAATTGCTACCTTGTCTTACACAAGTGTTATTGTGGATTTTTTACTTCAATTGCTACCTTGTCTTACACAAGTGTTATTGTGGATTTTTCACCTCAGTTCCTATCATGTCTGACACAAGCGTCATTGTGGATTTTTCACTTCAATTACTACCTTGTCTGACACAAGTGTCATTGTGGATTTTTCACTTCAGTTGCTACCTTTTCTGGCACGAGTGTCACTGTGGATTTTTCACCTCAATTATTACCTTATCTGGCACAGTGCCATTGTGGATTTTTCAGTCCAATTGCTACCTTGTCTGGCACAGTGTCATTGTGGATTTTTCATCTCAATTACTACCTTATCTGACACAGTGTCATTGTGGATTTTTCATCTCAATTACTACCTTATCTGACACAGTGTCATTGTGGATTTTTCATCTCAATTACTACCTTATCTGACACAGTGTCATTGTGGATTTTTCATTTCAATTACTACCTTATCTGACACAGTGTCATTGTAGATTTTTCACTTAAGTTGCTACCTTTACCTTGTCTGACACAGTGCATTTTCCATTTCAATTGCTACCTTGTCTGGCACAGTGCCATTATGGATGAAATATCCACATCTGACTGGGAATCGAATCAGGCCAGCCTGCGTGATAGGCTATTAATTAATTCATTCATTCATTATATTCCATAGATCTTACATGAGCAATGAAGGTTTAAGATGTGGAACAAGTCAAAATTTTACAGTATTACAATTACAAGTTTTAAAAAGTTTTACAATATTTTACAATTTTTCAATTTTACAATTGAGTAATTTTCTACAGTGAGGTGAGGTCCGAGGATTCGCCAAAAGATTACCCGGCATTTGCCTTTTGGTTGGGCTACCTCAGCATTTGATGCATCCGTTTTACATTCTTCACAAGGCCGGTGAGGTGAGTCCAGAATAATACGCGCTATCCCCAAAGGAATATTCGTGTCGTGGTGCTAATTTCTGCTGGAGCCTAAGTGAACCTCAGGGTCGTAGCATGGCCGGAAGGATTCGATCAGTGGAGAAATTCAATGACGCTATCGGGATTCGAACCCACAACCTTTCAGCTTGCAGCGCAACACCTTAGCCGCGAATTTATTTATTTTAGGAACAGAACGAACGTAAATTATAAATTGTTTTGTTTGTAAGAAGTTATTTTGATTTGGTAGCGTTTCAGCTATTACAGTCGTCACTCAATCTCAGAGGAGCAACGTTCCCCAAAGTGAATTTCCTGGGGGCAGAAGTCCCGTGTTGCCTTAATCACAGGATGAAGAGGCTTTACACCTGTTCTGTAGGATGTGCCCAGTAAAGAGACTCCGCAGCTGGTTGCTTCTGTCCTCTCAGTACCCGAGACGCGATGGAAGTGAACGAATTAATTACAGTTGCTGTAACTATTTGTACTAACATAATGGAATGGCAATAGCCTGCAGGCCGTCTGGTTGACTAGAAGGCAATTGCCATGTTGTTGGAAAGAACGAGAAAGAGTTTCCAGCGAAATAACACTTCAAGCAGTTCTAAAAAGAGGAAATGTTGCATCTGCAAGGGTTATCAGACTACTACAAACCACCGCCTTCTTTAAATGCGTCGTAAACGCTATTCTTTGTACTCAGCAACGCTTTATACGGATAATTAATTGGTCTTGATCAATGTAGTAATAGAATACAAACACAGAAATACACTGCGAAAATAGGAAAATACGAAACCAAAATTGGTCCATTTACCTACAAGTCCGCCAGGCCATAGCGCACCCAATAGCTTTTCATTTTATTTAATTTTAATTTCCGAAATTGGCTGCCTAAAATGACAAAGTATACTTAAGAAAATGTAATAATTTAAAATAATAAACATAGAACATAAACATGAATTTTGAGTACATACATCAAAAATGATTAATTGAAATTATATGCTATTATTATTATTATTATTATTATTATTATTATTATTATTATTAATCCAGTCTCTATCGTCATATCCCATCTCCCTCAAATCCATTTTAATATTATCTTCCCATCTACGTTTCGGCCTCCCTAAAGGTCTTTTCCCTCCGGCCTCCCAACTAACAATCTATATGCATTTCTGGATTCGCCCATACGTGCTACATGCCCTGCCCATCTCAAACGTCTGGATTTAATGTTCCTAATTATGTCAAGTGAAGAATACAATGCGTGCAGTTCTGTGTTGTGTAACTTTCTCCATTCTGCTGTAACTTCATCCCTCTTAGCCCCAAATATTTTCTTAAGTACCTTATTCTCGAACATCCTTAACCTATGTTCCTCTCTCAAAGTGAGAGTCCAAGTTTCACAACCATAAAGAACAACCGGTAATATAACTGTTTTATAGATTCTAACTTTCAGATTTTTTGACAGCAGACTGGATGATAAAAGCTTCTCAACCGAATAATAACAGGCATTTCCCATATTTATTCTGTGTTTATTTCCTCCCGAGTATCATTTATATTTGTTACTGTTGCTCCAAGATATTTGAACTTCTCCACCTCTTCAAAAGATAAATTTCCAATTTTTATATTTCCATTTAGTACAATATTCTCGTCACGAGACATAATCATATACTTTGTCTTTTCGGGATTTACTTCCAAACCTCTCTCTTTACTTGCTTCCAGTAATATTCCCGTGTTTTCCCTAATCGTTTGTGGATTTTCTCCTAACATATTCACGTCATCCGTATAGACAAGCAGCTATGTAACCCGTTAAATTCCAAGCCCTCTCTGTTATCCTGGACTTTCCTAATGGCATACTAAATACATGGAAATATAAATAATAGCAATAATAATAATAATATAATAATGATGATGATGATGATGATGATGATGATGATGATGATGATGATGATGATGATGAACGTTAGCAACAGTGGCCAACCAAACAGTCGCAACATAACTTGGCTGTTAGTTGAAATAAATAAAACTGGAAACAAGAAACAACAGGAGCAATAGCAGATATTCATAATTTAATTGCTCACAAGTTGATCAACGTTTAACATTAAATCAAAGAATTCGAGATCTTTTATGATTACACTGAATTGAGAACGGAAAATTATTACTAATTATATTATATTACTAGATTACATTTTATTTATTATTATTATTATTATTATTATTATTATTATTGAATTTATTATTATTATAATTAATAATAATAATAATAATAATATTATTATTATTATTATTATCATTATTATTATTACATTTAGTAGATATGTTATTCAGCAATTATAATTGGCAGGGATTTTGAAGAACACGAAGAAAACTTTACGTTTCGTCTGGTTTTAACGCATATTATTTTACGGTAAATGTTAACTTCAGCTGTCCAGGAATTAAACCCTAATCTCTGGCATGGAATGCCTTCTCGACCTGATCAAATGACTATCGAGCAAAAAGGAAAACACTGCACAGCTGTCTGAGCATAATCCTATATCATATAGCTATCTTTATCATTCACTATGCGTTCATTGCATAGCTTGTAATTCCCCCAGTTGATCTCTTGTCTCTGCGATGTATAGCTGTCCTCTCCATTCCTTGCTTATCTCTCTTATTCCAATTCGCTCTCTCTCTGTCTGAATATGTTTATAAATCTCTAATAACCACAATAGTGACCTGCGGGTCAACATCAAAGGAGGAGCTGAACATTGCTAACAGCGGAATAATGTTGGTAAAGTTCGTGACATTTTAAAATAGATATTGGTAACAAAATAAACACCTGAATTACGCATGCGCAATTCGATCGGAGTGGAAAAAGAGAACTGTATTGCAGAACAGCGCACATCTCTCAACCGGTTTTATTGTAACATAACCTCAACTCATTGACGTCCAAAGTGTAGTAACATCCTAAACATTCATCTAAGATAATTTTGTGTGTAAAGTGACAATTTAATAATCTTCAAGAAATAGTGGTGTGAATATTTAGTGAATCATGCAGTGGTTTGAGATTTGAATTTCAGCAAATTAAAAATTCACTTACCTATATTAAGAAGAAAGTGTTATTTTCAGTGCTGTTTTTGTTTTGCCTCGATTTGGCAGAAAGTTTTAAGAGTTTGTGAATGCTGACGAAGTGTTTAAATAATAATAAATGAATCTGTTTTCATTTATTTTTATCGTTGCTGGTGACACAATTAAAATAGGCCTATTTCTTAATTTCAACTTCGGGTTGGATCATAATGAATGTGATACTGATTTCTACATCTGTATTAAAGTTATTAGTGACTTTACACCAAAAGACAACGTAATATCCCTGTTGAGTTTCTATAAACGCAAGAGTTCTTCATATCAACTTTGGATTATTAATATTAAAGGTCAGTATATTATTTTTTGGTTTATTATCATCTAATAAGGGTTCTGGAATTTCGTTCAATACTACTTCATCATAATTATTATCATCATCAGCATAATCATAATCATCAACATCAGTATCATCATCAACATAATTATAATCATCACCATCACCATCCTTACCACCCCCATCATCGCCATCGTCAATCACCATACTCTTAGCACGAATGTTAAACCAAACATTTCTCAGAACGAAAATGAACGGTGTCTGTCATGCGTCTCGGAAGATCTGTTTAATTTTCTTTCCGGTGTAATCTGAAGTAGCTACGTAAATTATTTTTCTTTGTCGTTGGTTTTACTTTTGTGTATTAAAATCAATTAATTGTGTTTGTGTATGTTGTAGAATATTTTTTAAGTTATACTTTATTTTTATTTCTATTAGTAATGAAAACTTTGTAGCAGTAAATTGGGCTAAACTAGCGCTGAGGTAGTTCCCTTCGTACTCCGCGAATACGCCTTGTATATACGAATCTGTGACAGGTTAGAGATGGTTAATTTAGGCTTTTGTTATGCCCTGGGTAGACGATCAACTGCATCTCCACAAAAAATCCGTCATGAATTCAACGAGTTTCACCTTCGAAATCACCGGAACTACCTCAGCGCTAGTTTTAACTCAAAGTGGGTCAAAAGTCGCTATCCACTTAAACAACAATTGAGGACGGAGAACTTGAAAGCAGCTATTTAAAGGGCTTTTGAAAAAATTGGTTTTTAGCGATATGGGAACGTGGAAGGAAAACATAAAAAAGAAATACAAACCATTACGGTATATATTGACTGTTGGTCCAATTTTTATTTCTAAACTACAGTTCAACCAGCTATACCTTTCAAATGTATGCCCAAAATCAATTCATACTACACCGCTGATATTTTTTGTTGAATGTCGTAATTTTATGCTTGCCCTTTTATTTGAGAAAAACTTCACAATATCGAATTATAATACAGAATAACATCCGATTAGTTACAGATGTAAATCATGTCAAGATTATCATTTACTTGTTAGAGTATTCAGTGGCATTAAAACTTCAGAGAGGGAAACACTTTATTAATTACTAGCCGTACCCGTGCGCTCCGCTGCACCCGTTAGAAATAAATATAAAGTAATTATATAATTAAAATAGGACAGTGATCCAGGGAACATTCGTGTTTGATAGAAGGATAAATCGTTTATTATGTTACTTAATTTAAATTGAATTAAAATATTAAAATGCGATCATCTTGATCCAGAGACCACTCATTTGGTCATAAAAATTATTTTAGGAAATACAGGAAACGAATATACAGAATAGCCTATCAAGTTTTCTGTGCATAAGAAGCTATTTTAATCTTACCTGTCCTCGATTCACTCAGAAGTTACTGTGATAACATTATAGCATTATGTCCATCTAGAGAAACTACACTTTCCAATGGTGAATTAATAATTAATTATACAAATCGGTTAATTTAGCTTCCGATATTACTTCATAGAAACGGAGAAACAATATCTGTAGGCTATCTTTCATAGCTTTCGATTGTTGCTGTCCAAGGCCCCTTATAGACGAAGTCATTTGTTTTTAATTCATTACACGGCCTTAGATGGCAGTTATTTTAAAACTCATTTATCTCATTAAATATCAGTCCTATCAAAATTTTTCAAGGAATAAAACTTATCGGAAATTATTTTTAAAGAAACTATTGTTATGTAACATTTTTCACAAAAATCAATAATAAGCGAGATATTTCGATTTATTTAATTCAGGCCTCCTTATAACCCCCTTTTAAATAATGTATTTTGAATGCCATATAGCCTAAAATCTAAGTTACAACGAACTCAATTTATATTCCAATTTTCATCGAAATCCGTTCAGCCATTATCGCGTGAAAAGGTAACAAACATACAGACAGACAACAGACAAAAATGTCAAAAAAGCGATTTTCGGTTTCAGGGTGGTTAATTATATATGTTAGGACCAATTATTTTTAGAAAATCGAAAATTACCAGAAAAATTTCGGCTACAGATTTATTATTAGTATAGATTGAAGTTGTCTCCTTGGCAACCCAGGTGACCAAGAAAGACCAGAAAAATACAATAGATTAATTGTGTGTCATATTATGCTATATGCCTACTCACAGTGAAGGTAATGCTTAAATTTACAATTAAATTAATTTAATTTAAATAGAAATTCAGTAAAAATTACAAAGGGAAATTATTATTATTATTATTATTATTATTATTATTATTATTATTATTATCATTATCATTATGATCATTATCATCATCATCCAGTTAAGTGTTTTGCTAAGATTAGAACGTTTGGAATGTAATTAATAAGATTTGTGAACTTGCTTTTAATGATAACTGATTTTTTATCTCAGTGTCTCAAAAGCAGCATATCGTAATGAATTACGTTTTCCACTCATGCTCGTCTTCAATTTTGACTATTAAATTTTCGTTTTGTCAAGCATTTTGTTCACAATTATGCGATGCGGTACACATTCAAACTAAAACCAGAACAACAGCCATACTTATTACAGTAATGTCCTCCTGAGTCCTGAGAATATAGTAGCCTATACTATACCATACTTCGTTATGTTTTATTTAACGACGCTCGCAACTGCAGAGGTTATATCAACGTCGCCGGATGTGCCGGAATTTTGTCCCGCAGGAGTTCTTTTACATGCCAGTAAATCTACTGACATGAGCCTGTCGCATTTAAGCACAATGCCATCGACCTGGCCCGGGATCGAACCCGCAACTTTGGGCATAGAAGGCCAGCGCTATACCAACTTGCCAACCAGGTCGACTATAATATGCATGTGCAGAGACCCGAAGTATGGTATAATAGACCTATACCTGCATTTGTGCCATAACTGTAGCCTGAAGAATTTTTTCAGCATTTTTCCTTATTTCAATGACTTTTTTTAAAGTGTAGAAATCATATTGAACTTTAAAAATAAGACAACAATGTCTCAGAATTGGGGAGGATAACAATATAACCGTTAATCTATACTAATAATAAATCTGTAGCCGAAATTTTTCTGGTAATTTTCGATTTTCCAAAAATAATTGGTCCTAACATATATAATTAACCACCCTGAAACCGAAAATCGCTTTTTTGAAAATTTTGTTTGTATGTCTGTCTGTCTGTATGTTTGTTACCTTTTCACGCGATAATGGATGAACGCATTTTGATGAAAATTGGAATATAAATTATGTTCGTTGTAACTTAGATTTTAGGCTATATGGCATTCAAAATACATTATTTAAAAGGGTGGTTATAAGGGGGCCTGAATTAAATAAATCGAAATATATCGCTTATTATTGATTTTTGTGAAAAATGTTACATAACAAAAGTTTCTTTAAAACTAATTTGCGATAAGTTTTATTCCTTCAACAATTTTGATAGGACTGATATTTAATGAGATAAATGAGTTTTAAAATTAAAATAACTGCCATCTAAGGCCTTATAATGAAATAAAGAACAAATGACTTAGTCTATAAGGGGCCTTGGACAGCAACAATCGAAAACTTTGAAAGATAGCCTACAGAGAATGTTTCTGTGTTTGTATGAAGTAATATCGGAAGTTAAATTAACCGATTTGTATAATTAATTATTATTTCACCTTTGGAAAGTGTAGTTTCTCTAGATGGACATAATGCTATAATGTTATTACAGTAACTTCTGATATAATATAATATAATATATAATGTAATATTATATAATATAATTTAAGTTATTTGAAGGGTTCAGAACGATAGTGAGCCAAGCGCTATTTACTGAATACGTAGAAAACAAAGGTTAAAATTAAGTTATTACCATAATTGAATGGAAACCTATAACAAGTAAAATAAAGTATACACATTAAATCTAAATGATGTCAATGTCCATTAAACTATGGTTGCATGTAATAAAAATTAGAAACATGTTAAAGGAACTGTCATTGCACCAAATGAGTGCCTCTGGACCAAAATGGTCTCATTTTAATTATTTGGATGCAATTTAAATTAAGTAACATATTAAACGATTTATCCTTCTATCAAACACGAATGCTCCCTGGATCAAATGCCCTATTTTATTTATGTAATTACTTTATATTTATTTCTAACGGGTGCAGCGGAGCGCACGGGTACGGCTAGTAACAATAATAAATTATTGAACGTAGTTTGATTTTCTTGAAGTTACCTTTGAACCCCATTCGATATTGGAAGTAGCGCAGTGCTTGGAAGACTGTGCATAGGCCTGTGCATGGGGAGCGCGCCAGAAGAACGGCCAGGCTGCCCGTATTCGGACTTGAATTATGGATGTTTATGATCACGTTCTGACATGTCAGCAGATGTCGTTGAAGGTAGGCATGATAGATTTCAGCGTCAAATTGGCAAACAATTTGGAAACTTCATGGAGTTCATTGGGAAAGAACAAGAAGTAACGAAGTTACACAATTATGCAGCTCGTTAGCTGCCAGCAAAATGTTAAACATCCCACTAAAAAGTCGCACGTCCTGAATTTACGATAAAATTATAGCTAATGGATCAGAATTATATATACACAAGAATTAAGAATATAAATTATTTGAATGCCATTGGCTATAATCTTAAGCTTCACAAAGATGCGGAACTGCAATGGCATGAGTAAAATTATACATTAAAGTTAACGGAATCAATTTTAATTCATTCATTCAATATTGTATTTTTATATTTACATTGATATTGTAATATATATGAATTCTGTGCGCGTTTATCTGAACGTAAATATGAATCCAATGCAGTTTTTTATCATAATATGAGCCAAGGAACTAGATTATTAAACAAATTTTGTTCTAATATTATTTTAACCACTAATCCTCTCCAAATTAATAATCCAAATTAATAAAAAATTTGAAAATGTGTATTAGACTTGTAGTTTGGGCTTAAGGGTATTTAACACTTTTTAAACTGTAATTTATTCACTCTCAATTTTGTTTTTGTCTGTATTGGAATCCTCTCCTGAGCACGAGTCTTACTCATTCAGCAGTGGGCTAGTTTATATTATATTATATTGACTTGTATTCATTTGAAATTTACTAGCAATAAAATAAATTAATAAATAAATGTAATGTAATATATAATATGTCCCGCGCCGTGGCGTCGCGGTCTAAGGCATCCCGCATTCCTAGGCGGGATGCCTAGGACTCGCGTTACGGAATGCGCGCTGTTTCGAGTCCTCATGGGGGAAGAAATTTTCTCATGAAATTTCGGCCAGTATATGGGACCGGTGCCCACCCAGCATCGTGATGCACTTGGGGAGCTATGATAGGTAGCGAAATCCGGTTGCGTATACCAGCTATAACGGCTGGGGGGATCATCGTGCTAACCACACGATACCTCCATTCTGGTTGGATGATCGTCCACCTCTGCTTCGACATGTGGGCGTGAGGCCAGCAGCCGGCTGGTCGGTCTTGGCCCTTCACGGGCTGTAGCGCCACGGATTATTATTATTAATATATAATATAATGGAATGCAATATATAATATAATATAATATAATATAATATAATATAATATAATATAATATAATATAATATATGTGATATGATATAGGCTAATATACAAATGATATATGATATGTCATGACATGATATATATGATATATGATATGATATGATGTGATGTGATATGATATGATATATATGATATGGTATGTATGTATGTATGTATGTATGTATGTATGTATGTATGTATGTATGTATGTATGTATGTATTTATTCACACTGCAATGGGTATATACCCGGTGGCAGTGGTAACTAATTACACTCAATAATGACAGTAATAAACTTATTAATTAAAAATACACTTAATAATACCAATAATTAATACTTAATAATAACAATAATTTATAATAATAATAATAATAATAACAATAATAATAATAATAATAATAATAATAATAATAATAATAATAATAGGAATATCCTAAATAAACCTAAGTTAGAACTAAAACCCACGAGTATGATATGATATGATATGATATATGATATGATATGATATGATATAAAAGCGATTACATTTCTGCTGTAAACGATATATACCCACTTGCAATACTATTTCTCTCCCTCTCTCTACTCAGAAAATAAATACAGGTTTTATTATGCGTGAAAAAAAGCGTACAGGCACAATGAAGAGACTAGTAGGAATTGTAATTTTCCTTCTTCTTCTTCTTCTTACGAAGTCAAATGTTTGGACTTCACAAATAAGAACAGGAAATCCACGTGGTTGATACAGGACGACATCGGAAATGAAATAACAGACAAACAAGACATACTAAACAGATGAACGAAATATGTAGAAGAGTTATATGAGACAAGGAATCGTCCAGATGACATAGCTATAGAAGACGAAGCAGCCGTATCAAAAGATGAAAAAGGATTTTCTATTTTAAGCGAAGAAGTTGAGCTAGCGCTTTCGAACCAGCAGTAGACAGTTACAGTAGCGGGTCTGCTTCTTCACGTGGTCATGAGAATATACATCTACACTCTGTGTATCGTCTGATTGAGGTTCCAGCCGATATGTAGGCCTATACATATATTATCATGCAGCACGTCTCACTATCTTGACGGTATGTGTCAGAGGAAAAACAATATTGTCTGAAGTCTGATTAGTGTAATGTGTAGTTAATCGGTGATCTGTGCAACGGGGGAATGAACTGACACCCTACCCCATTACCTCCTGCCTAATTTCCTCTTAAGTGATACCATGCTGGTATCACATGTGAGGTTCAGACCTGTCTTCGGACAATTGACTAAACAACAGTAACTCTCTATTTTGAATCTTGCGTACACCACTTTTAACACCATCCTCAGAGCCTACTAGATCTCGGCGTCATCTCGAAATTCTCTGCCTGTTATGTGGGTGTGTTTGATTGTTGAAAGGTGTTGAAGAGTGGAGTCAAATAATGTGTGTGTACTGAAATTGATCTGTGTGTTGAGAATTTGATTGGAGTGTGTTTTAGTGCGTTTGTATATTTCATATTTTTCTAGTGTGCTGAGTTTTTTGTTCTTGGGTTGTATGTGTAGGATTTTCTGTAACACAAATGCGGACATGGAGTTTTTTTTGTTCTTGGGTTGTATGTGTAGGATTTTCTATAACATAAATGCGGACATGGAGTTTTTGGTTCTTGGGTTGTATGTAGGATTTTCTATAACACAAATGCGGACATGGAGTTTTTGGTTCTTGGGTTGTATGTATAGGATTTTCTATAACACAAATGCGGACATGGAGTTTTTGGTTCTTGGGTTGTATGTGTAGGATTTTCTATAACATAAATGTGGACGTGGAGTTTTTGTTCTTGTTGTATGTGTAGGATTTCCAATAACATAAATGCGGACATGGAAATCCTACACATACAACCCAAGAACCAAAACTCAACACACTAGAACAATACGAAATATACAAACACACTAAAACACACCCTGATCAAATTCTCAACACACAGATCAATTTCAATACACACACTTTATTTGACTCCTCACTTCAACACCTTTCAACAATCAAACACATCCACATAACAGGCAGAGAAGTTCGAGATGACGCCGAGATCTAGTAGGCTCTGAGGATGGTGCGTGAAGCACTGAAACAGCTGTAAGCCGCACAAATCTTACATAATTAACACAAGTAAGTCCGCTAGTTAATCAATTAATTAGTAAACTCTCTATATAAGAAAGATAGATCTTCAACCATTTATCTGGAATCGAAGCCATTTTTGCTGGATTTATGACTGAATCAGGTCTACAATACAGATACTTGTGGTTTTCCTTCTTTTTAGTCTCTCTCGTGATCTGCAGTTTATTGGTGTGCCACAGGATGTCTTCAGAAAATTGGAGTGCTCTTAGGTTCAGACGATCGTGGAGCAATGAAGGACGGACTCACATTCTCACTGAGCGTGTAATAAAAGCAGACTTTTCGGCACTCAGATCACGTGACCTAGACCTTGACCTGAATTAAAACGTAACGTAATACACTTTTGCCGTGGCGGCGTTCCCGAGGACAGGACGTGGCGAATCGTCGGCAACGATTTCTGTAACTCAAATTGAAGACCCTTCGTTCTCCGTAGTAATTACCCTGTCTGGGCCTGACCGTAGCACAGTTCAAAGGTGTCGTGCAGCGGGAACGGCGTAACAGCATTCGAGGCATGTGAAGATTGCTCTGCGTTGAATCAAAAATCGTAACTATATGTCATTCCTGGTGTACACTTTGAAGAGCACACCGCTTAACAAAAAAGCAATATATGTTACAAGAGCGGTATGTTGATGTTTTCATGTTCGAGGAAAAGATTGAAAAAGCGAAAAGTAGTTGAGCTTTTTTTAATTTCCGAGAACATGAAAACAAACATACCGCTCGTGTATCGTACGTTATTTTGTGCCAAGATCGTTTATTACATACCTGAAAGAGGAATTTCTAATTAGTTGCAATGAAATCTCCATCTTGGTTTCTGTTCAATGACGGCAACTTTTAAAAACTAAAATATCTATCTTCAACATTGTTGCTATAAAATGTTTTCTGTGTTTACTATACTCCAGCAGGCCGTGATATACGTCTGTCTTTTTTTTTCTCCCAGTCTATAAATGCGAACTTAAAACAAACGGTAAGGTTATGCAATGATTTATTTTTCATTTTAATATTTTAACAATATTATTTATATAACATATTGCAGTAATAACATCGGCATCTGGAATCTTGTTGATTGTTCACGGCTTCCTTAATGTTACTTGCATTACAAATGCAGTAACTTTTGTGGTGTTGTAGAGTTTACTTAATTTTTGCAAATATTTAAAACAGTAATTAACAGTACAATTTAGGTGAAATTGCAGTGGTAAGTTTTCAATTTATAATTATTACTATGTTAAACGTCTCTAAAAATAATATGTTAAATGCCTAAAGCAGTAAAATGAATATGGCGCTTAAGCGGTAAGAAGAGGGAAATTGTTGTGTTACGTTGGGAATACTGAATGTGGTATTTCACACTTACCGCGTATTGGTTCTGTGCAGAAAGCAAGCAAATACGCACGATCTCGCACAAAAAGTAAAATACAAATGCCAGGTACAATTATAAATAAATAATAGTACATTATGCAACGAGCCTTAATGGTAGTAATTAAGATGCGAGTATGTTTATGAAAAGATCGCAAGCGAGTTTCATAATTTTCATACGAGCGTCTTAATTACCATTATAGGCAAATTTCATACGACTTTTTATGCTCGACCATATTTCTAATTTCAAATTATTCATAAGTATTCATGTTATTCTTATCTGACTAGGGAGTGGAACTGACCTTGTGCAATATCTCGTAAATTGTTGAGATGTGCGCAGACGCGAAACTATTGATTTTTTCCTAGAAACAAATGTCATTGACCTTGATATAATCTATAGAGTAAAATAAAGATTAATCTTGATATAATCTTGAAATTGATTTAGACATTCAAAAACGAGATGACAAATTGAATTTATTTGAATATTATTTACAATTAGCGCTAATTATTATAGTAACAGAACTGACTTTATTTCAAGTATAGGTGATTTATTCATTTATTGTTGTCTTTCGATTGCATATCCGAGAATAATCGATACTTTCGCTTTCATATTGCTACAATGGTGTTTTCTGATTGGTGGAACACCTGAACTTTAATGAAGAGGTGTACTTTAATGAGGTCCATTAAAGGGCTGTTACCAGGTGTATAATTACTACATTTCGGCATGGTCGAGCATAAAAAAGAATACAATATATAAAAGTAAAGTAACTGAAAGTAAATCAAGAAATAAGTTAAACAAATAAAAATTAAGAGATAAAAAATAAATATGTGCGTGAAAAAGAAAATAAAGCAGTGAAATATATTAATGGAAACATGGATAAATTAACAAATAAAATATCCAAATCAGTTGCCCAAAGCCGAACAACCGTCCATGTGCCTCAGCAGAGGTGAATGATGATTGAACCGGTACGAGAGTAACGTGTGGTTAGCACAGTAATCCCCCGCCATCCTCTTGGAAAACCGGACTTTGCTACGCACTGTAGCTCTGCAATTTCATC
>JAJSOF020000027.1:110693696-110736196 GCA_025594305.2 Periplaneta americana | reverse complement strand
CCTTTTCACAAATAGTTTTAAAACCTATCCATCAAATAGACATTAAAAGGGCTTAGTGATGGTCTTTATTGTCCATGAAAAGTATTTTTATTTATTTATAATTCTAACCTGCATCAGCAATGCGCCCAAATTTGGCCACATTACACCCTCGTTCAAATCTTTATCCTTGCTGCAACTTAGTAATCGTAGAACACTTCATTCCCTGTCTCTTCTGTTTCGAGTTCTCCACACTTCTACTCCAAATTATCTTCGTTCCCGGTTTAACTACTTATCCTCCAATCACAATCTAAACATCAGGTCACAGGAGAGCCAAATCCTAGCAATTCCTGCCCATAGAACATCCCACTATTCATCCTCTTTTACTGTCTCAGTCCCCTGTGAATGGAATTCTCTACCTCGGAAGATAAGGGGCTGCCAGACAATAACCACTTTCAAGAAAAGGCTAAACAATTTCTTACGGGCGCAGTCAAATTGAAGTTATAATTGTGATCGAGTTTAATAATTTAATTTAATTTAGGTATGACTATCATTACTGTTACTGTTATTATTATTATTATTATTATTATTATTATTATTATTATATTACATAATTATTTTATTGGTGTTGTGAAAATGAAAAGAATTGTCATTGTATTATATTAATTATGTATTATATTGCCTTGTATTGTAGTATTGTATTGCTTTGAATTGTATTGTATTGTATTAATTATGTTATATTCATAGCATTGTAGTAATTTTTTATCATACTGGTTGAGTGGAAGAGAAGGCCGAATGGCCTTAACTCTGCCAGTTAAAATAAACCATTATTATTATTATTATTATTATTATTATTATTAATATTAATCGATGTAACCGTTATGGAATAAATGGCTAAATTGGCAAGGCGATATAACATTGAAGTGCGGGACTTTGTGAAGTGTTGAACAGACATGTTTGTTTAATTTCGAGCACATATGCCCATCTTTCTTTAACACTCGTTACTCCCGCATTACTATTATATGTAATGCTTACATAGAACGCTCACACGGAGAGCTGAGCCTGATATTTATAAAGGGTTTTGAATGTACCAATTATTGGCAAGTCGAATCGAAGCATGAAGCACTGATAGGAGGTGGGGAGGCTGTGATTACGAGGATCAGTTAGCGTCACTTGTTCTGCATAATGATCGTGTTCATTCATTCATTCATTCATTTATTTTATTCCATAGATCTTACATGAGCAATGAAGCTTTAAGATGTGGAACATGTCAACATTTTACAATATTACAATTACAATTTTTACAAATTTTTATAGTTTTACAATTTAGTAATTTTCTACAATTTTTACAATTTTGTACAATTTTTTACATTTTTTTACATTTTTTACATTTTTTACATTTTGGCGAGATGTAGTGAGATGAGATGAGGTCCGAGGATTCGCCAAAATATTACCCGGCATTTGCCTTTTCGGTGGGGGAAACCTCGGAAAACCCAACCAGGTAATCAAATCAAAGGGTTGATGTCAAGGACTCGCCATAGACCATCCGGCTTCAGTCCCACGGCTGGGAAAACCTCCGAAGAAACCAAAGTCCAAAGGGGAGTCCAACCCAAGCCCGAACGCAGCTCCGGATCAGCAGCCCAGCGAGTCTGTCGACTGACCAACATCGATGGCTCTACTAAAAGTATACAATACATAGCCAATCAGATTATTAAATTTACAAACGCAAACGATCATTCATAAGTTGAGCTATATTATAATACAAAACAATTTAATTAAATTTAAGGCATAAACAATTCAACCAGTTGTGATATACAGAAATTGATAATACATATCATGCAAACTACTTCAAATTACAAACAAACAATTTATCAGTAGAGCTATATAGATTACTATTCAATTTAAAGCATATACAATTCATCGGCCAAATTTATACAAATATATACAATACAAAGTAGCATACTTTCATTAAGCTATACAAATTTGTGCAATTAATATCAAGTAGATTAATTCAATTTATAATCATAAACAATTCATCAGTTGAGCTATACATATTACCATTCAATTTACAGTAGGTCTAGGCTATATACAATTCATCAGTAGAGCTACACAGACTAGTAATCATTTTAAGAACATATACAATTCATCAGCCAAACTATACAAACATATACAATCAAATTAGTTCAATTTACAAACTTATTTTCGTTAAGCTATACAATTCATATGAAGTAGATTAATTCAATTTATAAGCTTAAACAATTCATCAGTTGACCTATACAGTATACTATTCAATTTACAGTACATACAATTCATCAGTTATGCTAAACAAAAATACAATACATAGTAAACAGATTAAGTCAATATAAAAACATATTTTAGTTGAGCTATATAAAATTGTACATGTCATTTAAGTAGAATAATTCAATTCACAAGCATAAACAATTCATCAATTGTGTAGAAGGTATGAGTATGTAGAAATTTGGTTAATTCTTTTCTGAACCTTTTCTCGTTGTTCTTCAAATCTTTAAGATAATTAGGCAGTGCATTGAAGACTGTTATACATGAATAGCGAACTCCTTTTTAAAACAGCTTAGACTAACAGAGGGTAGATGAAGATCTGATTTATGTCTTGTATTAAAATGATGAATGTCTTGATTAGTACTGAATTTATCTTGGTTCTTAATATACAGCATCATTACGGAAAGAATGTATTCACAAGGTAAAGTCAAGATTTCTAAGTTTCGGAAAATATTTTTACATGAGGTCCTTTTATGCACACCGGCCATTATTCTTATAGCTTTCTTTTGTAAAACAAAAACGTGTTTAGCTTCAGACGAGTTACCCCAGAATATTAAGCCATATTTCATTACAGAGTGAAAATATGCAAAGTATGACATTTTGAGTAAGTTTATATCACCAATAGTAGATAAGGATCTTAATGCATAACAGGCAGAGCTCAATTTACGAGTAATACATTCTATATGCGTTTTCCAGTTCAAGTGATTATCCAATTCTAAACCAAGAAACTTTGTGCTTATAGATTCTTTGAGATGAGTTCCATTTAATCGAATACTGTAGGAAACCTGAGCACTATTGTGTGTACTAAATTTGACTGCACTGGTTTTATCAACATTAAGTGCTAGTTTATTTGCATGGAACCATTCATTCATTAGATTCAGCACTGTATTAGAAGTGTTTATAAAATGATCGTATTGTTTGCTTGAAATAATTACACTTGTATCATCTGCAAATAAAATTACATGGGATGAATTGTTTATGGTCAAGGCTAAATCATTAATATAAACTAGAAACAACAATGGACCTAAAATTGACCCCTGCGGAACACCATGTTTAATATTTTTAAATTCTGAATAAGTAACTTTATGACTATTTGGTACATTTATTTCTACTTTTTGTTTTCTATTTGATAAGTACGATGTAAACCAACCCAACATCTCATCTTTAATGCCATAAAACTTCAATTTTTTACTAATATACTATGGTCTACACAATCAAATGCTTTAGCCAAGTCACAAAAAATCCCACCTACATGTAGTTTCGAATTTAATGAATTTAGTATTTCATCCACCAAACTAAAAGCAGCATTCTCTGTCGATTTTTGTTTTCTAAATCCAAACTGTTCTAAAACTAATATATTGTTGGACTCCAGGTAATGATATAATCTATTATACATAACTTTCTCAAACACTTTTGAAAATGTTGTTAATAATGATATGGGTCTGTAATTAGCAATAGTACATTTATCTCCCTTTTTGTATATTGGTTTTACTATTGAATATTTGAGTCTTTCTGGAAAAATACCACATTGCATTGACAAATTGCATAGATAGCTTAACGGAGGGGATAATATTTCAGAACAAGCTTTCAGAACTTTACTTGGAATTTCATCATATCCAGAGGAATATTTTGTTTTTAGTTGTTTTATCACATGCATGATTTCTGCTGCGGTAGTGGGAATAAATTTGAGACCTAAAAACTCAGTGTTAAATGCATCAGTTAGGTAACCAAGTGCAGCATCTTCTGCACAATCTTGAATGTTTAAGTTCTGAATAATATTTATATAGAAGTCGTTAAAATGATTTGCAATTGATTTTAGGTTATCTATTTTACTATCATTGATTTTAATGCAAGTAAGTAAGTGTAGAGCTGAAATCTTTATCAAGGCAAGGAACTCAGACATACACGAATAAAACGCGTAGAAGTCATCACATATAATATTAGCTTTCATTCACGAAGCGCGAGACGACGAATGTGAAGAGAGCTTAAAATGCAACTTACTTTGAAAACATGGATGGCGTGTTTACGCACCTCATTAGAGGAAATTAATGATCATTTGAAAAAGGTCTCAAAATACGAAACTTCACTCCCTACAAAGAGATGAAAAAATTGACAGGGAATTTAAGGACATACCAAAGATTGCGTGAAACTTCTGTACCTCAATTAAAGTAATAAATATCTACAATGTGTAGGCTACTATCTTTAGCACTACAGTACATTTTATTTGATATTGAGGCATATACTTACTTACTGGCTTTTAAGGAACCCCGAGGTTCATTGCCGCCCTCACATAAGCCCGCCATAGGTCCCTATCCTGAGCAAGATCAATCCAGTCTCTATAATCATATCCCACCTCCCTCAAATCCATTTTAATATTATCTTCCCATCTACGTCTCGGCCTCCCTAGAGGTCTTTTTCCCTCCGGCGTCCCAACTAACACTCTATATACATTTCTGGATTCGCCCATACGTGCTATATGCCCTGCCCATCTCAAACGTCTGGTTTTAATGTTCCTAATCATGTCAAGTGACGAATACAATGCGTGCAGTTCTGTGTTGTGTAACTTTCTCCATTCTCCTGTAACTTCATCCCTCTTAGCCCCAAATATTTTCCTAAGCACCTTATTCTCAAACACCCTTAACCTATGTTCCTCTCTCAAAGTGAGAGTCCAAGTTTCACAACCATACAGAACAACCGGTAATATAACTGTTTTATAAATTCTAACTTTCAGATTTTTTGACAGCAGACTGGATGATAAATGCTTCTCAACCGAATAATAACAGGCATTTCCCATATTTATTCTGCATTTAATTTCCTCCCGAGTACCATTTATATTTGTTACTGTTGCTCCAAGATAGTTCAGCTTCTCCACCTCTTCAAAAGATAAATTTCCAATATTTATATTTCCATTCCGTACAATATTCTCGTCACGAGACATAATCATATACTTTGTTACTGATGTATATACGTAACCCATATATAGCATCGAATATTTCCACGGCTATTCTGCACGCGTCCGTTTGGCTTCTCTATCGAAGCAGTATTTGCTTACTTTACCCTTTTAATAACGTAAAAATCCCATTAGACTCGTCCATGTAGCTTATACACAGGTATAATTCACCCCTGTGTAATAATGGACTCGTCCAGGCAGTTGCGCTTATCAAACCCGATCTTAAACTCGTGGCACCAACATGCGTGAGCTTCTTTCTGAGACTTCGGAGTGGGGGGGTTCTGTGTGAACGGGAGACTGCTTACTCATAGAGCGTACTGTTCGAACACCCCTCACCCCAGGATGAGTCTTGGGCGAGTCCATGCAAGTGGATGCCAATTCGTCGTTCGCGCAGGTACCACGAGTTTGCGATCGGCCCTAACATAAAGAAATCCTGTGAATGCAAGCGACCTCGAATGACGTCAGTGTTTACTGCAATACAGCACACCATGGATTATAAAACAAGTGACAATAGTCTTCTGTTTCCATGGTACCACGAATGACGTCAGAGATTATAGTAAGCTTTCATGTCATAACGTTGCAATTTTTCTTTCCTTAAACAGATGTTTCACGTCAAAATAATTGCTCTCATTCATTTATCTTTGATATGATCAGAACTTTCCTTGCAAATTTTTTGCTGGTTTCATGATTGGTAGTGATTTCAGGCTATGTTTATGCTTTCTTTTGCTACTGTTTTCAAGCAATGTGTGTTGTGGTTTCCTGACTGATACTATTTCAGCCATTGTTTGTGGTGTGGTGGTTACGTTATTTAAACAGTTTTGAGATAATGCTTCTGTTAGCCATTTATTGCCACTCTTTTTCTGTTGATCTTGTTTCCGGAAATGTCTTTTTTTCTCGTTGTCTGTTTTTAGGAACCATTTGTCGTTGTTTCTGATTGTCCTGTTTTTTTTTCCCCCTCGGAAATACCAATACTAATTTCCTCGTTGCCATTTTCAATCAAGCCTGTTGGTTCCCTGATTCACACATTGTTCAGCGATGTTATAATACAATGATGATTTTCTGATTGACAAGTTCCTGCGAAACATCAGTGGTGGTTTCCTGATTAATAGGACTGCTACAAAATATTTTTCCCCGCGATGCTGCGAATCGTGGTATGTGATATTTCTCTCCTATTAAGTTATGTCCGTTTTCGTCTTTTTCCCCCCGCCAAAAGTCTCTAAGTTCTTCTGTCGAAACGGTGAAAACAGAGTGAGACGAGTGACCAACAGGCTTGGAGCTCACAGAAATTCTTCCTCGCAGTCCCAATTTCCCTTGCAAGGTCGCACGATCCGTACACCTTTCATTTGCTTCGTCTCCCATTTCCTCCTCTTTCATTCTGACTGGCAGTCGAATTCCAACAACTGTCTCGACTTAAAGTATTGTTCTATTTCTATTCCATTGTTTCTGCATCGTTAAAATGTTATGTTTTATTTAACGACGCTTGCAACTGCCGAGGTTGTATCAGCGTCGCCGGTGTGCCGGAATTTTGTCCCGCAGGAGTTCTTTTACGTGCCAGTAAATCTACTGACATGAGCCTGTCGCATTTAAGCACATTTAAATGCCATCGATCTGGCCCGGGATCGAACCCGCAACCTCGGGCACAGAAGGCTAGCGCTATACCAAGTGCACCAACCAGGCCGACTTGTGCATCGTACTTTTGTGTTATTAAGTGAACAATTTTACTTATCAAAAACCTTCATCACCATATCGTCACCACCACCACCACCACCACCACCTAGTATTGTTACTATTATCATTACTTCCTTCGAATAGTAGGTTAGGATGTTTGCTCCTGTGACCAATTTTAGAATTCTTTTTAAAGTAAAGTACCTGTTGATAAGTTCTCTTCACTGGAAAACAACTGTTAGGCATTTGTTTTACATATCTAAAATGAAACAGGATGTAAGTAATCGAACAATCTCCCTTTGGCGATGTGCCGTTACATGAGTCAGCTACAACTGATCGTTACAAACTGCCGATCAAAAATTGAATTGCTTGTACGGTAGTTTGTAAAAGAGATCAGAAACACATCTTTTCTTTTAAAAGAATCAGTTTAAAATTAGTTTTATTGTGATTTGAGTGTTATAATTTCAGTAATCTAAAAATTATTGTCTAAAATAATTTTTACGTTTTGTGTTCTAAGAAATCAAGTTACATATGGTAGTTCCAATTAATGTTTCTGACGCCCAGATGTACCTCTTAGCTAAAAAGATAAGACCTGTTAAGTTGTATATCCCCATCAGATCGTCGATATCATCTCGACGCCGTATACCAGTCCAATCGGCAATAAGACACATATTTTGTTAAACTCACGAACCCAATAAGAGAAGGTACAGTTTATTTTATGATCTCTTTACTCCGTACTTGCGAGCAACCCGTCCAAAAGTGGCGTTCCATGTACTATCTTGATTTTCCGGACTACGCTGTCCCTATAAGTAAGAAACGCATTCCCTTCCTTATTTCCTGCACTTAAATCGTAAAGGATGCCACTGAGCCATCACGAGGGCTGTGGGCACCGTTACGCCGACAACTAATAATAATAATAATAATAATAATAATAATAATAATAATAATAATAATAATGTGTTATTTTCGCTGGCAGAGTTAAGGCCATAAGGCCTTCTCTCCACTCAACCAGCCTTAATCAATACAATACATATTTAAATTACAAATATTTACACTACACTTGAAAGGTTCTCCAGCTATATTCCTCAGTTAAGTTTTAAGGACTAGTAGACTACATATTTATTTAAATTCAGATAAACCTGTAAAGTAAAGTAGTAACTTAATTTATGAGCTAATTTAATTCAATCAATTATAATTAATTTAAGATTTGAGATAGCTAGTAAAATGATGGAAATTAATTTAATAGAAGCTTACTAGAACTATGTTACAGGGAGAAAAAAAAAAAAAAATATATATATATATATATAGGCCTAAATTTAAAATATATTTCTATAATGAGAAAATTAATGTAATTGCCATTAGAGATTTTGTAAATCTATTTAGAGAAATTAATGATAATAGTAAGAATGGACAGATGTTAGTTTCATTATAAGTAACAAATATTAATCAGCAATTAATCTGTTAGGTAAGAATTTACGTAATTTTGACCTAAATGAAGTTATTGTCCAACAACCCCTTACATCACTCGGAAGCGAGTTCCAATTTCTAGCAACTGAAACTGTATAAGATGAAGAATATAAAAATGTCTTGTGGTAGGGTATAATGAGTAAATTGTTATGATGAGATCTTGTACTTAGCTGATGATATGCAGATAAATTTTGAAAACGAGAAGCCAAATAGATTGGACTTACTGTCTCGGACGGGACAATTTTTTCTCGAACCATCTGATACCGGACAAGACTGTTTTGGTTTGCCTAGCATTGTTTCGCACGCTCTCGAATAGAATCTCGCCACAACGTAGATACAGTCTTAGAAAAACGTTTTGTCTTACACATACTTATAAGTCGCAGAAAGGGGCCAGTGCGCATGACAGACACAAGTTACAACGAAACAAAACTAATTTTATTACCTCAACTAGTCCTCTTGTGAACCAGATCGCTCGTACTCTGATCATGCGCAGTGCCTCTTTTCTGGGACTTATAAATACAGTGCTTTTCGCTGTCGAATCGCCTGTTGCACGGCGACCGGCGATAGCAACCGATGTTATCGCCTGCAGCCAATTCAGTACAAATATACAATGTATAGTAGTGGCAAAAAAACCGGACCGACCGAGCACGATAGACTGGTAACTAAGATTTTCGTGGTTCGAATCCTGCCTGGGAAGGATTTTTTTTTTTTGTTCCTTATTAAAATATATTCCCAGTACTTTTCGATTGCTGGTAAAATTCATGTTCTGGGAATAATAAGTTAATTAAGTAGTAAAATATCGCTGCAATCGAAAAGTATTGGGAATAAATTTGAATAAGGAACAAAAAAAAAAAGTTTCTTTCCCAAGCAGGATTCGAACCACTCGGAAATTAGTTCTTCTGCGTTCAGCTAATTTTTTAGTTTTTCTAAAGAAAAATTTCTGGTTTTTTTATTTTTATTCTGAGAGTATCAAAATAAAAGGAGTTAATTTGCTCTATTCCATTAACCGTGTGGATCAATCCGTTTTCTAACTTTTTTGTCCATTTATGAATATTTTCTGCTATTATTTTTAACCCTTTTCGACCAGAAAGGTTTAGCTACCAGTCTATCGTGCTCTGAGTGAAGAAGGCTCTGAAATCAGCTACAAGGATCGGTCCGGTTTTTTTACCACTACTGTACAATGAAAATGACCATGTACAATTCAGTAAAATTACAAAGAAAAATAATCACGTATCTTATAACATGAAATGTTAGAAATATTGTCATCCTTCATCCATATATTTCTGGCATCTTTTTTAGGAAATGTGCATTTATACGTATTAATTCATCTTCCGAAATAGAGTCAATTTCACGCCTGATATTTGCTTTCAATTCTTCTAATGTGTGGGGGTTCGTTGCATACACTTTATTTTTCAAGTGCCCCCATAGATAAAAGTCGCGATCGTGGCGGCCATAATTCTTTACTGATGATCCTACCTTCAAAAATTTCCTGAACTAAATTTAACGTCTTGTCAGCTATATGCGCCGTGGCTGAGGCTTCTTGGAAATACCTGATCGGCATTCAATGTCAGTTAACTGTTCGAAGATTGGTATGAGTATGTTATCCCTGTATCTCTTTGCTTTAATGGTAGTTTCAGAAAATATAGGCCTTATAACCCTATATGCATTTACTGCGCACCAAACCCTGATCTTCTCATCATGTAAGGGAGTTTCGTGTATAAAATTGGGTTCATCTGCGCTCCAGTACCTGTCATTCTGAATGGACACATACCCATGTAGATGGAACCATGCTTCGTCAGAAAAGAAAATTAAGCGTGGGTCAATTACTCCATCATGAACGTTTTGCAAAATCCAGTTACAAAAATTTAACCTTTTCCATGATCACATGGCAACAATTCATGAACAACAGTGAGCTTACATGGTTTTAATTTTAAGATTTTGGTAGTCGCCATGTTCTTCACCTGACTTAATTAGGAACATTAAATCTAGACGTTTGAGATGGGCAGGGCATGTAGCACGTATGGGCGAATCCAGAAATGCATATAGAGTGTTAGTTGGGAGGCCGGAGGAAAAAGACCTTTGGGGAGGTCGAGACGTAGGTGGGAAGATAATATTAAAATGGATTTGAGGGAGGTGGGATATGATGGTAGAGACTGGATTAATCTTGCTCAGGATAGGGACCAATGGCGGGCTTATGTGAGGGCGGCAATGAACCTCCGGGTTCCTTAAAAGCCAGTAAGTAAGTAAGGTAGTCGCCACGCTGAGGTCATCGGAATTTCAGTTTCCTGTGGAAGTCGTCGGAGGGATTTCTGTGGAGTATGTTCTAATCTTTCTCTCACTTCGTCTAGTTTCTTCTCAGTAAGCACACGTTTATTTATCCTTCGCTTCTTATCAAGAATAGATCCCGTTTCTCTAAATTTAGTGGCAAGTTTTCGCACAGTATCTCTATTTGGGGCAGGCACACTTGGAAATTAAGTTAAAATCGCCTTAAAACTTCCCTGGAAGAATTTGTTAACACATACGAATCATACATAAAAATTATTTGTTGTAATGTGTAAGTAGGTATGTAGAGGCATTATGTAAACTATAGCACAGCACTAATACAGAAATCAAATTTAATATCAAGCACAATAACACTTGTAGCACTAATACAGAAATAACATTTCATACGAAGCACTTCAAAGCACGACCCAGCTGAAACAAAACCGCTGTGAGACTGAGAGCGTATTCCGAATCTCACCGGTGGGCAATCTGATGGCATCACGGTGTTCCGAATTTCACCGATGGAGTCATTGATGCTCCACCGGTGTCGCACCGGTGCCATCAGCTTGCAGAGGTGGTGGCAGTCTCCATCAGCCGCCATCAGTGAATCTGATTGGTTCTTGTATAGGGCGGGAATTAGCAGACGAATAACATCGTGCACTGTTGTGTCATGGCGGTGTGTTCTGCTGTATTGTTTGTAATGAGCACAACGTAAAAACAATATGTTAATGGCTTATGAGCGAACATGTCAACGGACCAGTTATTACTACCGGTTCAAGAAATAAATTGTTTATGCTCTCTTTTCTTTGAACGAGATGGCAGTACGGAAATTTAGCAAAAATTTGCTAGCGTAGCACAGACAACAACTTATACAATCGCCATTACAGCCATCAATCCTTCCAGCAATTTTGTTCCTAATTCGCTGCAGCGTGACGTCATTGTTATCCACCGGTTCGGTGAGATTCGGAATACGCTGTGACTGAATGGCTCCCGAGCTTCTACTAAGGGAAGGGGATTCAAGTCGGCCGCAATGCCGGGAGTTTGGTTGTCAACGGTTGCGACAAAACTGTTTTCTGAGACTGCACGTAGGTGGTTTTCAAATACTTTATTGCCAGAACATAGATACATATTGATTGCACTGCTACTCTAAATTTTATTGTGACACAATGCCAACCGACTACGAATGATTATTATTTTATACTAGCCGTACCCGTGCGCTCCGCTGCACCCTTTAGAAATAAATATAAAGTAATTACATAATTAAAATAGGACGTTTGATCCAGGGAACATTCGTGTTTGATAGAAGGATAAATCGTTTAATATGTTACTTAATTTAAATTGTATTAAAAATTAAAATGCGATCATTTTGATCCAGAGACCACTCATTTGGTCATAAAAATTAGTTTAGGAAATACAGGAAACGAATATACAGAATAGCCTATCAAGTTTTCTGTGCATAAGAAGCTATTTCAATCCTACCTGTCCTCGATTCACTCGGAAGTTACTGTGATAACATTATAGCATTATGTCCATCTAGAGAAACTACACTTTCCAATGGTGAATTAATAATTAATTATACAAATCGGTTAATTTAGCTTCTGATATTACTTCATAGAAACGCAGAAACATTATCTGTAGGCTATCTTTCATAGCTTTCGATTGTTGCTGTCCAAGGCCCCTTATAGACGAAGTCATTTGTTTTTTAATTCATTACACGGCCTTAAGATGGCAGTTATTTTAATTTTAAAACTCATTTATCTTATTAAATATCAGTCCTATCAAAATTGTTCAAGAAATAAAACTTATCGGAAATTATTTTTAAAGAAACTTTTGTTATGTAACATTTTTCACAAAAATCAATAATAAGCGAGATATTTCGATTTATTTAATTCGGGCCCCCTTATAACGCCCCTTTTAAATAATGTATTTTGAATGCCATATATCCTAAAATCTAACTTAAAACGAACTTAATTTATATTCCAATTTTCATCGAAATCCGTTCAGCCATTATCGCGTGAAAACGTAACAAACATACAGACAGACTGACAGACAGACATACAAACAGAAATTTCAAAAAAGCGATTTTCGGTTTCAGGGTGGTTAATTATATATGTTAGGACCAATTATTTTTGGAAAATCGAAAATTACCAGAACAATTTCGGCTACAGATTTATTATTAGTATAGATGCTTAGAAGAAGGAACTCATATAAATAGAAGTTGTTCGATTCTCCTCTGAATCAAAAAGTTGATGTACTCGGTTTTATTAATGCACTAACATCTTTAGAAAATTCTCCCCACTCACTGTTTATCTGTTAGGTCCTTCTTACGCTGTTTTTTTAAGTAGGGGCCTTGCATGTAGACAAAAAATAAGTCTATCTGCGTCTACATCCATTTTAAATTCAATTGGGTAATACTAGTAAATAGTACAATGTAAGAATCATGTGTGTAGTCGTGCCAGGGCGCCCGGTACTTTTTTCTGATGCTTGGACAAGAAAAAACTCTATAATGGTTCATAAAAAAATTGAAACTGGAACGGATCAGCCAATGGTCCAAATCCATGTAGACCAATAGTGGTATACCAATGTTGATGATTATGATTATAACAATTTCAAAACAATGCAATCGTTTTAAGTCGCATAATATGCCGACCATAGGTGTGAAATTATAGCAGAGGAAGACAAGAAAACTTTCTGCGGCATCGTATTATTTGTTCATCATAAATTCCACTCACAAGGATTTCTACCGAAAAATCTAGCCGTTTAAAACGCTGGGTCCAGCTGCGCAGTAACTGCTAATAGGTTTTACTATGTGGACGTAAATCTTTGTCGGGGTAATTTGTTTGAATTTATGATAGGACAAGAACGAATCTGGTTACACAATACTTTTAACTGTTGCAGTGAAGTCTTCCGCGCATGTTTGTTATTCTCGATGCTCATTTCTTCGCGAGGCTTCATAGATAAATCACGCCGCCCTCAACTAACGCGCTCTTGTGCTTCATTTCTACGTCACTCAATATGTGGTCCGCGATTTGCTGTTTGTCATTGGAAAGAAACGTTTTGTAGCGCTAGTGATGGCCACCGACAATTACTTTCCATTAAAATAAATTACTAAATTCGTAAAAAAAAAACTATATTTTAAGTATCTTTTAATTAGAATTTGCGCAAGGTGGACTTTGAGTCACCCAAAAATTTTAATCTCTCTTCCTCCCTTTGTTGAAAAAAAATTCTTGAATTGCTGAACAAAAACGAAAGTATATTTCCATAAATTTCTATATCTCGTTGATACTTTAATATTGAGATTCTGTTTTTCATAAAATAGTTGAATGTGCAAAACAACTTTAAGTTTTGAGCCAGCCCAACCCAAGATATTTTCTTACCACCCCAAATGTGATAAGCAGTTTGTTGTTTGTAATTGGAAAGAAACGTTTTTGGCACAATTCGTATCCACTGACAACTGTATATTCCATAGAAATAAATTCCTGAAAAGACTACATTTTGAATATGCCTTAACTACAATTGACGGTTTTAAAAATTGCGAAGGTTGGGCTTTTTACCCACCCAAATACTTAATTTGTATTCCTCTTATTGTGAAAATAAAAATGTTCGTGAAATTTCTAAAAAAAAAAAAAAAAAAAAAAAAAAAAACAGGAGGTATAAAAATTCATAAATTTGTATACCTTATTCATAGTAAGATTGTATTTTTCATAAAATAATTTAAGGCGCAAGACAGCTTCAACTTTTGAGGCCGCTCGTCGAAAGGAAACGTTCTATACCATAAGTGGTATCCATGAAAAGATTTGACAGAGTTGATCGAAAGATACTTTTACAAATTTTAGATGATGATAACTCTCCAAATCAAATTATATCTGCGATATATGACGTATACAAAAATAATATAATATCAATAAACTTTCGAATAAATAGCTATATGAAATACGAAAAACCTTAAATTCCATAAAAGTAACAGCCTCCTACAGTGGGTAGGGTGAGCTGATAGTCTACTACAATTGGGGAGCCAGTCCAAGAGAGCCTACACTTACTTACTACTTACTTACTTACTTACTTACTGGCTTTTAAGGAACCCGGAGGTTCATTGCCGCCCTCACATAAGCCCGCCATCGGTCCCTATCCTGAGCAAGATTAATCCAGTCTCTATCATCATATCCCACCTCCCTCAAATCCATTTTAATATTATCTTCCCATCTACGTCTCGGCCTCCCTAAAGGTCTTTTTCCCTCCGGCCTCCCAACTAACACTCTATATGCATTTCTGGATTCGCCCATACGTGCTACATGCCCTGCCCATCTCAAACGTCTGGATTTAATGTTCCTAATTATATCAGGAGAAGAATACAATGCGTGCAGTTCTGTGTTGTGTAACTTTCTCCATTCTCCTGTAACTTCATCCCTCTTAGCCTCAAATGCTTACACTATACACTTACAAACTAAACATATAAACAAACTACACAAACTAACACGAAAAACTATACAGACTAAACACACAAATTACACAAGCTACACACACACACACACAAAACTATACAAGCTGAACACATAAATTATACAGTGTAAACATACATAAAAAGTACCCAAACTAAACACACAAACAATTATACAAACTGAACACATACTGTCTTACTAATAAATCGTGTATAGTTTTTATACGATACTTATACATAGTTGAGACAGAAAACGTTACTAATAAACCGTGAATAAGCTATGGATGTATAAACAGGCTGTAACTATACAATGGGAATTGCTTTGCAATAGTTATATACACGAAACCCCTAGTTTAAGCGTTGTATATAGCGAAAAAATGGCCGCCCCTCAAACAGCTGTTCGTATCGACTGTCATTTTATGATGATGGATGCCTTGTAACCACAGAAGAACAAACCAAAGATCATAGAATTATTAGAATAATATTGCTGTAGCTTGTACTCTTTGACCAAAATGTAGTGTGGTAATCGATTAGAGCCAGTTGTACTATCGATATTTAACACGCCACACTAGAGCGCTCTACCGGATGCAATAGAGAACCTCAGATATTCTATTATCTTTCGTAACGAAGTAATGACGAAACTATGACGTAGTTGTGTAACAGTTATACTGTTATACACGACGTATGTACTGATTATTAGTAAGGAGTTTACAGAAGACTTATAAACGAGCTACTCATTGTATAAGTATAAGACAGTTAAACGTCTGTATATAGAGTTTTTATTAGTAAGACCGATAGTATACAATCTTTAAAAAAACACACACTATCCAAACTAAATACACAAAAAAATATATATAAATTGAACACACAAATTATACAGTCTTAACACACAAAAATTATACAAATTTAACACATAAAATATACGGTCTTAACTCACACACACATAAAAAAACTATCCAAACTTAACATAAAAACTACACAAATTGAACACATAAATTATACAGTCTTAACACATACAACACACACATACACACACACACACACACACACACACAAACTGTCCAAACTAAACACACAAAAAACTATAAAATTGAACACAAATTATAGAAGTTTAACACAAAAACTACACAAACTGAACACACAAATTATACAGTCTAAACATACATACAAACTCTCCAAACTAAACACACAAACTATCCAAACTAACACACACAAAAAGAGTTATATAAACAATACAGAATTGTTGAGATTCTGTTTCTCATAAAGTAGCTGAAGGTATTAATGCAGCTTTAAGTTTAGAGCCCGCTCAACCCGAAATAGTTTATACGACTGGAAATGAGCATAAGAAAGGATCAAAATTGAAGACAGTAAATTAAAACTATAAAACTTTCTTAAGTTAAAACGTTAGAAGTGTTAGAAATTTAAAAAGTTAATATATTTTAATGACAGACGGACTCGTTTCAATATCGATGTGGTGTCATCATCAGAACTACTCTAGTGATGACACTGATGATGACAGCACATCTATGTTGAAACGGGCCCGTCTGTCATTAAGGTATATTACCTCTTTGAAAATTCTTAACACTTTTAACGTTTTAACTTAAGTTTTATAGTTTTAATATAAGTGTTAAAGTGAGTAAGAAAACATTAAATTAAACATATTGCAAACTATATTGCAGTTACGCGAATTAAGGCAATTCCTTGTCTGCTTTATGAGATTGGATGTTTCACATTAACAGAAAAGTAAAAAAAATGTAAGTCAAGGTAAAGAATAAGAATTTAAGACTCACGAGAGAATATAAAAGACAGGCAGAAATTCAAGAAACGTTATATACGACAGTCTTACTAAAATCATGTGGTGGAACAGCGACTGAAGCCACTGGCAAAGCTCAGACGATAACGCGTATGCTTAACGATCAGAGGCTTGAGCGTGGGTTCGAACTGCGATTGCGCTGATTACCAGCTTAGGATTTTTTCCTAGGATTTTTTCTAACTGTAAGGCAAATGTACGGTAATCTCATGGAAAATCTTCGGACTCACCTCGCAAAATACTATTGTGTTGTGATCAATTCTGTCGACGCTAGATCTCCCAATTGATACAACATCGTTAAATAGCCGATGCAAAAAAGCAGTTGAATATCTCTCTCTTCAGTTCAGTCTAGTTTGCCTCATCTAATCTAGTGTAATACAATCAATAAATACGTTTGTTTGTCTCCTTTTCTAACTTAAGGGATGTGCAAGAAATTAAAGTTTGAGCATGAATTATTTATGTTCTGTACAGAAATGGGATGGTTGCTCCATAATAGCTTATGTATTAATAGCGGAATGACAATTTCAGGAGGAACTAACGTTTTAGGAAGAAACTTGTCCATAGGAAGTTCACAGGATATTGCCTTGTTGTTGAGAAAACATCAGCTGAGTCGGGTATTGTATTGTTTTGTAGTTCGAACCATTCAGTTTGGAATGTCAAATACTTGGTGGGATTGCGGTACAATTGGTCACGCTCTATTAGCCACTGAGTTAGGTTTCAAGATGATGAGAACTTTAATATATAATTTACCATGTGTGCTTTAGTACTTCGGAATTCCATCTACTTCAGCAAGAGTGTTCCTCAGCAGAAACACAGAGGGCATTGTGCATCCACTTCTTGGGTATGGACCTGTTGCCCTGTTCTCAACTTCAAAGGAATTTGTTCTTCCATTTAGCAAGAAAATATTTGACATCTTTTTAGCCACGGAACGTAAAATCTCTTGTCTAGTGCCTCAGTTTTTACTTTTCAATATATGAAATGAAAGGGATGTAGGCTATTTAGTATGCTAGGAAAAGGACGCTGTTGGATTTTCGCGGAAATGTACCTTTTCAGCATTCCTGATACAGAAACAGTGGTTTTTGGCTAGCACTCAAGTATTTGGTTCCACGAGATAACGAATGACATATACGAGATATCGCTTCTTAGCCATCGATTACTAATGTTTGGGAAATTAGGTCATGTGTCACTTTCATCAGTCATCTTAGACAACTCCTTTGTCGTTATACAGTTTTATTTAGGCCTACATTGTTGTAAAATTCAAGGTTTGTTTTTCCAATATGCATCGTAATTTTTCGAACCATTCTTAACTTTGTATTACATTTTATTTTGAACAGTATAACTTATATTAAAATCCACCACCACCATCACCATCATCACCACCATCACCACCACCACCATCACCACCACCACCACCACCATCACCACCACCACCATCACCATCACCATCATCACCACCACCACCACCACCATCACCACCACCACCACCATCACCACCACCACCATCACCACCACCATCACCACCACCACCATCACCACCACCATCACCACCATCACCACCATCACCACCACCATCACCATCACCATCATCACCACCACCATCATCACCACCATCACCATCACCATCATCACCACCACCATCATCACCACCATCACCACCACCATCACCACCACCACCATCATCACCACCACCATCACCACCACCATCACCACCACCATCATCACCATCACCACCACCATCATCACCACCACCATCATCACCACCACCATCACCACCACCACCACCACCATCACCACCACCATCACCATCACCACCACCATCATCACCACCACCATCATCACCATCACCATCACCACCACCATCACCACCACCATCACCATCACCATCACCACCACCATCATCACCACCACCATCATCACCACCACCATCATCACCACCATCACCACCACCATCATCACCACCACCATCACCACCACCATCATCACCACCACCACCACCATCATCACCACCACCATCATCACCACCACCATCATCACCACCACCATCATCACCACCACCATCATCACCACCATCACCACCACCATCACCACCACCACCATCATCACCACCACCATCACCACCACCATCACCACCACCATCACCACCACCATCATCACCATCACCACCACCACCATCACCACCACCACCATCACCACCACCATCATCACCACCACCATCACCACCACCATCACCACCACCATCACCACCATCACCACCATAATCATCTTCATCATATAAAATCAAGAATTGTGGTTTTGGAATTCGTTTATTTTGATTTGAATAATTAGTGAATTGAGGTTACAGCTGATAAAAACGCAGGTCCTAATGCTGTCCTTGGTTGTACCAGTTTTGCTCCAAGACCATTTTAATAGTTTCGAATTCCAGTTACATTAAGATGCTTGCGTTCTTCTCCGTCCCCATCTCCTCCTGCTCGGCTGGTTGGTTGGTTGAGGACGTCCTATAAATTTGTAATGTTGGCGGCAGTGCTATCTACTTGCTCTGTTTTAATGAGGGCCACCGCCCTTGTACAGGTTCACGTCGGGCCAGGTGACCGGACACAACAAGAAAAAAACAAAATGGGGGAGGAAAGAAAATGTTTGCCGAGTTGCTAGAACCAGTGTTCCGACGACCAGGCATAAGGAAAGTGGCATTTGATCAGAGAACAGATTTTCTAGTTCCATACAAAAGTTGCCACTGAAGGATCGGTCTTTTCTGAGAGTGACAGGGGAAGTCCTATACGTTAGGAAAGTCAGAAACGATTTTTCTATGCCTGAAGTCCAGTTTCCATAAAAGGAAAACAGAGTTAACAGCGTGCTGACTGCCTGAGTGTCCCCCTCGCTAATAACTTTGGAACCAATTTGTGGATCGTAATGGAATAAGTAGGAAGGTCAAGCTGCCAGAGGTCGCTTTGCCGCCATGTTATTTTAATCGATCCTAATATCGTTGGTACCTTAGGGTAAATACCATTCGCTGTATTATTAGAACTTTTAATGATAGATTCTTGTGGATTGGAAAAGATAGATAATTCTCTATAGTATGTGACCAATCACACAAATTTTGACTGCGAATACTCCTCCATTGTCTTCCTTTAAGATACTTCTAGTGCTTACATCCATAGCTTTTTATTTATACTACGAGTATTTTACAGCCTCTACATCTTTCTGCAGTCAAATTATTTCAAAATGTATATTGTTCCGTTGAGAAAGCATTCCAATAAACACAAGTTGCAAGAAATTGTGTTTTGTCCATCAAATTTCATTTTATAATTTTCTCTGTGTCACAAATTTCTTTCAGGGGACGTTATACGATTTCATTAGTTGCTCCTCATTTGTCTCTGTATCCAAGGAGTTTATATTCAGGATAAATATTGAAGGCGGAGGTACATCTTTCGCTGGTATATTTAACTGCATTTTAACATTTTTCCCTCAGAATCTGTGTCCTTTGGAAGTAAAAATTTGAATGCTAAATATACACTATCTCTGCTTCACTAAGCAGTTTTAATGTTTTTCTGATCATAATAGTTATTTAAAACTTTTTAAGATTAGTGTAGCATCTTATTCAATCGGGTAGTGTTTACGTGATAAATTAGTGAAATATTTGAATTTTGATGTAATTGAATCGCACTTTTTAGAAAGGAACTAAGTCAAAATTTGTCATTTTTATTTCTTCTGATGAAATGATTAATACTTCCAAGACGCAAAGATAAACAAAGGAAGGAACTTAAACAAACCTTTCCCTGTATCTCTAACATCGAGTTGATGTTTATACTACGGCACTGGTACACTGGTATTTATTCATGAAAGTAAGTTCTTTTGCTCTCCTGAAAAATAGAACATTTTGACTTAGTTCCTTTCTAAAAAGTGCGATTCAATTATGTTTCGAGGTATTGTAATAGGCATATGTACAACACAGTAAAATCGCTAACGTGTCAGTTCAGTTTTTGTTTCTTCGAATTTTCACGCTAAATTTTTGTTACAGTATTTGATCAGTATACTACTTAAAAAAATAAACTATACATTCTACAATAAATATTTTAGAATACGTAGTTCACACGGGAGAACTGTACATGCATGCAAAGTTTCATTAAACTATCTTAAGTATTTGTTGAGTTATCAACAGTAATCTCACTAGAGGTTTTGATTTATCTAGAGAAAATCAAAACTCGAGTGGGATTTAATTAACTATTACACGATTAAAAGAAAGTATATAAAGATTAGAAGAAATAAAGTACTCTAATACAATAAAATATTGACTTACTAAATTCTATTTCACTAATGTTCATTTCATCAAAACGTTTGAACGAAACCGCCATGTTTTATAGTACCTTAAAGAATTTGCAGTTTGAAATGTTGGCAAACAAAGAAACAAATGGTACGGAGGTGATAAAAACAGAAGAAATTATATAAAGATTAGAAGAAACAAAGTACTTTAATACAATCAAATAGGTATTAACTGGCTTGCTAAAATTCTATTTCACTAATGTTAGCTTCACCAAAACGTTTGAACGGAGCCGCCATTTTCAGTCAGCTATCTATGCGAGAAATAAATGACAATCGCAAAGCATGTTTTATAGTACCGTAAAGAATTTTCATTTTGAAATGTTGGCAAACAAATAAACAAATGCTAGGGAAGTGATAAAAACAAACAAATGCTAGGGAAGTGATGAAATTGTAGCGATGAACAGCCATGAATGGATGAAACACGTTTCGTACCGTTTATGACGTAGTAAAAGTGTAATAGTCATGTAAACGCTGTCTAGCAGAACAAAATGCCATAAATTTTCACACTGAAAGAATAACTATAAAGTTTTCAAAAACATTAAAATTGCCTAGTAATGTAGGCTAGCTACAAGGTAATATATTAAGCATGCCAATTTTTATTTTCAGAGGACCTATAAATTCTGAAGGAGAAAAAAATATTGAATTTTACTAAAATTATATTAGCGAAAGGTTTACCTCCCCCTCCCTTAAAATACAAGTGGAGAAATAAAAAATATCTTTGTCTCGGCTCTTTTCTTGGCATAGCAGGTATTTTATAAACTTTGTTATTCAATTTAAAATTGGCTATTTAGTATTTTTGAAAATGGAGTGCATGCCCAATACAAAATTTGCAAAGAAGTGAACAAGTTAATTTTCTTTTTAATCAAGTGGTGCAATGCATTCTTTGGTAACACCGGGAATTTCTCTGACGACGTTTTATTGATATATTGATGGAGAAGTAATGACTAATTGTAAGGAAAGTTTAAGTGTCCCGTTAAGAGATTTAAATAACATTTTTGTTCGTAAAATAAGTGCACTGATAATTACCGGAATTTGAACCTAGATCTCTTTGCGTGAAAAATTAGTGTTCTACCATTCAGCTAACTGTACCTCTTACGAGATTTTTCTTTTTGTGTAAGAATATGTATCTGTGGTTAGTTAATGAGAAGTCGTACTCTTATCTCGGAATGACAGATCATCTGTAAGGGCGATGGGAACAAATGTGATACTCATAAAGAAACACCTCATTGCAAGACGCCTTGCGATTGGCTACGCTGATCACGTGCTGATAAATGATTGGTCATACAATATTTAGCAACTCTAACCCCATCTGTCTGGCAATTGTCCGTCATTAATTGTTTAGCTTCTTGGTGATAAAGTTGATAGTTGACAACGAGGTCAGGCCGTGGCTCATGTTGTGTTCATTAACAATATGTACCGTAATTATTCATTTGCCACATTGCGAAGGCGTAGGCATGGCTGCAAGCAGTCGACGGTTCAACGCTCCGCTAACACGCTCATGTCGCCCAGAGAGCGAGTCTGCTGTTTGTAATCATGTTATATTGTGTTACAGATTCCGAATCACTATCAGCCAATCACTTTGCCCACCTGAATTCAGGCATGGAAATGTTCGTTATCTATCTAAACTAAAAAAAAAAAGTTGGAATGTGGAGAACTCTGCTGGTATTGGTCGAAAGAAAAAATAACTCCTAGAAAATGTATAAGTCCTAACCTCCCTCTACCCTGTAGTCTTCATGGCCTGTAATTCTGTCTTTACCCTTACCAAATTACAGCACATTTGGTTCAGTCCAATGCTGTGGAGTATCGGCTAACACGCCTGACTGTGAAACGAGCAGCCCGGGTTCGAATCCTGGTTGGGACAAGTTACTTGCTCGAGGTTTTTTCCGACGTTTTCCCTCAACCCATTAAGAGCAAATGCAGGGTAACTCTCGGCGCTGGACCCTGGACTCATTTCGCTGGCATTATTACTGAGGCGGTAAATAATCATAGCTGTTGATAAAGCGTCGTAAAATAGCCGACCAAATGTGTGTATATATACAAGATGAGTCATAAGTGTGTTTGGAAAACGCGTGAGCGTGCTCCTGGATCAAAAATAAGAGCAATTCCTTATATGAAAATTTGACAGAAAATGCTTATATATTGGAGAAATTGTCATACTTTGTTTTCGTTCTTTTTTTGTCGTGTCACAAGTTCATGTTTGGAAACTTGTCGTTTAACGTTTACAAACGATGCTCAGTGTGCCCCCCCCCCCATTATTTACACAGAGCACGACGTACACACGACTGGACAGTTCGCTCAAACACAATGTTGTCATCTCGGATCAATTGGCATGCATTTTCAACACGTTGCAATAGCTCCTCTGCATCATTCTCTGGTGTTGCATAGACGACACCTTCAAGTGACCCCAAAGATAAAAATCTAATGGGGTGAGGTCGGGTGATCTGGGTGGCCAAGACACAGGACCACCACTTCCAATCAAATAAAAAACAATGTACTACTGTCTTGTCACTGTGTTGTTTGTAAACAAACACTGATGCAAAATCAAAACAAAAACAACACAATAATATGATCAGATACTTATGAAAATAAACGTCACTATTACTCCAATAAATAAACATTTTCCGTCAAATTTCCATATAAGGAATTGTTCTTATTTTTTATCCAGGTGCACGCTCACGCCTTTTCCAAACATACTAATGACTCACCCTTTTATGTACTGTAATTCAAGTGATGGCTAGAGACCTGCAAAATATGAAATTTATATGTTACCAAAAAGTACAATAAATCTGCATAATTAAGCCACGAAATAGAGAAAAACGAATAGAAGCATTTGAAATGTGAATATGGAGAAGAATGGAGCGTGTGAAGTGGACAGACAGAATAAGAAATGAAACTGTGTTGGAAAGAGTGGGTGAAGAAAGAATGATGCTGAAACTGATCAGGAAGAGGAAAAGGAATTGGTTGGATCACTGACTGAGAAGAAACTGCCTACTTAAGGATACACTGGAAGGAATGGTGAACGGGAGAAGAAAGACCTGCCCATAGGCAGAACACTTATGTATGTATGTATGTATGTATGTATGTATGTATGTATGTATGTATGTATGTATGTATGTATTTTTATTGAGAACATCAACTGCATGCCCCATTACATAGTAATATTACATGCATTATACTGAACAATTTACACGTGGTATTACAATAATATGCTACAATTTCCTTTTTCATAATATGAGAATTGAATTTGCCCATCACCTTAACTAATTTTAATCCTCTACTTATAAGCTTGAAATTTCTATAAATATGCCTTGGGTTATTTACATTTAAAATTACAATATTCCTGATAATTATCTTACATGTTTCCATAATATGAAAATGAGTACATCTTATCTTTGCCAATTTTTATCATTTATAGCCTACCTAAAAAAAAAAAAACTTGAAATATCTACATTAAATCTGAAGTGAGCCATATGTACAATTTTATTATTCTTTTACCCTTAGATTATATTTGTTTGTAAGACCGACTACCTGAATTTTATATCTGCTTAACCATCTGTTTTCTTATATTCTATATTTACAGTTTGTTTGTCTTATTGTTATTTTATAATTGATTCCATTATTGTGTATCTACAAGTTAATTGAGTTTATATATTTACAAAATGATCTCGAAGGAATTGTTATGACAAAATGTACAATTTGATATTTACAATTGGGATCATATAATAAATACAAACGTTTGTGACGCTATTTATTTTATAGAATACAATTGTTTTTGAAATACTTATTATTTTATTGTTCTGTTTTTGGATAGTTATTATGTGCTGAGTTATTTAGTGATGGTGTGATGTATGTATGTATGTATGTATGTATGTATGTATGTATGTATGTATGTATGTATGTATGTATGTATGTATGTATGTATTAATTTCTTTTCTGAAAACAATAAATTGTTAGTTCTATTTCCTTTCATAACAGGCCTATACCGTTAGTATTTTTGTTCGGAAGCTGAATATTCTTGGTGATCCTTCAGCAGGATTGGGAGTGCAGTATATTTTTAGTGGGTTACTTAACGATCAACCACTAGGCTTTTAGCGTCGATTGAATTGGTGATAGCGAGATGGTATTTGGGGAAATGGCGCGGAGGATTCACCATGTAGTTACCTGACATTCACCTTACAGTTGATGTAGTGTTAGTGGTATGAAGACCCTAATAGTATGTAGTGTTACTAGTAGCATGCAATGGAGATGGAAGTAGCGGTGTTAGTAGTACTTCGCTGTGTTTTACCGTACTTGCAGCTTCAAAATTCATCGTGGGCGAGAAATGGTCCAAGCTACAGATTTTTCTCGGAGCCCTCTGTCATGAACATGATTCCTATACCTGCACATTGCACAACATAAAATCCAATGCGTTCGACCGAATTGGAAACAGCGAACTCTGTATCTCAGCGTTTTTCAAACTATGGTCCGCGGACCACCTGTGGTCCTCGAGGTCTGCCCTTGTGGTCCTTCAAAAAGGACTTACTTACTTACAAATGGCTTTTAAGGAACCCGAAGCTTCATTGCCGCCCTCACATAAGCCCGCCATCGGTCCCTATCCTGTGCAAGATTAATCCAGTCTCTATCATCACACCCCACCTCCCTCAAATCCATTTTAATATTCTCCTCCCATCTACGTCTCGGCCTCCCTAAAGGTCTTTTTCCCTCCGGTCTCCCAACTATCACTCTATATGCATTTCTGGATTCGCCCATACGTGCTACATGCCCTGCCCATCTCAAACGTCTGCATTTTAAGTTCCTAATTATGTCAGGTGAAGAATACAATGCGTGCAGTTCTGTGTTGTGTAACTTTCTCCATTATCCTTAATTTCATCCCGCTTAGCCCCAAATATTTTCCTAAGAACCTTATTCTCAAACACCCTGAACCCATGTTCCTCTCTCACAGTCAGAGTCCAAGTTTCACAACCATACAGTACAACCGGTAATATAACTGTTTTATAAATTCTAACTTTCAGTTTTTGGACAGCAGACTGGATGATAAGAGCTTCTCAACCGAATAATAACACGCATTTCCCATATTTATTCTGCGTTTAATTTCCTCCCGAGTGTCATTTATATTTGTTACTGTTGCTCCAAGATATTTGAATTTTTCCACCTCTTCGAAGGATAAATCTCCAATTTTTATATTTCCATTTCGTACAATATTCTGATCACGAGACATAATCATATACTTTGTCTTTTCGGGATTTACTTCCAAACCAATCGCTTTACTTGCTTCAAGTAAAATTTCCGTGTTTTCCTAATCGTTTGTGTATTTTCTCCTAACATATTCACGTCATCTGCATAGACAAGAAGCTGATGTAACCCGTTCAATTCCAAACCCTGCCTGTTATCCTGAACTTTCCTAATGGCATATTCTAGAGCGAAGTTAAAAAGTAAAGGTGATAGTGCATCTCCCTGCTTTAGCCCGCAGTGAACTGGAAAAGTATCAGATAGAAATTGACCTATACGGACTCTGCTGTATGTTTCACTGGGACACATTTTAATTAATCGAACTAGTTTCTTGGGAATACCAAATTCAATAAGAATATCATATAATACTTCCCTCTTAACCGAGTCATGTGCCTTTTTGAAATCTATGAATAATTGATGTACTGTACCCTTATACTCCCATTTTTTCTCCATTATCTGTCGAATACAAAACATCTGATCAATAGTCGATCTATTACGCCGAAAACCGCACTGATGATCCCCAATAATTTCATCTACGTACGGATTTAATCTTCTCAAAAGAATATTGGACAAAATTTTGTACGACGTCAACAAAAGTGATATTCCTCGAAAGTTACCACAGCTGGTTTTGTCCCCCTTTTTTCAAAAAGGACAGAAGAAAAAATAAAATTCAAACGAATTGCGTATCACACTACAGTTGAAAATCTCTGAGTTTGAAAATGACCCATGTCAAATGCCTTTCACTTTTTCTCCCAGTACCTATTAGCATATTATTAAATTTATTACCCTACTAGTCTACCGACTTCCCACTCCACTCTCAGCAACAAAAGAGGGATTTAAAGCACTATGAACGTGGTGTTTCTCGCCATCTTTTCCCTGCACATCAGTTGACATGTGGCCAAGAACATTGACATATCTTTCAGATGTATTCTCAAAACTAATCGAACTAAATCTCTGTCTACAAGGTAATTCTTTGACTGTTCTCAATGTGCATGAGAAAATATAGGGGTTCGAGAGAAAACTTGGTTTGTGGATCAGTTGTGTCAAACGGAGGATTTGTCCACCATTTTCAGCTCTAGAATATTTTTTGGTTGAAAATTATTTCATTATTGGAAAAGAATTATGCAGTGACATAATATGTTCGGGTTTTGAAACTCTGAGGTCACAATTTGAAACTTATTTTCCAAGTAAATATGATGAACTTTCATGGGTTCGTGATCCCTTTCAGTGTGATACTGAAACTAACAAACTTTCATTGAATGAAAGAAAACAGTTCATTGAACTCTCGAATGACGCTGGACTTAAAATGAAATTCCAAGCGGAAGGTATGGTTAATTTGTGGACCTCGTCACAAGTGAAAAGAGAATACAGTGAACTGCACAATGGTGCTTTAGAGATTATAATTCAGTTTGCTTCTACGTGAGGAAAGGGTTTTCATCACTAACTCTAATAAAAACAAAGTACCGAGATCGACTCGATGTATGTGACGATCTCCGACTTAAGCTTACCAGCATACATCCAAATATATAACATTGTATAAGAATCGGCAGACTCATCATCTCATTAATGTGAGTAGACTACCAACATTTATTTATTTTTTTAGTTAATAAGTTAAAGACTATCGAAACTCTAATAGCCTTGAATTATTAAAACAACAAACATGAATTTTCTTCTAATAACATTAACTTAATTATACGATGAAAGAATAATGGAACGGAGAAAAATTCTCTCCGGCGCCGGGATTTGAACCCGGGTTTTCAGCTCTACGTGCTGATGCTTTATCCACTAAGCCACACCGGATACCACCCCGACGTCGGACAGAATCGTCTCAGATTAAGCTCCAACTCTTGGGTTCCCTCTAGTGGCCTCCCTCTGCACTACGTCATAGATGTCTATGAACGTAGGACCGAAGTCCACACATGTGCTGAGGTGCACTCGATATGAGTGACTAGTTGGCCGGGATCCGACGGAATAAGCGCCGTCTTAAGTCACGAAGTGATTTACGCATATCATATATATTATTTTAATGTACCGAAGTACATATGATATTTCCATGCAGATATTCTGCGTTATCATACGATGAAAGAGTAATGGAACGGAGAAAAATTCCGTCGGATCCCGGCCAACTAGTCACTCATATCGAGTGCACCTCAGCACATGTGTGGACTTCGGCCCTACGTTCATAGACATCTATGACGTAGTGCAGAGGGCGGCCACTAGAGGGAACCCAAGAGTTGGAGCTTAATCTGAGACGATTCTGTCCGACGCCGGGGTGGTATCCGGTGTGGCTTAGTGGATAAATCATCAGCACGTAGAGCTGAAAACCCGGCTTCAAATCCCGGCGCCGGAGAGAATTTTTCTCCGTTGCATTACTGTTTCATCGTATAACGCAGAATATCTGCATGGAAATATCATATGTACTTCGGTACATTAAAATAATATTTATTAACTTAATTAGTTAATAATATAAAATTAATCGAATTAAATTAATGTTAATTAATTAATTCTGTTTTAAAATATAATTATATGGTATTAAAATATGTTACAAAAATGATAAATTTTCTTTCGAAAGGAACAAATTTAAGGTGGTCCACGGAACTGTTCTGACTTAAAAAAGTGGTCCCCACTTCTAAAAAGTTTGAGAAACGCTGCTGTATCTAACAGGTATCATGCTAACCACTATACTACTGAGGACGACTGGAAGTCGGTTAATGATTACGTGATCACCCTAACGTTTGGAAGGCTGACGATAAGACTAGTTTCTCGAGCCAGTAGACGCCAAGGAATCCCCACCCCTGCGCGTAAGGGAGCTGTTCCATGCAGCATTACGGTTAAATATGAAATACAGCGCTGCTTAGTCGTCCGCTGCTTGAATTACACGGCTCCAGTTGCGTCTGACAGTGATTTATCTGAACCAGCCACCGCACTTCATAACGTATATTTCACACGTCATCGTGGAAGTCTTCACAACGTCGCTAAGGTGGCGAATTCTTTGCAAACATTCAGCATAGCAACGCGGACAACATGCAATGAATTGCCGCCATTCATGTCCGAATGTTAAGTCGTAAAGGCCTCTCCGCCAGACGTGCTACACCGTCGTTTATCAAGACGATATTGTAGCACTTCAGATCTCGATTAACACGTGCAAAGAATTTTATAGTTTATTCTGTAGAAAAGTGCAGAGTAACTGTTGCTAATGTGGAACATTATGGTTTTTATTTTTCCTATGAAGTGAAGTCTTTTAGTTGGAACTGTGATGTATAATCTCATAGGTAATAGGATGCCAAAACTTAGACTTTATCCTTTGATTAAATTGCGGTAACAGTAAATTAAATGAGCGCTTGTCTCCCGATCCGGAGTAGCGCTCGGGCGCGAGTTCGATTCCCGCTTGGGCTGATTACTTTGTTGGGTTTTTCCGAGGTTTTTTTCCAACCGTAAGACAAATGTAAGGTAATCTATGTCGAATCCTATCTCGCCAAATATCATCTTCCTATCACCAATCCCATCGATGCTAAATAACCCCGTAGTTGATACAGTGTCGTTAAATAATGCATGGTCAATGAATTTTGTTTTTCCTTTCTTTAATTTCTTTATTAATATTTTATTTTAATTTATTTAGTCGCCCTGAGTGGCGCAGTGGTATAGCGCTCGACTTCTGTGCCCGAGGTTGCGGGTTCGATCCCGGTCCAGGTCGATGGCATTTAAGTGTAGTATTTAGTATTTATTTATTTAACCTGGTAGAGATAAGGCCGTCAGGCCTTCTCTGCCCCTCTACCAGGAGATTCCAACTACAATATCAACAATAAAATTACAATTAGTATTAAATTTACAATTACAATTACAAATAATATTACAATTAGTATTAAATTTACAATTACAATAAAATCAAAGTACGAAAAGATTACCTGAATAATTAAAGCTAGATAATTTATCATAGAGAAACAAAGAATATTTTATATTTACTGAATTACAAATTAAATCTAGAATAACAAAATTGTATAGTGATGAAATTACTGAATATTGAAATATTTTGTGCTAGATTAAAGAAACTATTTACAAGTAATGAATTACTGACCAAGTGCCTAGTAAGTTTTCGTTTGAATTCAATTTTATTTCGACAGTCCCTGATGCTAGCAGGTAGCGAATTCCAGAGTCTTGGCAGGGCTATTGTGAAAGAAGATGAGTATGAGGAAGTGCGATGGGATGGCATTGTTAGTATTGTTTCATGACGAGAGCGTGTGTTCAGATTATGGTGGGAAGAAAGGTAAGTGAAGCGAGACGACAGGAACGAAGGAATAGAAGAGTTCAAGATTTCGAAGAGAAAGAGAAGTGAATGTAAATTTCTTTTCTTATCTAGTTTAAGCCAACCTATTGCTTCCAGGGATGGGGTAATATGATCATATTTACGAACATTGCTTACAAAACGTACACACAAATTATGAGCATGTTGAAGTTTCATTTTGTTGTCGCTGGAGAGGTCAGTCAGTAAAATGTCCGCATAGTCGAAATAGGGAAATGCAAGTGTCTGCACAAGGGACTTTTTTAAGCAAGAGGGGAGATGAACATTTATCCTTTTTAGCACATGGATAATAGAATATACTTTTCTGCAGGTTTCTGTGATTTGCAAGTGTGCTTAAATGCGACAGGATCATGTCAGTAGATTCAGTGGCATGTAAAAGAACTTATGCGGGACAAAATTTCGGCACACTAGCGATGCTGATAATAACCTCGGCAGTTGCGAGCGTCGTTAAATAAAACAACATTTAACATTCTCGAGGATTTGACAGTTCATACCTCCAGCTGATTTTTAACATTCCGCGACAGATTTACTGATTCCAAACGACATTTTTCTTGTCTTTCAATTTGTCAATGTTCTTTTCCATATAATAACACACTCCATATAAAATTTCTTATAAATATTTTCCATTTTTGGATGTTTATGTGCTGGCAGTTCAGTAACTTTTTATTATTACGAAAGCTTGTTCAACTAAATCAATTCTTCTTTTAACTTCGACTGTAGACTTGCTTTTACTCGTATTATTATTTGTAATTAGACAGGTCAACTAACAGAATTGTTTAACTCCTATTTGGACATTTATACAGGGTGATTCAAAAGGTTGCGCACAAACTTGAGCTTATAGAGGGAAATGTTATGTTTTATTTAACGACGCTCGCAACTACAGAGGTTATATCAGCGTCGCCGGATGTGCCGGAATTTTGTCCCGCAGGAGTTCTTTTACATGCCAGTAAATCTACTGACATGAGCCTGTCGCATTTAAGCACACTTAAATGCCATCGACCTGGCCCGGGATCGAACCCGCAAACTTGGACATAGAAGGCCAGCGCTATACCAACTCGCCAACCAGGTCGACTTATAGAGGGATCTAAATACAACTTTCGAATAGGAATTTATGGTCTAGGAACTAATCTTGAGTCAGTTCACACTTGGGAATGTCAGAAACTACATTTCAGATGAAAGCTTACTTTACAATGGGGCACTGGTTCGATACACTATGAAACGATGAAGACGTTCCTCTGCCACCACGTTTAACGTTTAACCGTGTGAGGTACAAGGTCTTCATACGAGACGTTCTTCCAGAACTGTTAGAGGATGTACCACTTATCGTGCGTCATCAGATGTGGATGCAACTAGACGAAGCACTTGCACACTTTTCTCTTCAAGTACGTAACGTACTAAATTACACATATCCCGGGCGTTTGATCGGAAGGGGAGGTTCAATTGATTGGCCACCCCGCTCCCCTGATTTCTTCTTCTGGGGGCATATCGTACGAGACACCAGCTACCGACCAAGAAACACTTCTCGCCAGGATACTTCCAGCATTTGATGAGATTCGTGAGATACTTGTTCCAATATTTTTCCATTTAATAGGTAGTATCTTCGATCTAACAGGATTCTTACCTTTAAAAGCCATTGTCTTCGTTTTGTTTATAGATACATTACATTTAAATTGTAAAAACATTGCATTTTGGTTTAATCTATATACTGCTCTTTGTAAATTATCTTTGATCATCAGCACATAGCAAAGTGTTTAAAGGTGTGTTTAATTTTATTGTAATACCAGACTGTATTTCATCTTTCTATTATTATTATTATTATTATTATTATTATTATTATTATTATTATTATTATTATTGCCCCAGCAACTAAAACTTACCCTAGTACAAACTCAAGTAATGCGCACTTCGATTATTGTGACGTTTTGTTAAGTGACCTAAGTTCTGAACTGTCTCGTTTCTCTTATCTATACTCTAACCACGACGTAAATACCAGATCACTTATCTGTGGCACGCTAAGTATACCTCTTCATAGAACATCTTGTTATTCATCATCTTTTACAATATCCACCTCGCGTCAATGGAATTCCTTGTCACAAAGTATTAGGGGCTGCAAGACAATAAACACCTTTAAGAACAGCTTAAAAGATAACCTTATTAGCATTTCACTCCAATCATACTGATTTAAACTATCACTGACTACACTGTTACTTTACTTCTTTCTTTAGACATCATCCTGATAGTGCTGTATTTTCAAAATTGTCTCATAATAATCTCTTACTATTATCTAATATTATTTGAAATATATTAACATTCTATGTATTTTAGCTTAATTCTGCTACACAGTTTATTTCAATGTTTAATAGTTCATAGTATTTTGTTGTTTAATTCGTAAATAACTCTTGTATACATGTAACTCTCATCTAAATCAAATTGTTGAATTCTTTGTAAGTTCATGCATACGGTATGTATTCAGTATATACTTTTTGTTGGTTAAGTGGAAGAGAAGGCCTTACGGCCTTAACTCTGCCAGCTAAAATAAATTATTATTATTATTATTATTATTATTATTATTATTATTATTATTATTATTATTATTGCTTTTATTACTACCTATTTATTTCCTGTGGTCCCTATGCCACTGAATATTTTATGTTCAGATTCTTAATCAACACTTCCAGACCGCAAGTAGTAATACATCCTGGATGTATACTTAGCATACTGCATTGCAGGCATTAAAATAGCCTACTACAAATACAGAACAAAGATAATATTATCCATTCTCTAAAAAAAGGAGAACTGTTTCCAGTTTTTGTCGGAATCTGGAATATGGTGTCCGCTGTTCTTGTAATCGAACACGGTACCGCTTCACTCGCAGTTGAAGGCTGTTTACAAGCTTGGTTAACCTTTTGACTTTTCAGTATTTGATGTCAAATTATTTCGAAGTGGAAGCTTTCAACACTTTTAATTATAATTAATTAAGTTTTTAATAACTATATCAGTTTATGTGTGGGCGTTGAGGATCAATATTTTACGAAAGACAAGAGATCAAAGTAAGCTGAAACTCAATGGCAATAAATATGGAGCGCATGTATGTGAAAGTGTGAGCAGCTGACCTCGGGTCTGTCAAACTGAGCCGCACCTCTGGGCTGAGTTAATGTCAGGCACAAGTCCCAAACCCTTTCAACCGAGAGGCTTCATTATTTCTTATCTGGCTCACAAATCATTCGTGTCAATTGCCTACGCATCGGCATTTATTTGTAGAATAATCAAGTTGTCTGTAACTAATCCTTCAGCTTCGATATTGAAACCACATCCTTGGCTACATAATTGCGTCAAATTCAGATACAGAGAGCAGGATGAAAAATATATCTTACTTACTTACTTGCTTTTAAGGAACCCGGAGGTTCATTGCCGCCCTCACATAATCCCGCCATTGATCCCTATACTGAGCAGGATTAATCCAGTCTCTACTATCATATCCCGCCTCCCTCAAATCCATTTTAATATTATCCTCCCATCTACGTCTCGGCCTCCCCTAAAGTCTTTTCCCCTCTGGCCTCCCAACTAACACTCTATATGAATTTCTGGATTCGCCCATACGTGCTACATGCCCTGCCCATCTCAAACATTGGATTTAATGTTCCTAATTAAGTTAGGTGAAGGATGCAATGCGTGCAGCTCTGCGTTGTGTAACTTTCTCCATTCTCCTGTAACTTCTTCCCTCTTAGCCCAAATATTTTCCTAAGAACCTTATTCTCAAAAACCCTTAATCTCTGTTCCTCTCTCAAAGTGAGAGTCCAAGTTTCACAGCCATACAGAATAACCGGTAATATAACTGTTTTATAAATTCTAACTTTCAGATTTTTCGACAGCAGACTAGATGACAAAAGCTTCTCAACCAAATAATAACAGGCATTTCTCATATTTATTCTGCGTTTAATTTCCTCCCGAGTGTCATTTATATTTGTTACTGTTGCTCCAAGATATTTGAACTTCTCCACCTCTTCGAAGGATAAATCTCCAATTTTTATATTTCCATTTCGTACAATATTCTGGTCACGAGACATAATCATATACTTAGTCTTTTCGGGATTTACTTCCAAACCTATCTCTTTACTTGCTTCAAGTAAAATTTCCGCGGTTTCCCTAATCGTTTGTGGATTTTCTCCTAACATATTCACGTCATTCGCATAGACAAGCAGCTGATGTAACCCGTTCAATTCCAAACCCTCTCTGTTATCCTGCACTTTCCTAATGGCATATTCTAGAGCGAAGTTAAAAAGGAAGGTGATAGTGCATCTCCCTGCTTTAGCCCGCAGTGAATTGGAAAAGCATCAGATAGAAACTGGCCTATACGGACTCTGCTGTAAGTTTCACTAAGACACATTTTAATTAATGGAACATTAGTCTTGGGAATACAAAATTCAATAAGAATATTATATAAAACTTCTCTCTTAACCGAGTCATAAGCCTTTTTGAAATCTATGAATAACTGATGTACTGTACCCTTATACTCCCATTTTTTCTCCAATATCTGTCGAATACAAAAAAATCTGATCAATAGTCGAACTATTACGCCTGAAACCACACTGATGACCACCAATAATTTCATCTACATATGGAGTTAATCTTCTCAAAAGGATATTCGACAAAATTTTGTACGACGTCAACAAAAGTGATATTCCTCGAAAGTTACTACAGTTAGTCTTGTCCCCCTTCTTAAAAATAGGTACGATTATGGTCTCCTTCCATTGTTCTGGTACAATTTCCTTTTCCCAAATTGCAAGTACAAGTTTATCAGTTTCGCTAGATAATACGCTTCCGCCCTCTTGTATTAATTCTGCTGGAATTTGATCGATACCTGGAGATTTGTACTTTGAAAATATATCAGTGGAATTAATTTCTAGTCGGCATTATACACAAGATTTTGGTACTAGTTATGTTCAGATGAATTCTTGATTTTAAAATTAATATTTGTAACATTTGTGAACTACGTAAAGCTCCCATTATCAACAGTAATCTCACTAGAGGTTTTCATTTATCTAGAGAAAATCAAAACTCCAGTGGAATTTAATCGCATGTTACACCATTGTAAGAAAGTATATAAAGATGGAACGTATTTACGGTACGACTGAAGGTTATATGTTAAGTTTTATGGGTAGTTGGATGTGCACAATCCTAGCAATTCGATTCTGCCTAAATAAATGCGCAAAGTTTACGAGTAGTGGGACGTCCACAGATATGTTCAATAATTTCACCCAAAAGGCCACATTGCTGGAGATGTCTGATCTCATTTTTTTTTTTTTTTTTTTTTTTGCGATTCGGTTCTTAGCGTCAACTATTATTATTATTATTATTATTATTATTATTATTATTATTATTATTATTACTATTATGTACTAGCTCCTCATTTTCTCATTATTATTATTATTATTATCATCATCATCATCATCATCATCTCTGTGGCCTATGCAGTAGCTTGTCGGTTACAAATCCAGAGGAATCGGTTTCAATTCTCGTCAATAATGTGAACATTTCTTTTCATTCATTTGTCCTGTGTTATCCTCAAGACTAAAGTAACATCATGCTGACCAAATGTCCAAAGAGTCTCATCAATGTTATCTGTCTAGTGTTTTAAAATTTTTTACAAAAGTGGAGAGCAATACGGATCAGAGGACCAATTCTGAGGCATGATAATAGTAGTAGTAATAATAATTTATTTACTTATTTATTTATTGATATTTATGTCCTGGAAAACAGCCATTGGCCAATAAAAGTCCAGCACAGTGATACAAATAATGCATTAAAATGAACAACTATGGTACAATTAAATACTTGAGTTAACACAAAATAAAGAACATAGATTACAATAATTAATTTACAAGAATTAAAACTATAAAAATATTAGGGAAAGGAGTTGATTCGTACTACCAATTTGTGTATAAGGATTATGCAAATAATATTAGCAAAGGCATTGCCATATTCTAATACTTCTATACATTGAATGGATCGAAATCGCCTACATGTAAGTTAGCATGTTTAATACATCTGCAGACCGGCGAGGAAGATTTAGAATTTCTAATATAGAAGAGTTTGTGATGTCTCATGTCCTTCATAGGAATACGAAGGCTGACACTGTTTAAGAAAGATAGACAATTAATGTCACCTTTAAGGACCTTACATAAGAATAAGTAATCGAGATCATGACGTCTGGCATACAGGCTTCGACATGTAAAGTGCTCGCATTTTTTATCATAGTTATACTCAGAGTTATTAGGCAGGAATCTGAACGAACATAATGAAATAAATTTCCTTTGAATATTTTTCCGAATCTGAACTAGTAATAGAGTTCCAAACTACAGATGCATATTCGAGTTTCGATCTCACTAATGTATAGTATAGTATTAAAAGAGAGTCAGGTGTTGAAAAAGAATAAGTAATTGACCGAATTATTCCTAACATTCTTATTGTATGGTTGTAAATATAATCAATGTGGTTGTGAAAATATAATTTATTGTCAATTAATGCACCGAGATCTCTAATACAGTCTTTTCTGTTAATTAATACTTATATAGTTATATTTTAGTGTAGAGGTTTTCCTTGAAAATGATATTATGTAAGTTTTGGATTCATTAATCACCATCCCGTTATCAACTGACCAATTGGTAATTGAATTAATGCCATCCTGAAGAAATTGACAGTCAGCAACACTATTGATTTTTCTAAAAAATTTAAGATCGTCAGCGAATAATAGATAGAACTTATTCTTTGCAAATGTCGTCAATGAAGATTCAAAATAGAAGAGGTCCTAAAGTTGGGCCCTGGGGCACACCACAAATAATATTAAATGGATCAGAGAGAGTATTCGAAATTCGTACGCTAGATTGTCTATCGTGTAAATAATTTTCAAACCAGCTTACGTAGCTTATTATTATTATTATTATTATTATTATTATTATTATTATTATTATTATTACTATTATTATTATTATTACTACTACTATTATTATTATTACTATTATTATTATTATTATTACTATTATTATTATTATTACTATTATTATTATTACTATTATTATTACTATTATTATTACTATTATTATTATTACTACTATTATTATTATTATTACTATTATTATTACTGTTATTATTATTATTACTATTATTATTATTATTATTATTATTATTATTATTATTATTATTATTACTACTACTATTATTATTACTATTATTATTACTATTATTATTATTACTACTATTATTATTAGTATTATTATTACTATTATTATTATTATTATTATTATTATTACTATTATCATTATTACTATTATTATTATTACTATTATTATTATTATTACTGTTATTATTATTATTACTATTATTATTATTATTACTATTATTATTATTATTATTACTATTACTATTATTATTATTATTATTACTATCATTATTACTATTATTATTACTACTATTATTATTACTATTATTATTACTATTATTATTATTACTACTATTATTATTATTAGTATTATTATTACTATTATTATTATTACTATTATTATTATTACTATTATTATTATTACTATTATTATTATTACTTTTATTACTATTATTATTACTATTATTATTACTACTTTTATTATTAGTATTAGTATTATTATTATTATTATTATTATTATTATTATTATTACTATTATTATTATTATTACTATTATTATTATTATTATTATTATTATTATTACTATATATTATTAGATGACTTGGAATATTGTAAGAAATGAAAGCTTACAAGTTCATTCATTAAGGAAGCTGAACTGCTGTCTGTCTCGTTTTCAACTTCTTGCCACTAGATGGCGAACACGACAATATCGTAAATTTTATAAATGACAGCGTTGATGTGACGGCAACAGCAGATGAGTAATCAAACTCCTTCACATTAGCGAACCCGATCTTCGATTTATGACGTCATCAAGAGTTACAAAAGGTTTTAAGCCAAACATCTGCACAGCCGATTCTTTTGTTTGAGTCATTAACTATTTAGTCGTAATTTGAAAGAGACAGAAGTGATATAAATCATTGTCCTTGTAACATAATTTCTTTTCGATGTGGCTTTTTATCCCCACATACGCGGGTCGAGTTCCTTTAAACAGCATGGAGTAATGGCGTACGTGTGAGCAAATTATGGTAGTTGGGCATTGCAGACAAGTACGATTTCATGTATTCATGACCGTATTATAGTTACCTCGGCGATTAAATTTCCTAACAAGGATAAGTTTTTATAATCTTCCCTTCTAAAGTAATTTTCAGACGTATATGTTCACATTTCACCAGAGAGCTTGGGTTATATAAACAATGGCTAATTGAATCGCACAATTTCTACTTCAAATTACAACGTAAGCTCTTCTTGTTTGTGCTTCCATCCAGATAGATTTACGTAGGAATTTTTTACCTACTTGAGATTTAAAAACGTGATTTTTAATCGTCTAAGATAAACAGAAACTTCAAACTTAATTGTACTGCTGATTTATATCCAATTACTTCTTCCCTGAAAATGACGCTCCTAGCTCTTCAGTTTTCTTTTATTGTATGACATGGTGCAATTCTTCAAGAGGTTCCCACCAGATTGCTGAGATGTACTCCTTCAAGTCTCTACTGGACTCTGCTAGCCTTTCAGTTTCAAGAAATATTCGCTTTCGAGGCGCAAATTCTTAATTCCTATAAATGATAACGTTTAGTTATGACTAGGCGAGAAACGACCGCTAAGTTTTGTCTAAGGTCCCCTCATTCAGCAACGAAATTCTTATATATACCGCAAATCTACGACACGGTTTACCCAACTCCAGTTTCTGCCGAAAGAAGATATGATATGGATTTCTATCATCCAGAAAAGTCTGTTGTCTCCGATGGAGTTTGAATCCCGACCCTCAGATCTAACGGCGAGCATGATAAGCATTCGATCACGAAGGGCATGTCTGCGTATAATATCAATTTATACAGGGTTGTCTGAGATTCTACAGAAGTTTTGAGTATCGTTACCTTTATCATTTTCATCATCGTCGTCGTCTTCTTTAATACCGGTACAATCAGCTTTTAAGTCAACGATGTTTCCTTCGTCATCATTCATGATCGTGATCATAATACTCATTGTCGCCTTCGTAACTTTCATCGTCGTTGTCGTCATGGTCTTTATCAATCATCGTTGAAGTTATTTCCTATATCAGTCACAGTGGTCACGATTGTCTTCGTCACCTCCATCACTTTCAACATTGACTTATCTTTTTCCTCATGATGTTATCTCTGTCATCGTCATTATTGTCACCAGTCCTCATAGTCATCATCTTCATCATCATTATCATCATCATCATCATCATCATCATCATACCTTGTCATTCTCGTCATCGGACGTCGTTATCATCTTTGCCACCATCAGATCTCGTAGTCGTTATTGTCATCAGTCATTGACATCATCAGTTCTCGTCATCATCGTCATCAGTCTTCGCCGTCATCGCCATCAGACCTCGTCATCACTAGTCCTCGTCATCAGATCTCGTTATTATCATCATCATCAGATTTCGTTGTCACTATCGTCATCAGACCTAGGTATCATCATCAGTCCTCGTTATCGTCATTAGACCTCGTCATCGTCATCAGTTTTCGTCGTCAGACCTCAGTGTCTTCGTCATCATCATCATCATCATCATCATCATGAGATCTGGTTGGCATCATCATCAGTTCTTGTCATTTTCTTTCGCAGATCTCATTGTCACCATTATTGTCATCAGACCTCCTTATCATCATCATCATCATCATCATCATCAGACCTCGTTGTCAACATCGTCATCAGTGCTTATTGTCGTCGTCCTCATCATCATCATCATCATAATCATCATCAGTCCTCGTCTTCATGAGATCTGGTTGGCATCATCGTCATCAGTTCTTGTCATTTTCTTTCACAGAACTCCTTGACATCGTCATCAGACCTCCTTACCAACATCATCATCGTCATCATCATCATCATCACACCTCTTTGTCATCGTCATCAGACCTAGCTATCATCAGTCCTCGTTATTGTCATTAGACCTCGTTGTCATCGTCATCAGTCTTCGTCGTCATCGTCGTCAGACCTCAATGTCGTCATCATCATCATCATTATCATCACCATTATTCCTAGTCTTCATGAGATCTGGTTGGCATCATCAGTTCTTGTCATTTTCTTTAGCAGATCTCATTGTCACCATATTGTCATCAGACCTCCTTATCATCATCATCAGACCTCGTTGGCAACATCGTCATCAGTGCTCATCGTCATCACATCTCGTCATCATCATCATCATCATCATATCATCAGTCCTCATAATTGTCGTCGACCTGGTTGGCGAGTCGGTATAGCGCTGGCCTTCTATGCCCAAGGTTGCGGGTTTGATCCCGGACCAGATCGATGGCATTTAAGTGTGCTTAAATGCGACAGGCTCATGTCAGTATATTTACTGGCATGTAAAAGGACTCCTGCGGGACAAAATTCCGGCACATCCGGTGACGCTGATATAACCTCTGCAGTTGCGAGCGTCGTTAAATAAAACATAACATTTAACATTCATAATTATCGCTCTCATCATCATTCCCCGTTCTCACCACAGTCACAAGCTCTCCTTACACATCATCATCATTCCTCCTTATTACCATCGCTGCTCTCATCATCATGTCCCGTATTGAGTCATCAATCGCACTGTCGCTGTCATCACCATTAGCATTGGCGTTATTGTCATGTCACTTCATCTTCAGTGATCTGAAAGTTACCATGTTTGTCGTTCGATCCACAGTTCGCTAGTTCAAACCCGGCTGAGGGCAATGGATTTTAACAGGCGATAAAATCCTTAGCACAGCTTCCTGCGCGAAGGAAGTAAAACAAATTTATCGACCATTACTCACCCAGATTGAATTTCGATGCTGATTAACCTCTCCAGCTGAAGGAATGGATAAATAAAGTAGGGGAGTAGTGGGTACAGTGAGACACAAAATATTAAGACATATGTATGCAAGTGAAATTTCAGATCTTTTTAAAATCAAGTGCAACAGAAATATACATTAAAACATGGAGTATAATAATACATAAACAGAAATGTTAATAGATAAAGGACATAATATACAATGCATGTTTGTAAAAAAAAAAATGCAAATATCTCACTGTTCCCATTCAGGAGGTACAGTGAGACATCATAGTGTCTATTAACGGACATTGAAATGATTTACATTTATTTCAAAAGAAAGGAAAGTTTGCTGTCTCTTTATCTTGACATGTTCTGTAGACTTATTTAGAATCATTTTGATGTCTGACTTCGAAACCATTGAAACATCTGGAACATTTGGAAAAGTGGATTTTTCGTGACATTTCAAACTTTTGCGAAAAAATGAAATGAATTTTTGGTGACAACAAAGCTTATAATTATAAGAATTTAATATAATTCTTTATTATTTTTTAACATTTTCTTAAATTTTGTGAATAATTTTTTTATTTATGAAACCATTAAAATGTAATGTATCCATTATTTTAAGCTACAGTTCCTAAATTGGTTACTAGTATGTTCATTTTTAATGTTAGTTACTGGTAAATGTAATATAATTACAGTTTGTTTTTGCAAATCATTGGTACATGGGAACAGTGAGACGTCTCAGTGTACCCTTCAATGGCATGTCTCACTGTTCCCTTTACGCATAGTTCATTTAAAAATGACGCCATCACTTCAAAATCAAAACAAGAAAGACGAAACTTTGCCAAACACAACCTCAA